>JARFIW010000722.1:2265000-2272500 GCA_036346225.1 Platerodrilus igneus | reverse complement strand
TACCTGGTCCGTCGTCTTTCTCCTATTAATCGCCTCGGCTGCTCCTCTTCTAGATAACTTCCATTCTCAATCATAAAAATTAAACAACACATTCCTACCACAAACATCAACGTTAACTCTATTTACATCAATATTCAGAATACATTAAATTTTCAAATTAAATTTGAACATAAAATTCAGTTTTAAAAAGAATTTCCGGATTAATTTTATTATCATCTTACTGTGCATCCAAAATTAAAGTCCTTGTTGGATGCCTACTAATTAATATAACAAGATAAGCAGACCGGAGTCTGAGTATAAAGGAGCATCTACCACCCTTTACGTTAATTAACCAGGTTTGTCTAATTGAGCTCAAAGACCTACCCAAAGTTTCATCCTATTCCCGAACATCAAAACAAAATACCCTTTTACTTAAACAAGCAAATTTCATCTTAAAATTAAATTTTATGGTTAGAAAAATTCCACTAATGTCCATTTAAAGTAAATCAATTATAAAGTCATTCAATACACACAAAAATGTCAAACAAAATAGTACAATTTACCTGAAGGTTATTGTCCTCGTAGCTTCAGTGTAATCGTCCCTTTTGTAAATCACACCATTCCAACCGGATTCTATTTACAGCTTCAAGTTGTCAACGCTTTAAAATGTTCTCCATCACCATTAATTTAAAGTTGTTTCTAGGCTTTTCCGGAACTCATCTGTGTATATCTGCCTCTGGTTCAGTGGATGCAGACACATTTACGAACCATTTAGTCATTAACACCCCGCAAAATAGCAAAGAAATTCATACTTCCTTTTACCAATATTACCAATATACGCCAAAACTGCCTACTTTTGGGTATACATTTGTCGTTGTAAATTTTACTAATTGGTACCGTGATAATAAACTTTTATTACCTTGTATCTAAGTGCACTGAAGTACATTCATGTTAGCACGTAAAATAACCAACTATTTTGAGTCACTAAAATATACTAGCACACTTTAAATTATTTAATCAAACTAAAATGCACTGTTTAATATCAAGTCGCGAATGCACGAGCTTTTAACGCATCGAATCGTCGAAAGTCTAAGAGTCTAAGAGAGAAACACATATTCCCGCCTGTATATATAGCGAATAGCCGACACGTCGCTTTGTTCCCTAAAACGGGTAATTCAACGAATTCCTCATTCTACGTTCCCAGTCTGTAGCCTGCACTTCGATTTTTATGAATTTAGTACTCACCCCATTGAGATCTCAGAAAATTTCAACACGGCCCGCAAAGTTGTCCGAGAAAAACTAATTACTTTTATACAGAAATTGTTGTTCTACCTCTGATATATGCATCCTATTTTTAACCAATCGCAACCCCTTGACGTTGCTTAAATCCCGCCCTTTACAATATGTGTCTTTGCTTGACGCATTTTCTCTTTCCTTTTCTAACCTGTTCGTATTGGAGCAAATTTATATTCTTTATTATCGATTATATTTTAGTCCACGCGGACTGTTATCTGGGTTTAATAAACCCGTATCGCACATTCTCGTGAATACTAAGTCCCGGTTTCTCCAAGATTCTTTGAAACATTAATTATTTGCCAAATTTACGCAGAATGAGCTTTTTAAAAATACGCAGGTGTTCTGTATTTCCTGCTAAAGCATCTGATCGTTTCCAATATCCTTAGAATCAACATGTTTATCCAAACAAATTAACTTGAAATTGCCTTTTAAAACACGCAGGTGTTCAAACGTAACATTTTAAATAACCTTCCTACGATTTGACTATTATTGGGTTTCACAAGCTTCTATAGGTATTATGTTATTAACGGTTTAATTAACTCCAATTAAATTGATTTCTATCCTTTCATTTTTAGCGAATACAACTTAAATATTAATTATTATATGTACCCTTTGTTTTACTACCGGTTACTTAAAATAGGGTTAATTAATATAAACTTTGCACGTAATTTCCATTTGTTTAGGAATAATTAAATTATCCACTGCGCTTTTCAATACTGCTTCTTTTGATGTAAAGCGTCTTATAGATAATTTAAATTTCTTATTTTTACTGAAACGACCGAGTTTATTTATGCTTCAAGGTTTTAATAAAGCGTATTATTTAATGAAATTCCTTATACACGGTAATTAAATTTATTTGATTTGATTATTTAATTTTCTACCCTGGTCTAAATATGAGTATTTTCCCCCTATTTGAATACAAATAATCCCACTTATTTGAATTCAAATATAAAACATTTAGACAAAAAAAAATCTTTACAAAATTTTGCCTATCTCTCTCTATCCTTATCTATCTAACTTACCTACTTTGTCTCCAATCCAAAAAAAATATTTACACCTATCCTATATCCCTATCCTATTCCTAACTCTCACCTACTTCTATAAACTGAAATTATCCCTAACTTCATCCTACTTATCCATCTAATCCTATATACATCCTATATACCTATCCTATTCCTAACTTTTAACTACTCTTCACTATACTTTACTTCCCCCTACCTAATCCTATATGCCTATCCTACTCTTACTCTATTCCTAACTCTCCACTAATCTTATATAAAATATCTATACTTAACCTATCTTATTTTCTTCCTACATTTACTCTTTATCCTCATCCTAAACCTATTCCTAATTATCTCCCATATGTGTCCTATATCTAGCTTTATTTTCTATAACCACTTACTTCTACTCTTTTATATACACCTATGCTATCCCTATCCTATTTAAATCTAACTCTCTTCTTGACCCTCCAAGTCTTTCGTCTAACTATCCTATTCCTAATTCTCCTGTGGTGCTGGTTCTCCGGTATAAGGAATAGTAGGTTGACGTGAAACCGTCCCTCTCATTTCCGTACCTACTTCCCTTAATAAATATGTGCACTCCCTACTACTTCACCTATCTCAAAAGGTCCCTCATATGGCAAGTGTAGTTTAGCACATGTCATCTTATCTCTCTTCCCTACTCTCAAGCTTTTACTACTACCTGGTCTCCCACTTTAAATTTTACCCTCTTTCTAATTCTTGCGTTCATCTTCCTTGTATATTTTTCAGCTCTCTTCCTTAACCTCTCCTCACATCTACCAAAAGTTGTTGGAATTCATCATCCCTAGGCACAATTTGCCATGGTCTATCGGGATACTGTTGCTTGATCAGCATGATGGGACTGGTTTCTGTCACGGTACTAGGGTTTCATTGATAAAAGATTCAACCTTGGACAAATTGTCCTCCCATAAACGATGATTCCTATGTGAAGCTAAACGCAAAACTTAACCGTCTCTTGAATATATCGCTCAGCTGGATTCGCTTGAGGCTGCCTTATGCTACAGAACACCACTTTAATGTTTTGCCTCTCCCAATAATCTCTAAATCTTTGATTATTAAAATAAGTAGCATTGTCTGCTAATACCCGTTTAAAAGTTCCTACTTCCCTACAAAATTGTTCCAATTTCTTGTTTGTTCCGACTGTGTTACAATCCCGAGTGGGATATAATTTGGTAAATTTCGAAAACACATCAGTCACAATCAGCACATGTTTGTGTCCTTTTGTACTTCGGACTAGATTGCTCAAATAATCAATAGCAACTAAGTCCAGGGGATTTTGTACGTGTATACTTTGTACCACATCCTGACTCGTACTATTTTTGTACTTTCCTAAAGTACATAAGTGACAAGTGTTGATGACTGACTTTACTAATCCTAAGTCTTTAGTTGAAAAAAACGTTTCCCTAAAATTAACCATGTCTTTCAGATTCCTATGTGACCATATCTTAAGTGCAGATCTTTGATAATTAATTTTGCTTGTACCCTATCCACTACATACACTTCTAATTCTTGAATTTTTTACACAAAAGCCGTTTCTCATATGGAAATTTTTAAATCCCGGTTCGTTTTCTAACTTCGTTCTAACAATCTGTAGCTCCTCACTCTGCCTCTGGTTCATCAAGATCTCCTCTTCTCCATATACTGAATCATTTTGTAGTAGACTGTTCATGGCAATCATGATGTCACACGGTCTTTTGTTATCCATGTCCCTGTTTCTACTAAACGCGTCTGCTATAAAATTATTTTCTCCTTAATATATTTAATCTCAAAGTCAAACTCCTGTAGTAACAACCCCATCGATATACTCGATTGTTGGAAAATCTCGTATTCATCAACGCACACAACGCCGAATGATCCGTTTCGATTACAAAATGTCTTCCTATCAAAAAATTTTAACTTCGTAACACCAAACACCACTGCAGCCATCTCCTTTTCACTAATCGTGTAATTTACTTCATGCGGCTTCAGTGTGCGTGAAACAAAAGATATGGGCACCTCTTCCCCCTCTTGTACTTGATACAACTCTGCTGCTAACGCACTATCCGATGCATCCGTCCTCAGTACGAAACCTACATCAAATCTGGGATGCCTCAAAATTAGTTGGTCGTGAAATTGTTCCAACAGTGTTAGATATGCTGCCTCTTGACTTTCCGTCCAACTCCATCTTACTCCCTTCTTCAGAAGTTTAAACAATGGACCCGCTTTTTCAGCAAATCCCGGTACAAACTTTTTATAAAAGTTAAGGACCCCCAAAAAAGCTCTTAATTTCCTAATGTTATTAGGTCTCGGATATGTCAAAAGTTCGGACAATCTTTCTTTATCGATACACATACCTTGAGTGTTCACCACATACCCCAGAAATTTAACGGTTTTTGAAAAAAATTCACATTTTTCTATATTCAGCCTCAATCCTGCTAATTTAAGCTCTAATAATATCCGTTCTAAATGAGAGTAATGTTGTTCCTCAGTTTCACTAAAATTAAAATATCATCCACATAGTGTATGCAGAATTGCTCATATGCTCCTAAAATTGCTTGCATTGCCTTAATTAATGCTGCACTTGACGTTGACAAACCATACGGTACTACCTTAAAATTATAGATTTTTCCTCTACGGAAAATCCTGTGTACCTTCTAGAATCTTTGTGTAATGGAATCAGCCAGAATGAATTCCTTAAATCTAATTTACTAAAATAAACTTGCCACTTAATCTCGTCAAAAGTGTGTCCATGGATGGTGGACAATGGAATTGCGGTTTGGTCCGTTGGTTAATTTTTCGTGCATCTAAACATAAACGAATGCTATCATCCTTTTCTTAACTACCACCAACGGATTTATGAAATGAGTGTTTGATACCTCTATTATGCCATCTTCCAACATTTTATTTAATTCTGCCTTTACCTGCTCCCGATATGCTGCTGGAATTGGATAAACCTTTGCGTTGAACGGTTCTGAATTATCCACTTCCAATCTGTGCTCATAGCCTAACGCTGTGCTTGCTTCTACCCCACTAATTCTGCATGTTTTCGTAATAAAGCTTGAACCTCTACTCTCCTATCCTCTGGACATCTTATCGTGTTGATCTGTTTACCTTCATCATCCTCTACCTCTACTACATTAAAACTAAACCCCGTGTCATCCTCTGTGACTTCATAACTGCCTTTCCATGGCACTACCCTATCCTTAATTCTTATTACCTTCCTTTCCATATCTATCAAAACCCTAACTTCATCATACAGTCAACACCTAAAATGCTCTGAAACTTCAGTCCAGGTACAATTACAAACTCCTGTTCACAGCTTAAACCTCCTATATCTATCCTAAGCACCACAACACTATTTACTACAGCAAACTTCTTTTTATTTGGAGCTACTAAATGGCTACGTTTTATAGGCATAATTCTATCACAAACCTTATCCCTAATTTTGCTGACGAATTCCTCCGATATTAAACTCGCCTCTGCCCCTGTATCAAGTAATACTTCTACATTATTCTCAAAATTTCTAAATTAATAATTGGCAAACATAATTTTTCCTCAGTTTCTGGCTCTACTTCCTCCTCAATTTTGAAAAATTCACGTGGATGTTCGTATACATTTACACAGAAATCTAGTGGTCTGTCGCGTTCTAAAAATCCTGTCTCATCCTGTTTTCCGTGCTTGGTCCTGGTTGTCCTTCTACAACCTGTGCGTACGTCCTCCTCGTGTTAATATCCGTGTCCCTATCTCTATTCGGCGTGCTGGTCACAGTCCTGTTTACTTCCGGTAAACTGTTCTGTCTCGTGTAACTAGGTCTTGGCGTCGGTCCCCTAGTCGCACTATTGCTCCTGTATTCCTGTCCTCGTCGTTCCCAATTCGGTCGAAAATTTCTGTTGTAGTCAGGCCGTCTCGGATAATTCGGTGTCCTGTTGTCAAACCTAACTGTGTTAACGTTTCGTTCTCGTATCTCTCTTGTCCGTCCTACACATACATCGTCATATCTCTGTAAATACTCTAAAATGTCTCCCGTTCTGTGATGTTTTGTAAGGCCACGTGTTGTCTAATTTCCAGTTCAAAATGTCGTGATAGGTACTTGATAATCTGTCTGTCCGTCAATGGTGGATTCAGTTGTTTGGCCACACTGTACTTGCGGATGGCATATTGCTCCCTAGAACCTGCAAACTCTCCCTTAAATTTTCCTGTAATCAAGTCGTCCCTAATCTGATCCTGTTTGTGATCACTCCAGTAATGTTGTAAAATTTGTTTTCAAAGTCCTGATACGTGTCTATGTCCTGTCCTACTAAATTGTACCATGCTTCCGCGTTGTCCTTTAATAAAGCCTTTATCGTATTTAGTTTAGTCTGTTCGTCAAATAAATTTCCCACTAGATTTCTTACACTATTAATAAAAATTTGTGGATTTACTCTGTTATCGCCATAAAACTTCATGTGTTGGTCCAATGATACGCTACCTGTATAAAATCTGGGACCATCCCCCGTTAAATTTGACATGTTGTATTTAATACTACTAACTTCGCGTTCTACCCTGCCTAACTGATCCCTACATGAGTCCGTTACTTCAGTCATTTTTACGTTTATTTCTTCTTCACAGAAAATGCGTACTTCGGACCTTAAATGTCCCATTTCCTGTCGAAGACCTGTAATATCACGCTCATTTTTTTCAACCCTATTTTCAACTTCCCCCATCTTTATGGTAAGACTATTTTTAAACTCTGTAAATTCTTTAGTCGACTGCTCAATTTTCCCGCTTATCTGCTCTAATTTTTGGTTGGACTCCTCCCTAGCTCTATTAGATTCATCGCTTAGCAGTTCTAATTTTCTGTTAGACTCCTCCATCGCTCTATTCGATTCTTCCCTAGCTAATCGCATTTCCTCTAACATTCTCATCATTAACTCATTTCCTGTTTCTCCTGATTCCGTCCTCGACTCATCTCTACTGCCTCCAGCTTCTTCCATTTTCGAAATTTTCTCACACAATGCACTATCGTCACTTCCAATTCCCACTCCTTGACTCCTTAACCACTCTTTTCTCTGCATACGTTCTAATCACTCACACACACTCTAAAATACTCTTAAATTTATACACACAGAAACTCTCTCTCAGATCGCCAGTTTCCTGGAATAAAATCACAAAAATTTTATTTGGAACTCGAGCCTCACTTTTGGGTCGCCAAGAATGCTGTGATTCC
>JARFIW010000722.1:2132500-2260000 GCA_036346225.1 Platerodrilus igneus | reverse complement strand
TCTATGGACTACAATATTTTTGATTGAGTACTTCGCTAAGCACTTCGCTAAATATTTCTCTATAAATCACCATAGGGTCACCAATGGTGCGTATTTTCTACCTAGACGCATAACATTTTACTAATCATATTATTATAAATGTCTCACCTTGAATGTAAAATGAGGTCTCGCCTACTTGGACCTGTCATGTTCTCTTCTGTTGAAGGTTTCGCATTTTTTAGTTGCAGTACTTCTTGTCTACAGCATTTTATATTGAAATTTCAAATAGTGTAATGGAGTGCGCCAAAACTGCAGAAAAATTGTAACGTGCGAATTTCTATCTCATTCATATTTTAGTTGTGTGCTGTTTCGCTCAGCCTTTTATGTTCTAACTTACATATGCATCGATAGCTATGTATTTCTAGCCTTATTCGACAAACATGCTTAAATACATAATTTAGTTCCGCACCTGATATTCACATGATAAATTGTACAACGTGTTAGCTGTATCGCTATCACACAGATGCGAGGAATTAGACCCTTCTACATTCAATTATGTTGATCCTGCAAAACAACTTATCCGCAACCCTCCTAACCAAATCGGATTTGCGCCCGTTCACCTCAAGTGGCAGAGATTCCTGGCGAGATTTTAAATCTACAGAGGTCTCTTTTGTTTCTTTTATTGTTACCTAGTTACGCAAATTTACTTCTCGTTTTATTTTCCTTCTGCTCGTGTTCTCTCAGTATTTAACAATTTGGATGATTGTACACTACGTTGGGTACGTAACTTAAAGTATACTTCTATTCTTCTATTTTGTTAAAAGTTGCTTCCTGTGTTTTGGCTCTACTCATATTGGCTACGGATGTGGTTTAATACTTTGATAGTTTAATTTTCTTTACTTTTGGTTTTGACCTCTACCTTACCCTCTTAGTTGGGATTGGGCTTTACACACCTCTTCGCATTTTTTCGCGTTTATATATATTGCTGGGTGAAAGTGAATTCTATCTCGATCATATTTTTGTTGTGTGTAGTTTTCTAATAAAGCGAAACCGCAATCCCTCCAGGACTTTTAAAGTGATAGTGATTGTGAAACCCCCCAGAACGTTTAGTGCATACCCACCAAGACTTTTATAGTGCATATCTATCTTCCCTTAGCAGTAAGATATCAATAGACGTAATAAGACGACCAGATCTTCGGATGCTGGAAAAATTTATATATTTATAATTTATGCATTGTTACAGGCTTTTGCTTATTTAGATATTTATATATTTATTTTATGTTTATTTATATATTTATATTATATTTATTTCAATATTTATATTTTTGCCTGCATGTATTGTTTTGTAGCTTGATTTAATTCGTTTGACGTTCTGCCGCCTAATTATTGGGCGCAATATCTATAAGAAAGAAGAATGTAATTATAATATGTCAAGTTAGAGAACGATAGGAATACTTAGACCAGGGAGCTCGAATTTGTAATTTTATAGAGTAGGCAAAATAGCTAGATTCACTAGTAAAATATTTGGCGAATGGTTAGAAAATTTGAATACATTTTTTGTAAATTAGCTAGTTAGATTTGGATAGTTTTAAGACGACTCTTCAGGTCTCACCGTTAAGCACAGCTGTCAGTTGCTATCCGGTACTTCGGATCCCTCCCTCTTTCATTTTGCTTGTGTCTTGTTGATCGGACACACTCCAAAGTCAACGCTAGGGATATCATTATTCAAACCCTATTTTTAGTTTTGTTTCAGTTTGTTAGATTTTTATTTGGAATTGGTTAATTTTGAAGTTAGATTACATTTGAAGCACGTTTTATTTCACGTTTAAATATAATGTAGTGCCTTCGGGTGGAGCATTGGGAACGTGGACGGAAGTATAGCGGCCCTTATTCACATTATAATATATGTAATTTTCTAGCTTTATCTTCTTAACTGATATGCATCAAGAGTAATATATTTCTAAACTTATACGACAGGCCTGCTTGAAACCACAATTTACATCTCGCTTTTGATATCAACATCGATTCGTGATACGGCGATCTGGATTAATCGTTATCATACAGATGTGAAGAATTCGAAGTAATTAGTTTTGGATATTATTACTAGATTTTTAATTTTTTACATGTTGTTTTTGCTCGTAACATAAAACGCAAGCACCTTTGTAGATAGTTTTTTATCAATTATAAGTAGGTCTTATGTGTACTATTAGCTCTACCTATTAGAAGGGGCCGCTTGAGTGGTCTTCTTTTCTTTCACTATTCACAGTGTCTGGCTTGTTGTATCTGGAAGACAAAGACGAAGCTGTAACTATGCTGAGATTTATATCAGTTTCAAGCAATGTGTAGCACCGGTATTTGTAATTCGCCAATAGCATCAGGCGATTTTTGTTATCCTTAAATTTCCTAAGAAAAACACAATAAAACATATTAGTGAAATTATTGAAGAATGCAACATTAAATTTTCGACAAAAATTTATCTATCCAGACAATAAAGACATTGCTGATGTTACTAAGCAAGATATTACAATGAAATTACATGTCCTAGTTAAAATAGTGGAATAAATAGAATCAAGGCATTTTTATGTTTTGATGTAGAAATAGAAAACATATATTATAGCATTATATCTGTCGTTCCTTCTATCACTGAGCTTGTCTCTTCCAACCCACTCTACGTGTGTGAAAGAGACACTTGTCCTACTTGAAAAAATTTATTTCTTACGTGCAATTCTCACTGTATATTTAAAAAAAATGTGTACCCTTATTGAAGCTAATGTTTAATATTTTTAATGTTTAATTTTTTTTTTATTTTACAAGTTATATAAGTTATTTTACCTGAGGTGTCCCTTTCATTCCATATTTGCCCTACAACATTTTGCACTAGCAATGCGAACGGCAGAGTACTTCCGTCTGCCGGGATCAGCTGCAGTCCACACGGTCTGCAGTAAGTATAAACAGTAAAAAAATTGTTTAAGAACCTGCAACCACAGAGACATGTTTTGGTCTTACAAACCATAGCTAAGTGTATCGAACATAATTTTAATTCTGCTGCAATTGCTAAATGTTATTTTGGCCGATTACTTTTTATAATTTTAATTTAATGAGTAAATCAATGTGTATTAAAAGGTTTAATGTCTGGCGAAGTTATTTTTTAGCCCGTGGATTGCTGTAGTTGCCATTAATAATGTGATTGTATAATCACATCCACTAAGGAGGACATCAAATTCTTAAACCAGGTACATATGTAATCTATAAGTAATGATTACTGTCAATCGAACCATATAAGTTGGAATTTTTGCTTAACCTAGTAACATAAACGTCATTAAATAAGGCATGTGCACTAAAGAGTTAAGCAAACCGTTCACTTTGGCTTAATAATCCAAATTGCTAATCGGTTGTTTGAAATTACCCCACACTGGAGACACTGCTAGTATCGGTGTGGGGAAGCTTAATGCATTTAGATTAAAGGTTCTCAAAGTGTTCTATATTGATCCCTGGGGATTCACTCTGAAGTAAACGGGGTCAATGTCAGCGAAAACTTAAATCGGTAGTGAATGACATATAAATTGGAGTCCACAAGAATGGATGCAATTTAAGCAGCTCGCACCGAAATTTTGGCTTTCCACAAATGGCATAACTCACATAACACAAATGGTACCTAATTATTTATCTACCAACATAATATTTTTTTACAATAGACATGTAATTTACCTATGAAGCAAAAATTTTTAAACTACATGTTTATGAAATATGATGAAGATTTGGAGCTTGATTTGGAAAATCTATGTCACCATGCTTTAATCATGGAAAAATCCGGGATCTATGATGGGATTATTCTCCGTCAACGGGTCAAACCAACAACCTAATTGCTTTGAATTTTATTTATTGCTAATTATTAGGATATTATCTTCAGTTCAATCAACCTAATTCGTGATATTTACAAAATTATTGTTATAGTTCTGCTATTGAAATTTAGGTTACTATTTTCTTAAATACCGAACTGTTTAAGAATTATTATTAATTTCAGAGTAAACAATTATTTAATCGACAACACTCAATTGCATAGTAAGTGAGTAGATTACTTAGTGATTATGCAATTGAGTGTAATAAATGAAATATCTGTTTAATATAAAATTGTGCAAGTATGCTATTCGCTTTATGGTCGCGGCACTTGTAACTTGTAATAACTTGCACATTTGATACTAGTATTAATACGTTGTGTTCATTCGTGAAGTAGCAACGCTTGTCCATACTTGTACTATAGCTTTGCAAGGACCGTGCAGACTGTACTTATTGTGCTTGTACGTACTGTTTCATTCGTCAATTATAAATAACAAAAACACTGTTCATGTGATTTCGGAATTTTGAAAACAAAAATGTTTAAGCAAAAATTTTTAAAAAGGTGAATAGTTTGTCAGAAACACGAGTTAAAGTGAATCAACGTCATTTCGTTTGGGAGTGCTGGCGAAAAGTAAGCAAATTATTTTTTATATTTTTTGCAGTGCCTCCAATTGCATAGATACGCCGATCATAACTTAAGGTAATAGTAGTTCAATTTACAATTCATCTACAATTACAGGAGTATTCTTTAATATTTTTTTCTGGGAGCTTTTGCAATCAGTATTATTTTTTCTCTGTTTAAAAGTGGTACATAATTCCTCTCTATATACATACAAATGATATCGATATATTTTATCGTAATAGCTTAATTTTGTGCACAGATAACTGGTACTAAACATGGCGAAATCTCAAGAGAAATGTAGACAGTGCAATGTTGATTATTGAAATTTAGCTTCATTTCATCATTTCAGGGCAAACGATTGCCTATGCTCCTTTTATGCAAGAAAATTTTGAGCAGAGACGCTATGAAACTATGCTAGTTAGAGGATCATTGCTCTGATAAAATAAGCAATAATTTGAATTACTTTCAAATACTTAAAGTAAGATTTCACAAGAGCGCCAGGATGGAGAGTATTTTCGCATCGACGGCACAAAGAGACGATGACGGTTTATAGGCGTCGTATAATAGCTACTTATGGCAAAATCTGGTGGGAACAATCAATTTTGCCAGCCATTGAAGAGGTTTTAGGAACTGTGTTCTATACAAACCTGCATGATATTATCAAAACAAAAATCCCTTAGGCAACAACACAGTTCAAAAACGTTTTGATGAAATGAGTTATACTGTTGAAGTTTTTGTATAGTTGTCTGCAAACGACGCATTTCTCTATACAACTGGATGAGTAAACTTTACCTGGTAATAAAGGTGAATGACGTGTAACGTTTTGAAAGATTATTTTATGGAAAAAGCGATTCTTTTATCAAATATAAATCAACGGTAGTAGATGAAGCATCGGTGATGTTCGGAGACTACTGTGGATTTATATGCCATTTAAAACAAAATGTAGCCGGAGTGTTTGCAATACACTGTGTCATTCATCGACAACATTTAGTTGCCAAAATCTGAGTGGCAGATAGCATCAATCTCTTCAATTTGTCATTAATACAGTGAATAAAACTCCAAGTACGCATTCATTTTCAAGTTCTTTCCACAACTGTGTGAAGAGAATGATGAGCTCTTTCATCGATTGCTTCTTCAGTCTGAAGTACGCTGACTGTCAAAAGGCTTATGTTTGACAAGATTGTTTTAACTATTTAAGACGGTTTTATAGCTTTTTATGATAAAATCCAATTTTAGAAGAAAATTTGTTTAAGTGAAAGCCAGACGTTGTTTATTTAACAGATTCATTCACTAATTTTAATTAAGGTAACTTGCAGTTACAAGGAAAGTGCTTAAATTTAATAAAACCAAAGGCCATCGTTTCAACTTTTCTTGTCAAAATAACAATGATGCAAAATATTGAACGGCGCGAATTTTCACAGTTTTCCAATTTGTCACAGATAAACTGCCAGAATAATGATATTTCAACCTACGCTTGTACTATCCCACCCCTATAGGGTGTATACTGTTTTACAGTATGCTCTTAGGTATAAGGTCCCGGGTTCATCTCCCGACACGGTAAACTTGAAAAATTAAAGACGAGCATTTTTCACAAAAATATTCCCTCGTCCGCATAAGAGGTAAAATGGAGGTCCTGTGTGTGTGTTGTCACGCACGTTAAGGATTCGTACTTTGCTTGACACAGCAAGGGTTCGGCAAAATTCAAAATTTTCATGTAAAGAAACTCGCTTCCTGGCCAATGTGTACCTTCGGGTGGAGCTTTGAAAAATCAAATGTAGGGTATATGAAAGGGGTTAAGCAGCCTGTTGCTGCCAAGGATCCCCCAACACTTAGGCGTTTGCCGAATTAATAGTTTTCCAGTAAATACTTTCGTACAATTAACATTAGTTGAGAATATTCTAAGATCAATACCTGTAATTGTTTATAATAATCATTATGTTTAAGTACATTAATTTCTTTCGTGATTAGTTTTTCCATCTTGTGACTAGTTGGATGCGCACATTCATTGATTTCTATTCTGAGCTAGTCTACACATTTCCCTGAAATTCCCACATCCTACATCTTTCACTATCTGTGTGCAATAGTCTAACCTAGGTCTACCTCAACTTCTTCTCTCTTCTCTGCTTCTAATACATTCCGCACTATTTCCTCATGTCTTAGTATGTGACGTATCATCCTATCTCTCCTATTTTTTATTGTTTGCGACATATTTCTTTTTTCCGCTACCATTTCTAGTACCTCTTTGATCTTAACTTTATCTGTCCATGATATCTTCATACGTATGTAGCACCACATCTCAAGGGATTCTTCCTTTTTCTTGTCCGTTTCTCCTACTGTCCAGGCTTCACAGCCGTACAGTGCGGTGCTCCACACATATGTTTTAAGCAATTTTTTCCTTGTTTCTATGTTTGTTGTCTTTGAACACAGTAGTTGCTCTTTCTTGTTAAATGTAGCACGACCTTGTACTAATCTTTGTTTTATATCTGTTGTGTTTTTCCCATCTTGCGTTATTTGACTTCCTAGGTAGCAGAAATCCTTAACCTCTTGTAAATTCTCGTTACCTATTTTTATTCTTGTTTTTGGTTTATTTTCCTTTCCTTTGCATACTAGAACTCTATTTTTACATTTCTTAATTTTCATACTGTATCTCTCTGTCAGAACTGTTTCCTATTCATTAAGAGAAGCTTCTAACTCTTCTTTGCTAGATACAGATACCGCTATATCATCTACAAATTTAAGCATATCAACCGTTTTGTCCCTGAATACTAATTCCAAATGTCTTCCAGCATTTGACAGTATTCATTGCCTCTTCTATGTACAAGTGAAAAATTAATGGGGATAAGGCACATCCCAGTCTCACCCCTTTCCTAATATTTACTACTCTACGTTCCTGTTCTAATTCTATTACAGTTAAGTTTTTTCATTTTACATTGTCGAATGCTTTTTCTAGATCTACAAACCCTATATACACGCTTTCCTCATTTCTATTGTTTTCTCCATTATCACCCTCAGCGCTGAAATAGCCTCCCGTGTTCTCCTGTGTCGCCTAAACTCAAATTAATTCTCTCCTAGTATTTCATTGGCTCGTTTTTCCATTCGCCTTTCTACAATTTTAGTTATAATTTTTGACACGTGTGCTGTCAGACTTATTGTTCGAAAATTTTCACATCTATCCGCGCCTCTTTTTTTTGATATAGTTACTATAATACTACGTTTGAAATCTTTGGGTATCTCGCCTGTCCCTTAGATATAGCTGACAAGTCGGAAGAGCCGTACTGTTACTGCTTGTCCAGAAGCTTTTAGAGTTTCTGCTTGCGCCTTATCTATACCCGGCGCCTTACCATTTTTCAGACCCTTTAATGCTAATTTAAATCTCGCAGCATAGGATATACCAAGTCAAGAAGAACTGATTGGCATAAGCTTTAACGAAGGACTTAAAGGTACAGTTGATAAAGTAAAATCAGCAATTTTTGCTTCAGGGAGACATACCTATTACTTCTCCTAAATTATCGACTGTCGCGAACAACTTTTTGATAGCTTTCCTATTTTCATACCTTATGAAAAGGGGTTTCAGCGCGGTAGCCAATATTCTTACAAAAAAAAAAGAAACAGATTGGAATTTTCCGATTTAGGAGATAAGATTGAACCTAACTAAAATGGAGTCAAATATTGAAAAATTGCTATTACGACATCAGGTTTATTCTTCCCATTAAAAGCGTTAATTTTTAATCTAGTTATGTTTTAATTTTACTAGATATGCATTCAGCGTTGTTTTAATTAATAAATGTATAAATTTCGCATGTGCTTTTTTAATTTTTTCACTCTACAGTTTAACATATCAAAGTGAGTAACACTGCGCCAACTGTCAAAAACGCATTTGAAGTTGAAGAATTCGTTAAAATTAAATATTAGAAAGGCGGCGGTTCTACCCAAAATAGAAAAAATTGGCACTCGGTCTAGGAGACAAAAATGTTTGCGGATCCCTGATTTAGACAAATGCATAAATCGTCTTTTGCAGTAAGAATTTATATTCTATGGTGTAAAGTTTGAATACGATTTACGAATTCCTAACAAATGCCGCGAAGACTTTATAAATGCGTAAAACGAAGCTAAGCTAAGTTTCGCGAAAATATTTCTAATTTTGTTACAGTAAAAGTATACAGTATAAAGTAGTATAAATGTTAACGAAAAAATGGTGTTTGCCATAGTTCGATATTGTAATCGTTATGCTTGAGAGCTAAAAATTCAACATAGAAAGTCGGCTGATATAGACTTAGAAACCCAAACAAAACATAGATGTTTGCTTTCCCTTTCCCATAATCCTAAATTACTAAGAAGGATTACTAACTTCGAATGTTAACGGGAAATATTCCAGGGCATAAAAATAGTATATCAAGATTTTGTCCCACTAATGGCATTATTCTTCCGAACAAGAGGGAAAATTAAAGTATGACTGTTGCAGTACGATAATACATTAGCCTAATTATCTGCAATGGAGGCAAAATATAAAGATATATCTCATCCAAAAACAAGGAAGCAGTTTTGGAACATTATTTGTGAAGAGTTAGTTAGTTTTAATATAACTGTAAGTACCTATTAATATTAAACTAGATGTATAGAATAATTCAAGTTTGCTTTGCTAGATGGATGCAATGCGATGTAAAAAAAAGATTAATTTATTAATGATGTAAGAAACGCAAAACATCAAACGAGAAACTGGCAAAGGAGCCAACCGCTTTCGATTTTTTCAAAGATTAGATGAATGTTGGGCGATAAGCCCAATAAATGCAGTCCACGCACAGTAGATGTTGCAAATTTGAGCCATACAGAAAATTTTAAAAATCATATGGCTGCCATAAATAGTTTGCAATAAGGCATAGTCCTGGGGGTGTATTCTCGAAAGACGGTGATATTTATCGCATGCGATATTTTACGATTTTCGCACGAAACGTCGAAGTTGGTATTCTTCAAATTTCGCAAGAGATATTTATCGCACGAACTGCAAAGAGTGGTGTACTACCAAGTGATATATTTTATCGCATGAAAACGCACGTATTGCGCATGATTACTATATTAAAATTGACTGACATAATGCATAACCATAGACTTTTCTCTATGCACATAACCAAAAAATTACCACTGGTTTTAATCTATTTCGCGGGTGTTTGAAAATAATTATAATTAATAACAATTATAGCAAACTTTGATGAGGTAGCATTATTTGCTGTTTTGGAGGTGTTTGAAGAAGCTGAAACAGCTGCCGAAGTGACTAAAAGACAATTCTATAAGCGTATACTATCTTTTGATTTAAGTGAAAAAATGTTTGTGGGTATGTTCCGCTTAATAAAAAGTTGAATTCCAGGAATTTCATTCAGTTCCGTTGCTATTTCTTCCCATTCTTCGCAAGCTTTCTTTTGTAAAATTAGAGGAAAATTTACGGCTGCATAATCGCCGTCTATTTATAAGTAACTCTGTTAGTTGGGCGTAATTAATGCAAGTAAACATTACGTTCATCCAAACTTCGATCTTACCCGACAAAATCGATCTAGTAGCTTCCTGAACCACGTGATTTCGTTCTGGTTGGCTATTGGCTTTTATTATTATTCTATTTACGACATGCCTCACTTCATTCGATATTTAAAATATCATATCACATCTTGTCGAGAATAGCAAGTCGTCATAGAACTGTTTCGCATGCGATACTTTTGGGTGATAAATATCACTGATGATATATATCGAACGAACTCGAGAATAGACCCCCTGGTCTATCAACAACTGCAACTATTACAAGTGGTAGAAAAATAGTAGCACATAACACAATATTTAACCTTAATACAATCATATTACAAAGAATCGGATGAAGCACAGCAAAAATATGATGCAAAAATTAGAATTGTTGCAAGGAAAACTGGTATACAGCGAGTTAATTTCGTACAACAGTAATTATTCATATTGTAAATAAACTAACTTTATGTATGATGTATGTATTCTATAAATTAGTTTGTATTTTAAACTTTGTTAAGAAACGTTTAGTGCTCACGTAGAGTAAACCTAATTTTAAAACTGTATAATTTAATAAACACCTATAGATGAACATACCTAAATAATAAATTAACTAATGAACTAGATACGTATACTAATCAGTCTCACATTTAATACTATACTCAAACTAAAATGGTTCTTGTTTGTAAAATATGTATTTACAAATCAACTAGTCTTTGGAACATTTCTTCTCGTTTGGAGGTATCTGGTACAATACCATATAAATTTTGTGTTATTGCTTCATCAAACTCACACTCAGGTTCTTCCTTATCCCTGTAAGACATACAAAAATTGTTAATCACCCTGTAGTCTAAAACAAATAGTTAAGCTACAAACGGATACATGAAAAGGTATCATAGATGTTTTAAAAGCAGAGCAATGCCAGCTAGGTTACGAATCAAATACACAACAACATCATCCTCTAGAGTTGACCAACCAAGTAGTGACATTCCATAAACATAAATCAGTGAAATAGGGTGAATTTTAGCTGCCAAACGAAATAACCCGATGCACTTTAGCTGCTACTAAAATTAATTTAAAATTTTTTTAAACATAGACATATATATATATATATATATATATATATATATGCTGTAATCAAATTTCAATTATTTACACAAAGAAAATAGACTTAATTGAAATTGTTCAGTCTGTACTTTTGAATTTTTGATTATAAGTATTTTCAATATTTTGATTAATGGTAAAATATTGAAGAGGGTTAATAAAAATATAGCACAGGTGAACTATTGACAATTTTCTTTAATATATTATTTCTTATTCCTGTTGTGCTGAGATGCAAGCATTTGTCTCCTTTAATTCTATGAGGTATGTAAATTTCCCTTTGCAAGTATCATTAATTTATTTAGTGACGATTTATATTTTTTCGGCATATTCATGGCATTTCAATGGTTCCTGCAATTTTCCTAAATGTCTTTTTAAATTTATATGTTTATTATCGCTCAACTTTTGGTTTAGTTTGACCCCCACTCCTGGTGTGATAATATACCGCTAAAGTTACGAATTCGGTGCCGATCCGGCCTATGCCTTACTTTCTTTTCTCGATTTTTTTGCCTCAAACAGGAGATGGAGTAAAGCCCTGCAAACTTTTACTGTATGTTGTGTAATTTAACAGCAAGCACATGCAAATGCTTTGGCTATGAATAGTATACAATTAGTAGGAATCAAATTTGTATATAATTCCCAGATACTAGGAATACCCGTACATAAGTCTTGATGAATTTTTATAAGGGATGGGACGCATTACGAAAATCAATTCATGCTTTGCCGTTGGTGATTTTTAAATTTAAAAAGAAAATGTTCTGTATTGAGCAAAATCTTTCTACTGTTACAGATTTGCTGATTTTAGGATCTAAATATCTTGAATGCTGCTCCTAGAAAAGATGAAACATATATAATGCAAATAAAGCACGGTTTCTGTGTACCACATCTTTGCAGTGCATACGATTTATCCACTGTTGTGGCATTAAATACCCTTAACATATCTTTCTCTGAAGAAAACTGTCAGACAGCGAACACTTTTGACAAACTAGACACTAAGGCAATTATTTTCATGTATGTATATCTATAGTTAAGCAGTCAAGTAATATTCACCATTGTATTTTTATATTTTAGTTCCTTCTGCGGCATCATCCTTATGATAATCTTAATATCAACATTATACGATACCTATTATTTTTATATGGATCGAGGTATGAACCATATTGCTTTATTTTAAAATTTAAACGAAGAATTTTTAAATTTTAGATTCACCACATTTGATACTAACCACGTTCTCGGTATTAACCAATGGCAAAAAATTGCTTAGGACAAGCAAAAATCCTGATGTGATTTCATGTCTGCATGGCATTCGCGCATTAAGTATAATTTGGGTAATATTTGGGCATACTTATTCAACGCGAGCATCGTTTCCAATAAAAAATTTGGGTGATGTTCTTGAGGTTAGTAGAATACAGAAGTGACAGCAACTAACTTACAATATTGTAGTGGATGAACAACGTAAAAAACATGTATATTCTTGGAGCAACTATTTCTGTAGATTCTTTTTTTCTTGTAAGTGGATTGGCACTGACATATTCCTACCTCATGTATACCCATAAAGGAAAGAAGTTTAACTTACTGCTTTTCTACGTTCATCGATATCTAAGGTAATCAAAACAAAATAAAAAAATGTATAAATATTATTACTTTAAATGCGTGTTGAATATATTTTTATCTATTCTTATGTAGAAAATAGAATGCTGTGTTTAATGGCATTACTATACACATGTTAAATAGCGTGTCGTTGCGCACATACATCATTCTGGACTTTTTAATCAAATGGAATCAATACAACTGAGGAAGATAAAATTTTTTTTCTTCTTTGTGTACAAAGAAACACTATCAATTCTTGCAATAAAACACCTGGTGTCTGTAATATAGTGCGGAAACATATTTCATTTTTATTCCAGTTGAATAAGTTTTTAATAAAGTGTGTTTCGAACTTTACTATTAAACACGCAAGTATCGAGTACAGCTTTCTTGGGAGTAGATAAACCTAAAGTTAGTTCATCTAACACTTATAACTTCTGTGGAAAGATACAGTTTTCTTATTAGTTTCTAACCCTGTAGTGAGTGCATTGTTATCTATATTTTATTTGCAAAAGGTTGAGTTCAAGGTTACATTGGCTGATGTTGAATTTTTACCAGTGTTTCAATATTCCACTCTAACTAGCAGTTCGAGTAGTTCTGTTGCATTCACTAAATATCAAAATCGTTCCAACGGCCTTATTAATGTACTACAGAACAGTGTTTACAGAATTATATTTTTGCAGTTTTTATCACAAAAAGTTCAATGGAAGAAATTAGTTTATTTAGTTCTGGTTTGAATGCACTTTGTTCCTTGCTCTTTTGATGTTTTCACTATCAGTCTTTAGCCTAAAGTTTTCTTTTCCCTAGCAAGGCTTCAAAACTTGAAAAAATATTCTCATACTCGTCTTTGGCATAAATATTATACTTTTTGTGTAGAGCAGGTCTTACACTTTGAACAGGAGATTGTGTAGACCTTTCTTCCTATATTGGGTAGAATTTTTTAACTTTCTTTTCTGTTTCGGTTATTTTCTTATGGTAGGCTTATCTAGGCCTTTTTCTTTTATAGTTTTTGCCATTTCATTATTGTTCTCTAACATTTTAGCAGCATTCTTGCTTTCTTACATCCTATTTGTTGTCCACTTGTATTTTCATCATTCTCTCTTAATTGTGTGTTACTCTTTTTCATTAGGTTATTTATTTTCAACGATCTACATTATATATATATTGGGTATTTTGAGCCATATTATTGCATTAAGTAGACAACTTTTACTTATATTTGTTATAACCTAATTAAATGTCCAATTTATGTATCATGCTACTACCGTCAAAAGAAATTTAAACTTTGTCTGACAATGTGAAAAGCGACAACATCTTGTAATAATCAGAACTAATATCATTTATTTTACATTGCTCAGATATACTCGAGGAATTTATTTAAACTATTTTGGGCTTGAGATAGGTATACGATGTACTCAATTGTAGATTAGATTTAATTTTAAAATTTTGAGTATCTCTTAATGTATTTTATAGTATTTTAAAATTTGCCAACTTTTGTTTCATTTCACGAAAAACCATAAAAAATTACAAACTCCCAAAAACTGTACAGTCCGAAATGTACACCTTTTAGCCATCACATCATTTCAACGTCTTGGAAAGCTTTAATCGAAGAAATTCCCCGTAAATAATTACTTAATAGTGTAATAAACTTCAATTTGCTCTTTTTTCTTCGGTTCAGTACAAATTTAATTATAAAGAACTATTTACAGAGAATACTTGATGTACAGATGCCGCTACAGGGAACACTTATGCTAATCACTACCAAAGCTTGCTGCACTAATTTGCTTCCTAGTCTGATCACTATATTTCATTCATTACTCCATTTGACTGTGCAATTTACATGCACAAGCACTTAACTTACATAAACGTTATATGTATTTATTTCAACAACTGTTCCTTAGTTTACTTCCTAGTGTTTTCGAATTTATACTCGAACTCAAATTAAACTCTCTACCGAGTCGTGCAGTCTATATACTTAATTGTAAAGCTACTTAAAAATTATTTGCCGTTGCATACTTTATTAGTTTTATAAATACACCCTTGTAGTCGTCAATCATACCAGTATTTGCCAAACGGCCCTATCTCGTACAATTGTAGGTTGTTCAGCCAATAGTTCAATAAGTGATCTAAAAGTAATTGTACATACAATGATTAATTAACTAGTTTTTAGTAATTTCTCACTCTTGAATAGGGCATTTTTGAGTTATTACTTCGAAAATCTACCTCTATCACAAATGAAGTTAGCATTATTTTAGTTCTTTGTAGTGCTAGAATATCATTTATAGCCTTGCCAGATGCTAATACCGCTATACCTCTGCAATTCTAAGCATGTCAATCTTTTGTTATTGTATAAAAATTCCAAATGTCTTTCTGCATTTGACAGTATTCATTGTCTTTTCGATATAAAATGAACATTTTCTAATATTTATTTCTCTGCGTTCCTGTTCTAATTCTATCACCATTATTCAAAATTAATGGGAATGGGGCACATTCCTGTCTCACGCCTTTCTTAATATATACTTCTCTACGTCTCTGCTCTAATTCTATTACCTCCGTTTGCTCTTTGTATAAGCTATGTACTATCCGTCTATCCCTATAAGTCATTTCAATCCTTTTAAGTATTTCAAAAATTTTTCACATTTTACATTGTCGAATCCTTTTTGCAGATCTACAAACCCTGTGTACGCACTTTCTTCTTCTTCAATTGTTTTCTCCATTATCACCCTTAAAACTAAAATGGCTTCTGGTGTTCCCCTGTTTCGCCTAAACTCAAATTGGTTTTCTCCTGTTTCTTCAGTCCGTTTTTTCACCCGTTTTTGTATTATTCTAGTTTCTGACACGTATGCGGTGAAACTTATTGTTCGAAAATTTTCACATCTATTCACACCATTCTCTTTTGGTATAGTGACTATAGTATTACGTTTGAAATCTTTGGGTGTCTCGCCGGTCTCATACATATAACAGCGACTTATAGGTTCCTACTTACACCTTCTATACAAGCAGTGTTTTTATTTTTGGGACCCTTTAGTGCTAACTCAAGCTCTTTTGTAAGTATAAGCTATCCCAAATCATCATTTTCAATCTCTGATTCCTGTTCTAGTGCTTCTAGTTCCTGTGCTGCATATGAATTCCATATATATGCTTGCTATCTAACCACTTTTTGTACACTTTCTGTAATGATGTTTCCTCACGCGCCCGTTATATTTTTGCGTTACGGTATTATTTCCCTAAAATTCATTCTAATTATTTTGTGTTTTGTTTGTGTTTCCTATATCCATCTTAGTTTGTATCTCTTTGCACTGGCTCTGTATCTCTGTTTTCCTGCTTCGTCTTAGCTGTTTTTGTATTTTTACCTTTCTTCTATTAAATTCAGAATATAATGTGTTACTCATGGTTCATTATTTGCTTTTTGTTTATACCCCAATATATCTTTGGCCACCATGTTTAGCTGAATTTAATGTTATTCCATTGTGTATCTACTTCCTCACTATCAGAAAATTTCTCGACGTCTTTCAGCAATTCGTTTGACGTTTTCTCAAATCTCTTGTGGGTGTCTTTATCTTTTAGTTTTGCAAAGTCAAAGTTCTGTTTTTTATTTCCTTGTTTCAAATCTTTAAATTGAAGCGCGGTTTTCATAATTACTCTGTAGTGGTAAGTGTCTATATCTTCTTCTGGGTAGCTTCAACAGTCTTCTACTTGATTCCTAAGCCGTTTTTCAAGAAGATCATTTATACACAGATTAAAGTTGGGCTTCTTCTTAAATAGTATAACAATACTATATGTGTCCTTAAAGAGTGTTATCTTACACGGGAATCTTATTTCATGTGCTAATTGTATACGCTTATGCGTGTATACAGGGTGAAAAATTAAATATTGAAAAACTTTAACTTTTCTGTTTTTCTCCTCTTTGGGTGATTTTTTCATGAAATTTGGTTTTCAATAACCTCTCGTGACCTTATTATCACAACATTTTCCAACAAATTAAAATAAAAAATTCAAAATAACTACAGAAGCTGAACGTGACACTCTGTGTCGTTTTGAAGGCCATTTAACTCTTGCGAGTTTTTTGGCTTGATGGTTAAAAAATTCAAAATCAATCCCGCTGAGTTTACATTGAGCGCCATATTTCTGCACTGATGAGTAATTTTATTATTTTTATTTCTAACTACATACCATTATGTACTATTTCTAAAGGACTTTGATACAAATTTCTGAAGTTGGCTGGCCTCACATTGTGACGCCGGTGTAACTATTTTTGCTAGGCCTTACGTTGGATGGGTGCCACTGAAACGACTGCTGTTTTACAAAAGACTGGAACGTCTTTTTTTATATTAAGGCGCTAGAGAACAAAGTCTTCCGACAAAGCTAGGGGTCTATTCCTGGGTGGAGCAATGAGAAGTGGGGGGGGGGGGGGGGAATTCTGTTTGCAAACCAAAGTTAAGCTAAATCAAATAGGCGCCACCATGTCCTGAGATAATGACGATAATTGCAAAGCACACTTCTAAGGGCGGACGTGGAAACCTAAAGAACAAATGATCGCCTTCGTTAACAAAAACCTGTCTCAACAAAATAAGACGCAGCTCCTGTAAGAAATTGCAATGGTTAAATAAATAAAAAAGTAGAACACCACTTGTGTCCTATAAACATATATAAAGAAATAATAAAAAAAATATTTCCAATATAATATTGGCATCAAATTATTACTCAATAAAATTTTGGCTTTATGTAATTAGATTTGATCGCTCTTGACCAAAATAAAAGTCTTAAATTTTGAATTAAATGTTTACTAAAAAAACTCTTTTAAAATATCGGAACTTGTAACAAAAAAATGGTCATAATCAACTACATCAAAATTAAAGTTTTAACTTTCTTTTTTTTCTCTCATTATTCAACCGACTTTACTTTAAACATGAACTTGTTATACAAATTAAAGTGATAATGATTGGTAAGCATAACACAGTGAATTAAATTCTAACCTGGGCAGATCTTTTCAGGTAGATAACAAATTACTAGAACCTAACATAATGAGAATTTGAACTTTTAAATTTACGTCTAATAATCTATGTATAGATAAAGCTGATCACAAAAATAGGCAGGTTTGTTTAAATTGCATTACAGCTGCTCAAAGCACTTGCTTTCAAGACAGCATCTGTCAACTGTACAAAATAGAAAAATATGACGTCGAAAACACAAGTTGAACTTATCGACGGTTCATACAGAACAAAGCATGTTTTTTAGAAAGCTAATTCAACAAAATTTCGTTTTACAGCTTGTAAAACCAGCTCAACAATTAATTGAAGTTTACACGATTTACGTGTACTAAACATAAAAGCAAGTTAACGTGTTCTAAACTTTGAAACACATGCAAAAAAGATTTTATAGCTAATTACGAACCAAAAACTGCATTAGACGCTTCACAACAAACTGAGACGGGATTTCCGTTCTTCAAGCAAAGTTAACATTACATGTGATTTTCCAATGCTCCACCCGAAGGTACTACATTGGCCAGGAAGCGAGTTTTTTTTTACCTGGAAAATTTTGAATTTTGCCGAACCCTTGCTGTTCCAAGTAAGGTAGGGATCTTTAACGTGCGTGACAACACTCACACACGGGACCTCCATTTTACCTCTCATCCGAACGAGGGTGTATTTTTGAGAAAAATGCTCGCCTAACATTTTTCAAGCGGACCGTGTCGGGATTTGAACCCGGGACCTTGGGCGTAGTAGTCACACACATACCACTACGCCACGGAGCCGCCAGCAAAGATAACAGCGTTTCCAATTTGAAACGACTCCATCCAAATTAACTTCTATAATTCCTTATCAGACAAATTTCTTACTAGGCAAAGTTTAAATCGACTGTTCCTAAATAACTGTAATTCTTTGGATCTTAGATGACGAATTATATTCGTTCCATTCTTAATTGTCGAATTATATTTGTTGCATTCCACATTGTCAAATCATATCTCGTCGCATTATATTTTGTTGCATTATATTTTGTCGTTGTCTTGTTCTAAATGTCGCGCTAAATAAAATTACCTCAAATTACATTAGTTCGTATAATATATACTTTACCAACCGTTATTAGAAGATATCTCCACAATTAATAATTGATACGAAGGTTGCCGGCCTCTAGCCAAAACTACCTCTTAACAAAGCTGTTGCCCGTGGCCGACTGTTCATCGAAACCAGAGCTGAGCGGTCGCGCCGTTAGAGGGGGGAACACGAAACAATCAAATAGATATTTACTTGGAAATAGCTTTATGCGACACAGATATATGAATACAACTAAATCCCTAAGGAACAATACACGCTTAGCGTGCTTAGCGTGTAATTCAATGCAATTAAATTACGACTGGAAAAATAAAATGTTACAACTTATAATATATACGCATAATCCGTTTTCTATTGTGACCTTTCTCTTTAATGATTTATCTATTTCTATCATAAAATTAACTAAACCTTCTTAACTCTATCTTAACATCACCTATAATCTAACTGCAAAATTCCAAATTTTCCAGTTAAAAAAAGAACTCGCTTCCTGGCTAATGTAGAACTTTCGGGTGGAGCATTGGAGTACCAAATGTAAGGTATATGAAAAAGGTTAAGCAGCATGTGGCTGTCAAGATACCCCAACACTTAGTCATTTGCCAAATTAATAGCTTTTCAGTAAATCATCATGTTTAACTACAGTTACTTTTTTTTGTTATTAGTTTTTCCATTTTGGAACTGGCTGGACGCGTACGTCCATTGATTTCTATTCTGAGCTAGCCTATACATTTCCTAAAATTCCCACAGCCTACATCTTTCACTATCTGTGTGCAATAGTTTAATCTAGGTCTACCACTACTTCTCTTTTTTTCTATCTCTGCTTCTAGTATATTCCTCACTATTTCCTCATGCCTTAGTATGTGGTCTATCATCCTATCTCTTCTATTTTTTAGTGTTTTCTACATACTTTTTTCTTCTTCTACCGTTTCTAGTACCTTTTTGTTCTTAACTTTGTCTGTTCATGATATCTTTATCATACGTCTGTAGCACCACAGTTCAAAGGCTTCTATAGTTCGCTTCTCCGCTTCTTCGGTCCAGGCTTCACAGCCGTACAGTATTGTGCCCCACACATATGTTTAAACAATCTTTTCCTTGTTTCTATGCTTGATTTCTTTGAACACAGTAGTTACTTTTTCTTGTTAAATGTAGCACGACCTTGTAATAATCTTTGTTTATGTCGTCAGCGCTTTTCCCATTTTGCGTTATTTGACTTCCTAGATAACAGAAATCCTTAACCTCTTGTAAGTTCTCGATACTTATTTTTATTCTTGTTTTTGATTTATTTTCCCCTCTTTTGCATACTGGAACTTTAGTTTTATTTTTGTTCATTTTCATACCGTATCTCTCTGTTAGAACTGTTTCTATTTCATTAAGAGCAGCTTCTAACTCATCTTTGCTAGACGCTAATACCGCTTTATCATCTGCAAATCTAAGCATATCAATTTTTTGTCCCTACATAGTAATTCTGAATGTCTTCCTGCTTTTGACACTATTCATTGCTTCTTCGATGTACAAGTTAAAAATCAATGGGATAAGGCACATCCCTGTCTCACCCCTTTCCTAATACTTACTTCTCTACGTTCCTGCTTTAATTTCAAACACTTTTTTCCACCTTACATCGTCGAATGCTTTTTCCAGCTATACAAACCCTATGCACACGCTTTCCTCTTTTTCTATTGTTTTTTTCATTATCACGCTCAGAGCTAAATGGCCTCCCGTGTTCCCCTGTTTTGCCTAAACCCAAATTTATCTTCTCCTAGTATTTCTTCAGTTCGTTTTTCCATTGGTCTTTGTACAATTCTAGTTAATATTTTTGACACATGTGCTGTCAAACTTATTGTTCGAAAATTTACACATCTATCCGCGCCTCTCTTTTTTGGTATAGCTACTATGATGTTACGTTTGAAATCTTTTGTTATCTCGCCTGTCTCATACATATAGCTAACAAGAGACGTTTTGTTACTGCTTGTAATTGCGGCTTTTAGAGTTTCTGCTTCCATCTTATCTACACCCGGTGCTTTACCATATTTCCAGCCTTTCAATACTAATTCAAAGCTCATCTCTAAGTCTAGGATATCCCAAGTAATCTTTTTCAATATTTGATTCCTGTTCTAGTGCTGTTAGTTCCTCTCCTGCATAGAAATTTTCTAAATATTCTTCCATCTAATCACTTTCTCTACATTTTCTATAAATATGTCTCCTTCCGCGACCCTATATTTTTGCTAGACGGTTTTATATCCCCAAAATTCATTCTAATTAGTTTGTATGCATCGTCTGTCTTTTTTATTTTCATCTTAGTTTGTACCTCCGTGCACTTTTCATCAATCTGTTTTTTTAGCTTTCCTGCATTTCCGAATAATTTCCCATTTTATGGCTTTGTGTCTCTGATTTCCAGCTTCGTCTGGTTTGTTTTTGTATTTTCGTCTTTCTTCAATTAAATTTAGAATATCCTTTGTTATCCATGGTTTCTTTTTTGTATATACCCTAGAATATCTCTGGTCGCCATGTCTAAGTTGTATTTAATGTTGCTCCATTCTATTTCTATTTCCTTAGTTACAGAAATTTTCCCAATATCTTTCAGCAACTGATTTAACTTTTTTTCGAATCTTTTTTGGATATCTTTATCTTTTAGTTTCTCAATGTCAAAGTGACTTTTTCCGTTTCTTTTTTTTAAACTTTTAAATTTAGGAGCGGCCTTCATAATTACGATGTTGTGGTCAGTGTCTATATCTGCTTCTGGGTAGTTTCTACAGTCCTTTACTTAATTTCTAAACCGTTGTCTAACAAGTATGTAATCTAATTGATATCTTCTTATATCGCCTGGCATCTTCCACGTGTATCGCCTCCTAGCATGATATTGAAATAAAATGTTTGGGATGATAAAATTGTTTTGGTCGCAAAATTCTACCAGCCTATTTCCCCTGTCGTTTCTCGTGCCTAAAACAAATAAACCTACTACCGTTCCTTTCCTACCCTCACCTATCACTGCATTAGACTGCCTTATAATTATTAAGTTTTTATGTCCTTTGTAGATTGTTTCTACCTCTTCCTTACTGTGACTAGAGGTGGGCATGTAGACTTGTATTATTACTATATTTACCGGTTTAGATTCTAATCTAACCATGAGTGCTCTTTCATTCTTTTGTAGATAGTTTTCTACACAGGGTCCTATCTTTTTTTCAGAACTATCCCACACCCGATTTTCCTTCCTCTTGATCCTGTGTGAATTACTCCGCTCCAAAAATCCCTGGCCACTGACCACCAAACTTTGCTGATCCTTTCTATGTCTAACGCTTACCTATCTGTTTCAATTTTCAAGGTCTGTAGCTTAACTACGTGCTTAATATTTCTGACATCCCACGCTCCGACTCGCATAATGTTCACGACTCTTTTTTTATACTTCATGATCACACCCCTCAATCCGAATGAGGGACCATTTTAACTCCGCAATTTTTACCCCAGAGGGTGCCACCATCATAAATATCAATTTAAGTATATATATATATATATATATATATATATATATAAAATAAGGTGTATCTGAAAACAAACTTTTATAAAAATAATAAGAGCTTATTGACGTATACAAATCGGGCTAATAGTTGTATAGCCATTAACAAAACAATAGCTTTATTACTTCACAGGGGAGGAAACATTCATTGACCGGCCGGTATCAGCTTCCTTAAGCATCTTCAGAGCGAATTAGTTTACAATCCTATGAAATAATCGAAGCTATTATACTGATATAATTTTGAAACAATCTCAGTACTATGGCAAAAGTATATAAAACCGCCATCAGGTGATAAAACACCGACACTACACTACTAAGCGTGGAAGTACAGAATTGAATCGAAACTACATAGTTATTTGCAAATAACGGAGTGCAAATAACTTGTCTTTTATATATATATATATATATATATATATATATAAATTTATGAGACTTTTTTACTTGTAGGTTGACACCGGCATTAGCAGTAGCTATATTGTTTAATGTATCCTTACTAAGATATTTTGGATCTGGTCCTTTATGGCCTATCGGAACAACCCCTTTTGAAAATTCATGTAAAGAGAATTGGTGGAAAGCTTTGTTATATATTCAAAATTATGGTTCTACTATGCAGTTGGTATGTAACGTAACATAATCTAGTTAGTTAATGTATTTCCTTATAGTGCCTTGGTCAAAGTTGGTACCTAAGTGTTGATACTCAGTTATACCTGTTATCGCCAATCATACTGCTTCCTCTAAGTATGTGGCCCAAACTCGCTTTGCTAGGAACAGGTTTACTAACAATTCTTTCTATTCTAAGCTGTTTCTTAATAGGTTGGTTTTATGAATTGAATGGATTGATTTTTGCGAACCTTGAGTAAGTTGCAAAACGCAATAGTAAAAAATTAACAGATTTCTTACAGCGCTGAAAGTAGCTCAAACTATTTTAGATTTTACTATATAGCAACCCACACAAGAGCTGCTGTATGGCTTATTGGCGTTTTCTATGGCTATGTTTTATTTAAGGCTAAAAATAGTAGCAGTAAATTATCAATGCATAAGGTAAGTCGTACTACATTATATACTTTGCTTCATATGAGACAAATTTATGCAATACTCAACTAATATAATGTAATTTCTTGTTTACATTTAAATTTCTATTCGACATCAGTATTATCTATAATACTGGTGACTTGGAACATCATATCCAAGTTTCAAATTAATATATTCATTTACAGTATATAATTAAATCTCTTAAATTATCAGATTGTGTCAGGACAGGGACAAACTTTTTACTTCAAGCAAATAAGACTCCAACTTTTAGAACAAATTAGTATAAAATAACTAACTAATCCAAAAAATCTCAGGGCGCCAGTGAATGACTCACAAAATATGTACATATGCGAAGCTACTAACAGATTTGTCCTCATATAGCACCCACAAAAACAATTTCAGATAAACTAAGATAATTAATTAAATAACTATCGGTCAATAAGTATAAACAAAAGATAACTAACAACAGCTTAATATTGTGGCGCTATCAATAATCTTAATACATCTAAATTACCCGCTACTTTAAGTTTATCATATTGTGTGTGTATGCGTGCGTACGTGCGGGCGTGCGTGTGTTCGTGCGTGTGCGTGCATTGCGTGCGTGCGTACGAACGTGCGAGCGTGCGTGCGTCCATGTGTGCGTGCATGCGTGAGTGTGTGCGTGCGTGCGTGAGTGCATGTGTGCGTGCGTGCGTGCATGCTTGCCTGCGTAAGTATGTGTATGTATGCATGCGTGCGTGCGTGCGTGTGTATGTGTGTGTTATATATATATATATATATATATATATATATATATATAATGATTTCCTTTCAAGTGATAACATTTTGTCTATTTATTTTGTGGAATATGTCCAATGGAATGGCGTGGAAACAATTTTGTAATTGTAGTCATAAGTTACAACTTTTCTGTCTTTAAAGTTTATCCATTTTGACAGCATTTAACAAATTTTGTTTTTATTAGAAAAAAATAATTCGCTTATCTAAAGTCAATATGACGCACCGTTTTCGAAAAAAATCGATTAGAACTTTTTATGTGTCAATACATACATTTCCAATGGTTAACAAATTCATTTCTAAATTATAACAGATGACTAGAAAACTAAGCATAATAACAATTGTTTGAATGTCAAACTGTTTTTTTTGTCATCAACAGTTTCCAACTAATAATTTGACTTTTCTGAATTAAAAAGATAAATACGAGTAAAGGACTGTATTAATGTCAAGTGACTGAATTTCAGTATTGTCAGTTGTAAACTAGTTTTAGGTAAAAAGTTATTTATTATTTGGTGTTACGTTAATTTCCAAATACCAAAATTTCAAGATTATTATAATGATTTGGATTAGTAATGAAGTATTTGCCAACATGCATTTAATATATGTTGAAAAGCTCAGGCAGCGGCACATAGATATGGGGATAAATTTTCAAATAGAAAACATCCTGCTTCCAAAACATTTACAGTTCTTCATCAAAGAATTAGGAGAACTGGATTGGTAGTTCCAAAAAACAATGAAACTAGAAATCATTCTTACGTATGAAAAGTATATGAGGATGATATTCTAATGGAAGTAAGTAATGTTCCGATATTAGCGTTAGAGGAATGGTTGCAGTGCATCCTATTTCTTAATCCTTTGTGTTTAATGTTATCCATAAAAAAGTCCAGGCCTTGCGTGAAAGTGACTCTTTGTTCATTTTAAATTTTGTAATTGGTTGCAAAATAAAGATAATCAAAACTAAAACTTTTTGTCAAATGACGAAGATACTTCTACTTAGAATGGAATTTTGAGAATGTGTAATGCGCATTATTACCTAAGTCGGTGATAATCTTATGAGTCTGTAGAATTGTCCAGTTGTTTAAATGGTAAGAATTACCTAGAATTTTTCCAAAATACTTTACCCAACTAATTGGATGGTATTATCTTACATATTCGGCAAAACTTGTGGTTTGTACATGATGATTATCCAGCAGCTCATTTATGCAGGATTGTTCGTGGTTTTTTAGACAATAACTACCGACAAGGATGGATCGGAAAGTTGTTTGGTCGGCTAGGTCTTCTGATTTAAATGATTGCGTTATATATATATATATATATATATATATATATATATGGGGATACTTAAAATCAATTGTTTATTCGCAACCAATAGACACATGGCGCATGAAAAGTTCAAATCTGTTTTTTGCAAAAATGGTGCCGGATTGCGACTTTAGATAAGAGCATTATTTTTCTATAATAAAAACAAAATTTTTTAAATGCTATGTCAAAGTAACGAAATTTTAAAGAAGGAAAAATTACGAATAAAAATAGTTAATACCCCTTCCATACGAGTAACATATAACTACAAATATAAAAATCGTTTTCATTCCATACAATTGGACGTATTACACAAAATGAATGTACAAAATCTTATCACTTAAAATGAAACCGTTTTGGAGGTACTTCAATTAAACCGATCTAACGACGCCATCTTTAAAGAGCTCTAATTTCCTTAGCAAGCATGTTTGGAAAACAATATTTACGCCAACTCGGCATGAAATAAGCTTTATCACTTGCAGTTTCCTTATATGCGTGCTCAAATGATAACGTTTTACTTTCCTCGCTATAGAATACGTCACTGAAATTGGAAGGTATAGTAGAAATTATTTAAGAATAGCCTGTTCGTCATCATGCGCACACGGCTAAAACGGTGTCAGATAAGTCCATTGTTTTTAAATAGGCGTGTTCGTTCAGCATATCAGTGGTGTAGATAATTTGCTGTTAAATGTCAATTGATATTTATTTCTTACGCTTTCATAGATTTCTTTCGGTTTCTTAGTGTTTTAGGCGCTTATTCGCGTATTCGCCATGTAAATTTAAACCACCAACAAAATAAAACTTGATTTTAGAATATTTACCCTATGGGAGTTTGATAAAAATTATTAATTTCGCTACGCCACTGACTTTCAAGGTTTGCGCATATGTCAAATGACGTACAAGCTCTTCTTAAATAAATTCTACTCTACACAATTTCACGTTGGTAGCTACAAGTAGGTGTTTCTGAGCGGGTTTAACGCACACCCCACCACCTAATATTATTGGAGCACATTCTCCGCGCATGTAGTTATCTGCTCAGTGAATAGGTATAGTAGTATTATTATCTCATGGCGGGTGACCTTGAAAAAACCTGCGCGAGGAGGAGCTATATTAATAATCAAAATAAAAAAGTGGGACTAGAAAACATCGACTGCTTGCACGTCCAGTGTTGCCAGAGCAAAAATTGTCGAGCAACCAAGGAATGTGTTTTAAATAGTTTTATGTTGATTTTTGCTTTTCTATAAAAATGATCTGAGCTTATTGTTAGATGTGATACCCCAGATTATTGATTGATTGGATCAGTGTACACAAGATATTTTATCACTTATAGTCAGTTGTAGAACAAAAACAATTTAGTAGTACTACATATTCGTTTTTTTCAAATCAATAGATGTTTTTGTTTTAAACACAAACTATAAACACTATAAAAATGTCAAATGCCCACCTCGAAAATATTACTAAGATTTATTACAAAAACGTTTTAAGAATATGTTTACACAATGACACTCATGGTGTTGTAACTAACAAAAACAAAACAAAAACAATTTTTAATTAATACCAAAAGGTTTTTATATCATTTGTTATATTAATATTATTACAAATTGCATATATCTTGTGCTTTATTTTAATGGATCATAGAATCAACAATTCAGTGCTGTAGAATTGAAGGAAGAGGAACAGTTATAGTATGAAAAGAAAGGTAATTAAAATTTGCATCTTTTCAGGTTATATATTTTTTACATAACCTCATTTATAGTTTAGAAATATTTGCTAAATTAATATATTTTTTACGCACTTCATCGATAATCTAGTTATAAAATAATTCCTTGAACAAAATTAATAATCTTAACCTTTCTGACTAAACGAAAGCAATATTGCTTATACGACTGAAGTTAGATATACTACACCGGTTTGATCAGGTGCTGTTGATATTATAATCATAGATTATTTAAATCGTCAAGCCTGCATAATGTCGTCGAATGCGGAATTCAGATCCGATCGAGTAGTACAATCCACTTGTTTTAATGGATTGACTGGAGACGCTGCATCGGATCGAAAACTGGTTTATGTCACCAAACTGAAGCGGATTAACACGATCGGATAGAAACGCCGAGATAAATACAGTCAATAAGAATCTCTTTTGGAGACAAAGAATGGACATGCTTAACAGAATTGATTATGATTGGATTAAAATGTAAAATGATTCAATCACTTTGAAAGCCAAACATTGATTGTTTCAGCTTTAAAAGTGATCGATTGTCACAGCACTACTGAACATAATTTGATATAAAGACTGCTTTCTTCTTTAAGCAAGTTTTATTTCAACACCTCAGTAATAAACAATAATGTACAAACAAATGTATTTATGACACATATTTTCTACAACGCTAAATAAAGACCATCATTCAACTATTTTACATAAATTATATTTTAAATGGGTTCACATCCTAAACTTTCATCCCCATCATCAGACTCATCGCCTGAGGATAAGTATCCATCTGAATTATCGCTATTATCGTCAACCCGTATAATTAGGTCTTGAACCTCGTCTATTAAAGTTTCTCGTTCCATATAATCCTTTTCAATTTTGTCTACGTGCAGACATATTTTAGTCCACTCGTTGATTCCAATATTTTTTATATGTTTTTCTGCCAACTTCCATACATCATCTATTTTGAAGGTTACATTAAATGCAGCGACACGGTTTTTAAGTAACGCCCAAATCATCTCGATAGGATTTGGTTCTGGGTGATATGGAGGTAAACGCAATACTACATGACTATGTTCTACCAGTAGCTGGTCAATTACAAACAGCTGATGAACAGGTTTATGTGCCTTAATATTGGAATATAATTCAGGCTTGGTTTCCTTACATTCAAACAGGATATTTCGTTCCTTCAACCATTTCTGCATATCTGTTTTCTTCCAACTTGAAGTAGAATTAGGATGCACAAGAACATTATGATATGACGCATTGTCTATCACAAACACTGAATTTGGTTCCAAATTTGGTAATAACTTTTCTTGCAACCACTTTTTATAATTGCGATGATTCATGTCATCGTGATAATCCCCAGTTTTCAAACCAGACTTAAATATCAATTCTGCATTTGGAACGAACTCATTTTTTCCACCTGCATGAACAATTATCAAACGCTTCCCTTTTGAAACTGGCGATTTCAAACCCTTGGTGGTGCCGTCATCCCAACACTTTGTTACACTGTGAGAACTGTGCAGATATGTTTCATCGTTATACACAATGCTTCTGCCCTCTTCTTTATACTTACTAAGATTTTTCAAAAATATGGTGCACTTTGCCCTTATATTGCTTTGTTCAAAAAGAATTTTCCTGTTATCTACAGTTCTCTTCCAACGAAATCCTGCTCTTACAACAATTTTTCTGAACGAACCTAATTTTACCGTGTAATGAGGGCAATCATTTTTAAATTCGTCAAACACTAACTTCAAAGTCGGTCTACGTTTATGTATTGCTGCAAACCGATACATAACGGTTCTTAGAATCTCTTTGTCAAATCCATTCACTGTCGACTTAGGGCTTGGTTTATTTACGGTTTTCTTTGGTGAACTGAACTTGCTGCAGGGTGGTTTGTTTGTGCCTTCCTTTACAATTCTTTGCACCGTCCGCAATGACACGCCTGTTGCTTCAACCACGCACTCTTGCAAATTGTTCAGGTTGGAGGCGCCCGAATCTTTTATGCGTTTCAAATATTGAAACACATTAAAAACAATCTGTCGTCCTTGACTATGAATCACCTCTTTCTTATTCATAATATTACTCTAAAAAATATCATAATTAATCATTGAACGAACATTCTTTTTAAATACTTACATTGCTGAAGAAATTAACTATCAGTTAGTTTTGAAAAAAACTGTTTTGATGACTATTACTTGATATAAATATTAAAACAAAAACTGGAAACAATAAGACCTTGATAAGAGCGAGAATGACAATGACAGTTACGGTTCACATTCGGTATATACAGTAATGGGATCCGCTGAGTATGTACACTGTTGCCACAGCAAATATTTACTGATAAAGAAACTACGAAGCTAGAATTGTTTATAAGTAAAAACAAATAAAAACCCCGATATTATATGGAGGTCTGAATTTATTTCATATATTTATGAATTTCTAGATACCGCCAGCATGAACGGGGTCCTTTCAAACAATATTTTACTTAACGTAATAAATGGGATATTCGTGAGGACGTATTAAAGCCACATTGCTAGCAAGATGTTTGTGAGTTGTACTGTAGCGTTGTGAATCTTGAGGTTTAAGTTTAAATTGAACCTATTGCGCATGTGACGTCACCCGCCATGAGATAATAATACTAATCTAATTAAAACTATGTAACCAGGTTAGAATGTCGGGAGACTTTATCAGGTATGTCGTGCTTGTTTATACTGTGAACCAATCGGAATATCTGACGTATCGTGTCTAATAGTTTAACCCTATCTATAAATACTATTTAGATTACGCTACATCATCGCAGTTATAAATTTTAATAATAACAATCATACATACACAGATGTATATCCCCACCTAAGAGAGATGTGAGAATGGGGTTTCTGTCGCACAATTACCTCCTCCTACCACTTTTTTCTCATAAATGCACATGTAAATACGGTTTGCCTTCTCTTATATGCGCGCTAAAGGAAACTCCAATTACCTTCTTTTACCACTTTACCTTTAGAGCCCGCTCTAATGGGTCATAGTGCTTCGGACCGCCAATCAAAATACAGTAACGTGTACCATATTATTAGTGCCCAAGTTTTACGGGGAACAAATGGGAATGCAGAACTTCTCGAGTATAATTATTCAACCCTTTTTGTCAGTGCCATTTAAATTTTGTCACACAATTGTAGTAGACCAAAACGGCAGGCATATTCTGGGACTTAAATCTGAGACCACAAGAATGTTAATCTTCAGCCTTAGCTTTACGCTACTGAGTGCACTAGTAATAAAAAATTCAGATACGCTTTTAAATATACAAAAGTATTTAAATTATTTGCGACTTGCTTAAATGGTGCCACTACCCAAATATACGAACAAGAGAAATCAAAACGGTGTTTAAATTATTTTATCTAATATTTGAAATTTATTTAAAGTAAAGTATTCCTTATTAGTTACTGACAACTGCATATTCATACTCGATTTAAATTACTGTGCTTAGAGTAATATAAAACATTTCTTTGGAAGCGCGCGATTCCATGATTTAAACTTGAATGAATTTAGGTGCGCTTCTAAGGGTGTAAAAGGTAAGTTCAAAATTTTATAACTACTACATAATCATTCTCTTAAACTAGGATAGAGTCCAAAAGTTTTTTTCCCAAATTTGAAATTATACACTTCAACACAAAGATATATACCAAACTCTCGCATAATTTAACCTACTTTAATTATAAAAGAAATATCTTTTTAAAGATTTTAAAAGCAATGAGATTCTTGTTTTATCGTAAAATTTTGCTGGTGGTCTTTTTCTTTATATTTTAAACTTACATAATTGTCAACCAAAAAGAAATGTCTATTTTTCACAACAGCAACACAAGTAAAGCAAACAGAAAAATATACTGTATCTTAAGCCATCTTCTCTCTGGAACCATCTTAGGATGAAGAAATGCAGACTGCATTTGTCTGCGGCTGGGTGCTGGAACCAACTATACAACTATACTAGCACACTATGTACAAAACGCACTTTAAAATCGCGATTTTAAAACGCTCAAAAGATGTAATATACCAGAATAATCGAGCAAGTAAGAGACGAATAAGTAAGAGCCTTTTAAACGCTCGGCTTGTATTTATACAAATTCAGAACCACACGGGCAAGCGACATAAAACGATTCTCATCAATTGAATGCTAAATCTTTTACGAAAGCAATCAAAAATATATATATTCCAAGCAACAACGGCGAAACATTTTTAGAATGCAAGCAATAAAAAAGGCAAAATACGATAACTAATTCCATAGAATTTCGTTGTTTGCATGGGAAAGCAAGCGAATATCCAACCAGGCATAAGGTCAATAAAAATTAGTTACCTGACTTATAGAAATTAATTGAGGTTTGGATTATTATCGATCCACGTTGCGCAGATACCAGGAACGACTTTAATTTTATTACCAATAAAACTTGAGCGACTGAACAAGTGCAGATAACAAAATATAACTTCACAGTAAATAAAGAAGAAAACCGATACAATTAAAGTATTTTAATGAGAGAGAAGTTTTAATTTTTCAAAGAACTTATTAGAAGTGGTTTTAACGACCAGCAAACTGTTTGATGCTTTCAACGAATAACTCTTGGAAATAATGAGCGCATATTCCAAAGAAGGAAGAAACTAGTAGAGTGGTTTTTAAGGAGGAGCAAATGCTTGCTTGTTTCAATGAATTTGGCGTAGTGGCTAGTCTTTTAAAAGTGGTTTAACGATAGCATTTCCGAGAATTTATTAACTATTATAAAATATATTCCACCTGACTCTTCAATGACGGGAAATTTTTATACGGGACGCTTTAATACGTATTCATTGAACTTCTTAAACTTGTATAATTTGAGAATAGCATAAAAAAAGTTTAGATTAGCGTTTTAATTAAGGCAGTTATTATTTCAAAAAATTAACGTAACACATGGTCTTTAAAACACGATTCACTCTTTTACTTGGATTCGCTTGCGGGTGACACAATAAAGCATTAGAAATCATTTTGGATATATATTTATTCATTAAATCTTTAAACAAATTACTGCGAAATTGAACTCCATAGTCTACAAGTTCATTCCGAGATACGCCAGAAAGTAAAATGCTAAAGCTTTTGACTGTATACCATGTATGTATTATTATTGTGCTTATGTTACATTACACCTTCCAAATTAGGTATAATAGATATAGGAATTGATATAGATCGCAATAGTCATTTCACACAATTTAAGCGTTTCCTCTAAAATGTTTTTCATCTGTATTTCATTAATAGACGATTTCATTTTATTGCTTCACAATAGTACTAAGTATTTTTTAGGGACTAATTTTTATTTCATGGATAATATCATTGGCAGTAGTGTGCATATGTTTATATGGAGGCCACGATCTACAAGACCAGACTGCTGATAATTTCAATAAGTTCGAAAACTCGATTTATTTAGCTCTAGTTCGACCATCTTGGGGAATAGCGTTGGGATGGATAATTTTTATGTGCTTCATTGGTTATGGAGGTATGTAAACAACTATGTATTGCTAATAAGACATAAGTAAGAAAACAAGTACCACTATTTTTCAAAGAAAGTAAACTTTATACTTAAACTATTTAACGATCACCCTTGTTTATTCACTGCCATAAAATTAATATTCTATAACAAGACCCATGACATCGATAACCATGGCATGCTCTTCATTCGAACAAGTTTATTTTTATGATTCAAATTGTGAGTGCTTCTAGTTGCAAGAATTTATAACAACGTAAAACATGCAGCTATCACATTGAGGTTTAAATACGCTTGGTCATCCCGTGTATATATTTTCAGGTACGTGTAAAATCAATTTGCATGTGACGTTCAGTATGTAAAGTAATGAGGGGTAAATATGTAGTGAAGAAATAATTATTTTTACTCGGACTTTAATTGAGTTGCACTTGCACCCATACCCCGTCAAAATACTCTGAGTAATACCCATTATCAGCGTCATCACTTCATGTTCATTGAATATTTAGAATAAAAGCAACTTGTTGCCCGAAGAAGCCCTAACGTATCAAGCGTGATGAATCGCAACTTCTCATAAATTATATATTTTTTGACGAGATAACTATTTCATTATGATGAAAATGTTAATTGATAATTCTCAATTCAAAGTTACTCAAATCTGTTAAGGGTGAAGGTAAAATGTAATGATTAATCTTTTTACATTGTGCGTACGGTTTGATGGATCCCAGGAAGATGAAGCTTTTATTATAATCTCCAGACCTGTGAATCTTGTTGACTAATTTCATGAAAGTTTCGTGATTACTGGTTTCAATGCTTGAGAGATTATATTACTCATATGATCCGCTTAAAACTACTTTTATCGATTCTCTCTACCGTACTACGACTAACTCCTATAATCTCCTTGATATCTTTTTGTAAAATAACGTAATATAGTTTGGAAATGTCGACAAATTCTAGAACCGGGTTCCAATACATTCATCCTTGCGTTTATACATACCAGTGTCTTATTCTGTATGAAAATATTAAATCTATTGTGAAAAGAGTAGCCACTAGTGACAAAATAGTTGATCTTATCACTAATATCTCTATACATGTTTTCCGTTTTCACGCCGTACAGTACAGAAGGTGTCCGACTAAAACAAATGGTTTTGGTTATCATTGGCAGCTCTCATTTTACACTGTAATGAACGCGTAATACCAGAAACATATTTCTGCAGTCACTTTTATCCAACCAATTGATAACCATGTCTTGTTTATCGAACACTGTACGACCACTAAAATACAGACGGGCGACAAATTTGCTGACACACAATTTTTCTAGATATAAGCGAATCACAATTTTCACTTTGACGCATTTACCGACATTCTCTAAGATCTACCTAAAGAAAGCGTTATTTATCACTTTCATAAATTTTTCTCGAACGAAATTTTGAATAGAATTCACAAACCGGTGTTAAGATCAATACACGGTTTCGACTATGGAAACTGTTTAAAATTATAAATCCAGTGCACTGTTTTAAGCTCGAGTCTATTCTTCGAACGCTATTTGGAAACATTTATAGTTAATGGCGTTATCCTTATTATTTACAAGGTAGCGAGTAACTTCAGAGTCTTAGGGTTGACGTATGACGGTGTTTTGGGATTTGGAATATAGGACATATGATTAGAAGTACCGTGCAATATATATATATATATATATATATATATATATATATATATATATATATATATATATATATATATATATATATATATATAACGTCGAGATATACGTCAAGTAGATGGATGATGTGGTAATATTGCAATTGCCCGTTTGCCAGTTGTTAGTGTTGGAGTATCGTAAGTAAATCCAGATTCAAAACGGTTGTATTGAATATAACTTTCCCAGTCAGAAAAAGGGATTATGTTTTAGAACAGATCAAAATTGTAAAGATTTCATATACACGTTTTGAATGTTTACGAATATACTGAACAATAACAGGAGGTCATTAATTAGATATAAGCCACTGTACTTCTACGCGATTGAGCTCGGAAAATGCAATGTAGCTAAATGTCGCTTTGTTATAAAGTACGTCCTTGCCAGTAAAAATTTTTTAACCAAAATGAAAACGTCACGAACACATTTATGTTTCATCAGTTCGAACCCATCCTCCTCGGGAAAATTTTTTGATCTCCAGTTACTCTTCGTGCTCCACATTTTTAGCTAACTTATTTAAGACGATATGCAGAAAGTCGACGAATCTTAGTTTAATGTAATTTATCCCATCAATTTTTCTACCATTCCGCATTTTCAAGTTGTCATTCAATTAGCCTTTTTCATTTAATAAGATTGATCTTGTTTGCAATTACGCATGATAGCAACTGTTTCCTAACACTAACAGCATTCCAACTTCTTAGTAATAAAATGTGCTTTATAGCTATTTCAATTGCGGACCAGAATGATATTAGTCACCCTACAATTCAAAATGCAAATACAAATGTGACAAAACGAAATTTCTTAAAAGTAATTTCAGGTACCCTATATTTAACATTCCATTGCTGCACCCAAAGCTACTATATGGGTCAGGAAGCAAATTTCTTTACCTGAAAACTTTGAGTTTTGCCAAAGTCTTGCAATTCCAAGCAAGGTAGGGATCTTTAACGTGCGTGACAATACTCACATTTTACCTCCCATTCGAACGAGGGCGTATTTTTATGAAAAATCATCAGCTAACATTCTTCAAGCGGTTCGTGTCGGGAATCAAAACTGGGGGCCTTGTAATCAGTAGTCATACGCAAACCTGTCTAATCCATGAAGTCGCCGCATTTTCAAATACCACAGTATACTGCTCCAAAAAATAAAAATTTGCATTGCTAAATCCAGTGTTACAGTTGCAACTTGCTTTTTGAATTTTTTCTAACCGTCTTGCATATGTTTTCAGTTTACTCATAAATATCTTTCCTGCAGCTGACCTCGACCTAAATTAAATTTCGATAGACTATGGTCCAAGCTATAATTTATATAGTAAGCCCTGTCGTAGGGTTTGTGCTCATGTACATTGTTAATGAAGAAAGCTGCGGTAAGAGAAGCAGTAAAATTGTTTGCTTCGAGAACTCAAACTGTACAGACTGCAAATGACATGGTCCATTTGAAAAATGTTAGGCAAGCTTTTTTTACAAAAATACGCCTTACTTCGGAGCATAGGTAGAATGTAGGTCCCATGTTTGAGTGGTGTCAGGCACGTTAAAGATTCCTACCTTGCTTAGAACAACAAAGGTTCAGCAAAATTCAAAATTTCTTAGTAAAAAAACTTGCTTCGCTTGCCAATGTAGTACCTTCGGGTGGAGAATTGGAAAATCAAGTGTGTACTTTCAATTCATTTTGGTAAGCAAAAGATACTGCAATACCCTGACAACAACTTTCTGTACTGTACTGTACCATCGTAGGACTATTTCCAACCGTCGCAGTAGCGGAGTGTAAGAGCCACTTTAATAGTGCTTTTCTCATTTTCTACATTTATACAACTAAATCTGAGGTATGGTATTATAAATGGTTACACTAACAATCTCTGAAATAAAGCATACTCACTTTGTTCGCTTCTTAATGCGTTCGATTGCACAGCTATTATTTCCAGCTTGGCGAATATTTCTTAACAAACGAGTTTACGACTTGAATTTTAATAAAATGAAGCTGCCTAAGATTTTTATTTTAAGACGGATTGCTCTAGAATGTAATTTTGCCTTCAGTATTGCCATATTCAACCTAGCCTAATAGAGAATAACGCAAACTCAAGCATACATCTACCTCCCTCGGTTTAGCTCACGATTCACTTGACCAGGGGTCAGTTTATTTTGAACAGAACTCGGAATGAGTAATAGTATAGTATAAATTGATTTGAATTTGCAATCACTTCCAAATGGACGAATTGATGTCAATATAAATAAGGCTATTCGAATATAATTACACTTTTAACGTTTATAAATTAGTATTCAAAAGTTTATTAGTTTAAGAATTCCTTCAACTGACTACCAAATGAATCCAATTTTTGGATTGCAGAACATTTCAAACGAATTGCAGTAGCTCGCAGAACAATGAATTTGTTTAACTTATACTACTGACTTTGTGAAAAATGACGTTTGGCTACAACACATAGCACACGTATTTTATAATAAATTTTATGTTTTAAGCTTGTTCTACAAATACTGTTTCTAAATATAGGTCCTGTCAACTGGCTTTTGTCACTACCAGTTTTCGAGATAATTGCAAAGCTGAGCTATTCTATGTATTTGGTACACGTGTCCGTCATGGTAGTTTACATTGGCCAACTTCGAACTCCAGCTGTGTTCAGTGATCTCAATATGGTTCGTTGCAATATGCAACAGATTTAAATAATACACCATTTCTTTACAGATGTATGAGTTTTGGGGTCACTTTGGATATACCATGATTGTTTCACTTCTACTCTATTTAGGAATTGAATATCCTATTGCTAGGCTTGAACTGCATTTACTTGGACAGCGAAAAGGTTTACCTGCAGTTTTATATTAACGCTTTTGGTGACTTTTTTTTATTTCAGATAATGTTAAGAAGCAATCTGATGAAAATAATCAGAAGAACACAAACGATTTCAAGCAACCTTAGATTTGCTATCTTAGATTTGCTTAGATTTGTAACAAGATCTAAATACCCTTGATAGGATAATGTATTTTTAACTATAATACGTGAGAAAGTATAACTTAAAATTTGCAAATAGGATCACGAGATATAGCCGTATACTTTCCATCTTGTTTTATCTTTATAAGTTATAGAAAGCTTGCAACTTAGAGGTCCTGATGATTCTTTAAGAATATGTATTTTTTGTACTAATTTGCGCATTTTTAATAAATATTAAAATTCTTTTACTAGTTGTTTGTCTACTAGAAAGAACATCGATTGCTGATTTCCTTTACACTACCTTATAATATAATTTACCAAAGGTTTTTCAACATATTCTGTAGTGCTTTTGTTCAAGGTCGCATCGCGAGGATATAACGTAAAAGCTACAAAAATCTTTAAGTAATAATAATATGTAACAGTAGTTAAGAAGTATATATAGCATTCTGGAAATTACGCTTTTTCGGTTTTACTAAAGCGGCCTCATATCTGTTTAGCGCAAAGAAAGGATGATTCATATGTATCGCATTACAATCATATTTGTCTAGCGATAAGAAGGATTATTAACAGGTATCGTAATACTGTAGGTTTGACGACGAACATTCTAAAACGGCTGTAAAGTTAGCCCGACCCAATCGTCAAATCGAATTAAAAATAATACCAATCGTTAGTTCCGCGTTAGTTTCGGTTAGTTCCGTAAAAACTTTCGTTAGTTCCGCTTTCCATATCGTACTTTTAAAAAACCAGTTTGGGTCGGGCTAACTTCACGGCAGCCCACCCACATCGATTAATCGTTTCCAAAAGTATGCAGTTCGATTCATTTTCGTTAGTTTCGATTAGTTCCGGTCAAAAAAACGTTAGTTCCGCAAAACTGTATTAGTTATAAAGGGGCCTTGGGTCGGGCTATCTTCACGCTAGCCCAACCCACTTCACCGAATCAAACCGAAAAAGGTTCTATCTGAAGTATTTTCGTTAGTTTTGATTAGTTCCGGTCAAAAACATGTTAGTTCCGACCTAGAAATAATTGTAAACGAAATTGTATGCAGGATGCTGCAGATAAACTGTTGGTATAGTGATATCTCTAGAACGAAGGGTAATTGGCAACTAAAAATTTGACCGTAAGAGTTCTATTAAATAAAAATATGGACATTGCGTTGCTACTTCCGGTTATACTGGAAGTTGGTGAAAACTTTGCTCTTTAATTGGATAGGATTCATATTTCTCAATTTTATGACTTCCTGAACTTTTGTTAATACATATCTCTATTCGATACTGTGGGTAAACCATATTGTGTTATACTTTTTTAAATAATATCAACCTACCATGCAGAAAAGTTTATTGTTTTCATGTAACGTTGAGACTGATACAAATTTAAATTTTATAGACCAGTACAGATACGGGTAGTACAGTAATTTATTGAGTTATTGTATTACAGTTTGATGTTATTCCTGGCTAATATATAGTAAGCAGGCAACCTGATATTAATCTTTCCTAACCAATAGAAAAACATCTACCAATAATTCGAAAATCGCTCTTAATTAATATTTCCTTTAAACAAATATATTGCCGCATGTGTATTAAGTTAAAACAGCAGAAGATATCATGAATATATTGTAAATAGCCTACATTAATTAAAAGAAACAAAAACAACCAAAACTCCTACACTAAGATATTGAATATTATGATTAACAGCATTTTAATCTATCAACTACTTCTGAAAATATTTCTGTTAAGGTTCCCACTGCTGCTAAATGAAGAAATACAACCTACTAAAATACTACACACGCCACTTCTTTGATATGTCTGTAATATTGATAGTCATTTAGTGTTTAAAGTCTCCAAAACGCTTTTAATCTTTAAAAAATTACAGATAAAACAAGCTTTCGTTTATGGTAATGAATACAACTGCAACTTCAGGTTTTTTGTGAGTTTTTAAACAGACATTTCTAGCAACGTCAGGTTTCCCTATATACGCATTGTGCAAGTTAACGCCTAAATCCAAGTGAAGAGTGTTTTGTTTTGACGGAAAGTCAAGTTACCTCAAATAGACTTTTAAAGATGTATCCGGTCGGATATTTTAACACTGAGGCAAACAATCATTCATATTACACAGGGAATTTTCAATACCTTTAATAATGCAAAAAAAAACGTTGATATACTTTGCCAACACTTGCGAAATTTCTTCAACGTTCAGTCGCATGGAGTCGTCATTCCGCAAACTATGTAGTAAATGATAGTAAGTGTTGGTGCGAAGATAACTACCGCATATTCGGTAAGTACAAAATATGGTGTGCTAAGAATGTAAAATATATTTATTTTTAAACAACTACTGCAGAATTGGACCCCGAAGTTTTATACGTGCAATTCAAATTTTCAATATTTTTGAGATTACATCCCCTTCACGCAAGGCGTCCACCGGGAATCCTACGGGTTATATTCCCTCCTCGTATAGGGAATGTAAAAACCTTGAAGTAAAAACGAATGTAAAAGGTGCTAATGATTTACATGTCACAAATATATGGGGTATTTATGAAATACAAATCTGGACTGAAAAGTTCCAGTAAACAGAGATGGATAACTATTTGAAATGAAACTATTTGAAATATCTATTTGAAATAGAAAATACCAGTTGGTATTTTCTATTTAAATATTGCTCTTCTAAACTATTTTCTATTTGCTATTTCAAATGAATTTCCCATTATATTTTCTATTCCAAATAGTTTCTTTCACAATGCCGGTTTTTGATCCACTAAACAAAATTAAGCATCTACAAAATTAATGAATGCATTTCTATCTGACCATCAACGTTGTGTTACTATACGTTAAACCTGATTCTTACAAAAGACGTTACTGAAACTTGTATACAGAATACTATCAGTATACTGGGTGTCTCAGTTGTATTGTTCCAAAGCCCTATCTTCGTTATTTTATAAAATATAGATTTTAAATTTTAAACGTGTCACATAGACCTAACGCCTTCTAAATCAAACATAATAATAATATTCAGTTACTTCCAGTTTTACCGGAAACGAACTTAATTTTTAAAATTTATTGATATATCATCCCTATAGTGGGGGATAAAGAATACCACTATAGTAAGCCTGCTTATCGTTAAAGGCGATTAAAAGGCGCAGCAAGGGGCAGCAGCCTTGCTGGCTAAAAGATATTGGAGGAGGGTCGGTGGGTCTCGGGCGATCCCCGATAATTTACAAGCTTGTTGGGGGTTGGCCGTGACGGATACGGCTTTTTGCTAAAATCTTTAAAAACTGCGTTGTGGAAAGATATGGAAGCCTACCACAATATTTCCCAGGTGTGCGTGGCCTAAAACACGAAATATATATGATGGAGAGCTCACAAATAAAATTCTTGTCCGGAGGTAAAATACTCCCTCATTCGGATCTCCGGGAGGGGGTACTTGGGGCTCGTCATCGTAAGAATATAAAGCAACAGTTCGATTTAGTGATAGGGACTTGGAATGTAAGGTCATTACTCAGAGTAGATAAGTTAACGAATTTATTAGTCGAAATGAGAAAGGAAAAGCTGGACATTTTAGGTATTAGTGAGGTGAAATGGCCAGATAGTAATGACTTTTGGAAAGATAATTATAGAATAATTACAACTTCTTCAACTAATGGACAGGCAGGCGTAGGAATAGTGTTAGGTAAAAGATTAGGGCATAAAGTTAAAGAGTACTTACAATTTAGTGATAGAATAATTATGGTTAGAATGAGTACAAAACCCACAGACACTGTTTTAGTACAGGTTTACATGCCAACAACTCAGTACGAGAATGAGGAAGTAGAAAAGGTATACGAGGATATAAATAGTATAGTGAGAAAAGTAAAAGGAGATGAGAATTTAATAGTTATGGGCGATTTTAATGCGTCAGTGGGAGAAGGTAGTGAGGGAAAAATGGTAGGAAAATTTGGGTATGGCAGACGAAATGATAGAGGAGAAAGATTAGTTGAGTTTTGCCAGGAACATAGATTAGTAACTGTAAACACCCTATTCGAACAACATGTTAGGAGAAGATATACCTGGAAAGCGCCAGAGGATAGGGCTAGATACCAAATAGATTATATTTTAGTTAAACAAAGATTTAGAAACCAAGTTAAAAACTGTCGTAGTTATCCAGGGGCTGACATAGATAGCGATCATAACTTAGTTAAAATGAAGTGTAAACTAAAATTTAAAAAATTGAGAAAGGTTAAAAGAGAGGGATGGGATCTAGGTAAGCTTAATGATAGTAGGGTAAAAGAGGAATATAAACAAGTATTAGATAATAAGAGCAAAGAGATAGCTGTAGGAGGGAGCGTAGAAAATAGATGGAAAGAAATAAAACTGACTGTACATGATACAGCAACACAGACTATAGGTAAGAAAAAATAGAAGCGAGAAAACCTTGGGTAACAAAGGAGATATTAGATTTAATAGAGAATAGAAGAAAGCTTAAACCTTTCAGAGAAGTGGATAGTGAAAATAAGCAAAATATAATACAGTTAGAAATAAGATAGTACATGAGTGTAGAAAAGCTAGAAATAAATGGATGGAGGAGAATTGTAAGGGAATACAAGATGATTTGAGAGTAGGTAAGACAGACAGGGCTTACAGAGCAGTTAAAAAGTTTTTTGGGGAAGATAGGAAAAAATATAATGGTATTAGAGACGAGAATAATGAGCTTCTAATAAATAAAGTTGAGGTAGCTGATAGATGGAAAAGATATTTAGAAGATTTATATAAGAGAGACGATATGGATGAGTTAGAGAACGACCAAGAAGAGGATGTAGAAATAGGGTTTTCAATATTAAGAGGGAATTTGATAGAGCTGTTTGGAATCTTAAATTAAATAAAGCGCCAGGGATAGACAATATTCCCGCAGAATTAATAAAATATGCAAGTCAGAAAACTTTAGACAGATTATATGAACTAATAAATGTAATATATGACACAGGTGAGGTTCCAATAGATTTCGAAAAAAATATTATTATCCCAATCCCAAAAAAGGAGCTGATAGGTGTGAGAATTTTAGAACAGTTAGTTTGACTTCTCATGCTTCCAAAATACTAGCAATAATAATTAAAAATAGAGTAGAAGCTTTGACTGAGAATTATTTAGGCGAAGACCAATATGGTTTTCGTAAAGACAGAGGGACTAGAGAACCGATACTAATGATTAGGGTAATTATCGAAAAAAGGTTACAAAAAATAAAAGACTCATTTCGCGTTTGTAGATTTAGAAAAAGCATTTGATAGGGTTAATTGGATTGTTATGTTCAGGGTTTTGCAAAAAATAGGAATCTCTCATAGGGATAGAAAAATTATTTACAGTCTATATAAAAACCAAAGCGTAGTAATTAGATTTGATGAAATAGAAAAGGAAGCTAAGATTAGAAATGGTGTTAGACAGGGTTGTATACTGTCTCCCTTGATTTTTAATGTTTATATTGAGGAAGCTTTAAACTTAGCCAGAGAGAGAAAAGAGATAGGTATTAGTGTACAAGGACAGAAAATAGACATGTTACGTTTTGCAGATGATATAGCCATTATAGCAGAGTCTAGAAAAGAGTTAGGAGAGTTTTAAATATTTTAGATGAGATACTACGGAGTAACTATAGTATGAGAATTAACTCAGTAAAGACAAAGATAATGACAAGTGAGTTACAGCCTAGTTCTAAACCAAAATTAAAAATAGGTAATACCGAGTTAGAGGAGGTAGATGAATTTTGCTATTTAGGTAGTATAATTACAAAGGATGGACGTAGCAGAAGGGATATAGTAGCTAGAATAGCTCAAGCTAAAAATGTTTTTAAAAAAGAAAAACTTACTAATAGCAAATAGTATTAGTTTAGATAATAGAAAAAGTTTCTTAAAGTCGTACGTATGGAGCGTTCTACTATACGGTAGTGAGACTTGGACAATTAAAGAAGTAGATAAGAAAAAGATAGAAGCTTTTGAAACTTGGTGTTATAGGAGAATGTTAAAGATTAGTTGGACAGATAGAGTAACAAACGAGGAAGTTTATAGAAGGATAGGTGAGGATCCCTGTATGTGGAAACAATTGAAGGTCAGGAGAGATAGAATGATAGGGCACCAGTTAAGACATGAGAGACTATTTAGTAAAGTCTTAGATTATAGACTACCAAATAAAAATAGAGTAGGAAGGCCTAGACAAAGCTATATTAGTCAAATTATTAGAGATTTAGGTTGTGAAGGGTATGTAGATCTTTTTAGACTAGCTCAGAATAGAAAAGAATTTAGAGCTGCGTCAAACCGACTTTAAGTAAGTTCGAAAACAAAACAAAAAAAAATAAAAATCAGTTAACTAAATGTCACCAGGACATAACTCACAATTAGTTAGCGGTCTGGCATGTTGGTAGCGATTCGTTGCTTAAGCCTTACCATAATATATATTTTAACACTTTTCCTTTTTGAAGGTTATATTTTATTTCCTTATAAATGGTAAACATGTAAACATGTTAGAGTTCTTTAACAACCATCATGTTGCTAATATCTATGTAAAGTCAAATGGATAGGAAAAAGATAAAAGGATATAGGAAGACCTAGACCAAACTATATTAGTCAAATTATTAGAAATTTAGGTTGTGAAGGGTATGTAGAACTTTTTAGATTAGCACAGATTAGAAAAGAAGTTAGAGCTGCGTCAAACCGACCTTAAGTAAGGTCGAAAACAATATGATGATGATTGATATATCGTAATTTCCATTTCGAATGGACCTGCACCTTGCCGAAGTTCTATATTACTAGAACAGGTGAAATGGCTTGCGTGTTCTAATGAGTTAAACAGCCAAACTACAGGTCCCCGAAAGAGGGCAACGGCTCTTTCGGTACTTAGATTGGCAAAGACTATAGAGGTCGGTATGACAGTCTAAGACACACTACCGCGATGTGAAAGGCAACGGGAAACCACCACATTACCTCCCAAGTACACAGTGTACTTAAATTGAAATAAACATGATGGCATTCTCTGGGGTAAAAGATTCCGGAGTTAAAATAGTCCCCCATTCGGATCTCAGGGAGGGGACTCCTTCGGAGGATGCAATCGGAAAGTCCAGAATAACAGTGGGGAACATTTTGCGAGTCGGGGCGTGAAATGTTAGAAGTATGGAGCAAGTAGGTAAGCTAGAGAAACTAAAAATGGAAATGAATAGGTTAGCACTAGACATAGTAGGGATCAGCGGAGTTCGATTGCCAGAGGCGGGGGATTTTTGGAGTGGAGACTTTAGGGTGTGGGGATAGTTATGCGAAAAAGATAGGATACTGTGTAGAAAATTACTTACGAAAGAACGAAAGAGTACTCATGGTTAGATTAGAATCTAAACCGGTAAACACAGTAATAATACAAGTATACATGCCCACCTCTAGCTACAGTGACGAAGAGGTAGAAGCTATCTACAAAGATATCGAAGACGTATAAAGATACGTAAAGGGACATGAAAATTTAATAATTACGGGAGATTTGAATGCATTGGTAGGGCAGGGTAGGGAAAGAGCGTTAGTAGGTTTATTTGGTTTAGGCACGAGGAACTACAGGGGAAATAGGTTGGTAGAATTTTGCGACAAGAACAATTTAACCATCAGAAACACATTATTTCAACATCATGCTAGAAGACAATATACGTGGAAGATGCCAGGAGATATAAGAAGATATCAAATAGATTACATTCTTGTTAAACAACGGTTTAGGAATCAAGTAAAAGACTGTAGAAGCTACCCGGAAGCAGATATAGACACTGACCACAACATCGTAATTATGAAGGCCGCACTTAAATTAAAAAATTTGAAAAAAAGGAACGGAAAAAGGCACTTTGACTTTGAGAAACTAAAAAATAAAGATATTCAAGAAAGATTCGAAAAAAAGATCAAATGAATTGCTGAAAGATATAGGAAAGTATCTGATACTAAGGAAATAGAAACATAATGGAATAACATTAAATCCAGCCTAGACATGGATAACAAAGGATATCCTGAATTTAATAAAAGAAAGACGAAAATACTAAGATAGATTAGACTAAACAGCAAAACAAAGATACAGAGCTATAAAATGGGAAATTATTCGCAAATGCAGGAAAGCTAAAGAACAATGGATTGATGAAAAGTGCAAAGAGGTACAAACTAAGATGGAAGTAGGAAAGACAGATGAAGCATACAAACTAATTAGAATTGATTTTAGGGATATAAAACCGTATAGCAAAAATATAAAGGACGCGGGAGAAAACGTCATTAAAGAGCAAAGCACCAACTTCCGGTATAACCGGAAGTAGCAACGCAATGTCCATATTTTTATTGAATAGTATAACTCTTACAGTCAAATTTTTAGTTGCCAATTACCCTTCGTTCTAGAGATATCACTATACCAACAGTTTATCTGCAATATCCTGTATACAATTTCGTTTACAATTAGTTCTAGGTCGGAACTAACGTTTCTTTGACCGGAACTAATCAAAACTAACGAAAATACATCAGATAGGGCTTTTTTCGGTTTGATTTGGTGAAGTGGGTCGGGCTAGCGTGAAGTTAGCCCGACCCAAGGCCCCTTTAAAACTAATACAGTTTTGCGGAACTAATGGTTTTTTGACCGGAACTAATCGAAACTAACGAAAATGAATCGAACTGCTTAGTTTTGGAAACGATTAGTCGATGTGGGTGGGCTGCCGTGAAGTTAGCCCGACCCAAACTGATTTCTTAAAAGTACGATATGGAAAGTAGAACTAACGAAAATTTTTACGGAACTTACCGAAACTAACACGGAACTAACGATTGGTATTATTTTTAATTCGATTTGATGATTGGGTCGGGCTAACTTCACAGCCGTCATTCTAAATGTTTTCTCTATTTAACTAGAATATAGAATTATGGTATTTAAGCGTAAGACCGTTGCAATAGATGAATTTTAGTTTGAAGTCGTACCTAACACATGTTTTATGCACATAAATTAATGTAAAGATAAATTCGCTTACCTCATATAAATGTGTTAGATAAATAAACTAAAAGCAAGATTAATGTTATAATAGTGCTTTTTCATCGCATGTAGAAGATTAAATTAGTGCGACAATTAGTGATTAAGCTAGAATTTGTAAATACTTGTAATTGTGAAGAATAATTATTAGGCATATTTATTAAAAATAAAGGCTAAAGGACAATTAAGGAATTCGTTACGCTGGTGCCAATTAGTCCTTTGAAATCGAACTAGTAATTAAAAGATGAAAAATATAAGATCCAAGTAAAAATTCAAACCTTCGGCTTAAGCTTACTGCCCATATTTACCATCTTTAAAGTACTAGCTGTATTTGAAATGATTATTTGAGCTTTGCATAGAAGTCTAAGTTATTATTTCATCTTATTAGTTAATGCTTTAGTATTTATCAACTTGCCTTCTGCAATTATCGATTATGTATATTTAACAGTTGGCTTCGAGCGTAATTTTGAGCGTCGCTTGATGTCTACATCTGACATAAATCAAAAGAAAAACTTGACACCATCACATGTGAATGACATAGATATCAAACGTAATTAACAGCTAGGTTGATATATGGTTGTGTACATGATTTAGATTTGTATAATTTTCGAATTATTGCCGCCCGTTTCGGTGGCTAACTTGGAAAATGCATGATATTGCGAAATCCTAAGATGCAGGTTCGATTATTGTCGGGACCTTATATTTTTTACCGTTCAATTACTAGGTCGGTTTGAAGTAACATTTGGGTTTTGCATAAAAGGTTAAATTGTTAATTCGTGTTTTTAAATAGTTATATATATATATATATATATATATATATATATATATTGCTATGTTAATAGGGTCATTTATGGGTAGATAGGATCACTAGTATTGTATGCTTCACGAAAACACCATGACGGTTCAGAAAACTAAACATTTTTGCGAAAAAAATGAGAAATTCAAAGATTATACAAGAAAACAAGTGACAACGCCCTGTTTATAAACTATAATTATAATTATTTTAAAAAATGAAGAGTACTCTAAAAGATTAAATTAAATAAATAACTTGGCAAGTCATAAAACGACGTGGACGGAAGCTGCAATACAATACGCGTGAGTAATGCATCATGATTACACTAAGAATCCCAGGTAAACAAGCAGATTTGAAAATGCGTATGATAGAAAACGCTTATAATTTAATACATAAATTAAATTCAGAATACGTGATCAGAAAGATAAAATCCAACACCTTGATAAATTAGAAATAATTACGACTTGGTGGTAGAAGCAAAGTTCATCAAATTTACTGTACAAACAAGAAGTACGTGACCAAGGAAAGTGAAAATCCAAGAGAACTAATGCAAATAACTTGAAATCCTACATGCAGAAAATAGCGCATCAATTTTGTTTATGCATCAAAAATTAGTAGAAATATCCAAAATCGTGCATATAAGAGTCACGTACAAATCTTTTAGTCATTGAACTTTACGCTTGTCAACAGATAGGCGTTCCTTTTAAATACGACAAGATTTGTAAACAAATCAGTTTAACTTGAATTAAGGCATAGTTCACATCACCTGAAAGAAAATACTTACGTGAAAAAATTAGAAGTGATTTGACAGTTAATAAATTATATAATGGTGATAGTGCATAATTATATAAAGTTCGTTGTTTTAATCCTTAAACCGTAAGTAACAAAAAGTTATTTTTAAATCAGATTCTAAGTTCTACATTAACAAAAGGACTCTGAATTATTACTGGATCCGATGTGGAAATTCAACAAGTATATAAACAATTACTGGATCCTACGAGAAAACATAATAGGCATCTAAACAATTACTGGATCTTACCAGGAAGTTTAACAAAGACGCTAAAATAATTTGTGAATTAATCAGAAGAAACTAAACTAAGAAAAATGCTAACCATATCTAAAATAAATCTGGATATAACGTTGAACTATTTAAATCACTAAACTGAAACGGGAGCAGTCGGAGCAGGAACTGTTTCGAACTGAAGACAACAGGTTAGCCAATCTGAACATTTTGTTGTAGTTTTATTTATGAATATTTTAAACATTGCCTTCGTGAAAACTTTATGTGAGGGTCAACAAAGATCGTCTTAGTACACGTTATAAATTACGTAAAGATTGAAGGAAGTTTAATGGACGTTCATAGGGCTTCAAATAACAATAATAAGGGTGGTTTCTACTGGATTTTTGTTTAATTAACGGGAATGATAAATATTGAAAGAATTTAATTCAATTATTAAAACAAGGTTCTATTCAAAGATTTCTTAAACGTTTTTGTACATTGTAAATATTTTGAGAAGATTATTGCAGTTTTGACTTAAAGGCATAGGAAATAGAGGTAAAAAAAATTAAAATTTTTTGTTGTCGTATTGTCGCAAGCTCTGCGCGTGGTTAAAACTGAGCTAGCCAAAGTATTAAAAATTAAAAATAAAAATTAAAAATTAAAATTGACAATAAGAAAAATTTAACCTTTTTATTTCACAAGAATGGGGCACCGGGTTATTGCAACGATAGTTTATCGTAACTTTCAAATTATATCATAAGTACATAGTACAAATTGAACACACAAAGTTTTCTTATCACATCATATGACACAAATAAGAAGCTTTTTATACTTTAACATGGAAATTATTTCTTGTATTTAATTTACAGTATAAGAAAATTTAAGTTGTGATTATTAAAGATTCTACTTAACGAGGCAGAAACATAGACTTTTACTAGTATAAAATGTATTACCAATACAAAAATTTTAAACTTTTGTCAAAGTTCAAATTGTACACAAAACATCTAACTTCAACACCAAATTTGATACACCATTCAAGTTGAATTTTAATTCATGAAATAATATCAGCTTAATCTCCAATTTACGCCTCACACTAGTTGCATGCTACTTCGAAATTTCATGTTACTTAAAATTTACAAGACATTCGAAAAATGCACTAACGTAATCCAATTGATAAGGTTTAACAAATTTACTTCACCGGCTGCTTAATGAAGTTTTTTCAAGATCAATCCCTTGACTATCAATATGCTTCTCCAATCGCCTTCAAATCCATTTATTAACAACACTCTGCAAGTGCCTCATGCCAACGATGATTTTCTGACACAAACATTTTTTTGTTCTACTAGACCAACCCCATCTGGCCGTGGATACCAGTAGATAAATCCACTCGACATGCACCGTAGCAAAATTAGAACGAAAGTGACAAGTTTTGTCAAATGACAATTGCTTGCAAATTATTAGAATGCAAACATCGATGAAGAAAGCTGTTGAGCCTAACCTAACGATGTTGTTACTATGATATAATTTGTCACCATAGTAACACTAGAAGAGTGTATTTTATTGAAATATTCTTATTGGATTCTTATGGAAAATATTATTACACACCTGTAATTAGAATTGTACTTTAATTTAATAAACCAGATATCATCTACTATTGTTTGTGTGCCATTACAATGGTTTAAAATGCACAATTAAAATAAGTTTATTTGTCTTTAAGACTTAAATATGGCAATTGTATGTCTTTATATATATATATATATATATATATATATATATATATATATTATACTGTCAAGAAGGGGGTGGGCTTATAAAATGTTTAAATAGGGCTTCGAAACGACTTTGCTAGAATGGGTTAATAACGCAGGAACAACATGATCGGTGGGTAAGGTATTTACCGCAAATAGAAGAATATATTAATTTTGTACCAAGTTCAGTGACAGGAATGTGTCCTGTGACATTGATGAAGAAGGTGATTCCAGCAAGACCGTGGAGAGCTGAACAAAAGTGGAGGATATAACGGAGTTGTTGCATAAAGCCAAACAACAATTCGAAACGATACAAAGAAGGAGTTGGAGAAACGTAACAAGAAAATCAAGAAGCAAGTGGTTTTTCAGTTGGGGATCTTGTTATTGTTAAAAGATTGAGAATGTCAAATTGGGAAAGAAAAATTTGTGCCAAGTTGTTATTTCCATACGAAGGTCCTTATCGAGTGAGAAGAATTTTTGCAGAAGGGAATACTTACGAATTGGAGAATGACAGGGGTGAATGTCGGGGACGTTTTCATATAGAAAATTTGTATCCATATTTCCATGTGGAAAGTAAAGTATCGCAAGAATAAAATTAACACTGTAAATAATACTAACGAGCTTAAAACTATACAGAATATACAGAAACTAACACTTAATCCTCATACATAAAGAAAAAAAAAACTCTAGTGATTTTAACTAAAATTTAAAATTTCTCAACCATTAAAAGAATTACTTATATCCAGGAAGCAAATTTTCATTTTATTTAAAATCAGTGGGGCCTTATATACTGTCAAGAAGGGGGTGGGCTTATAAAATGTTTAAATAGGGCTTCGAAACGACTTTGCTAGAATGGGGGTATATTTGGTTTTGTTTGAGTATTTTCTTTCAGGTATTTTTGGTTTATAAATTAACAACAACTATTCCACGTTTATAAATTTATAAAGCTTTTGAAACTGCATTGCATTCAACAACATATACCGGCCATAGACCAGGCTAAGCTAGTTATAAGTTTGCATTGTATACGTATTTTAATTGTTATGGTTGCACGTATATGAAATTTAATTTGGAGTTAGCGTTTTCAAAACCATTTGAATGTAAAACAAATATCAAAATTGCTTGGTATACTGCACGCTTTTAAAATTTTAAGGAGTTAAGTGATACTCCCGTAAAATTTGTAAATCAATTTCAGTTTGAATATGTTTTAACAATTAAAGATTGGTTATGTAATGACAGGACGTTTACTGAATAAGACATAAATGTCTGTTGCGTACAATTTAAAAGCTGAACCATCAAAGTTTGTTAGCTATTTTCAATATTGTAAAAGTTCAATATACATAAATCACTGGATTACAAACCATCTAGAAAATGAATGTATCTAGAGAAAACAACTGTATTATTAATCAATTATTAAGAATTATAAATTACATAGTGTGCGTAGAGATAGTTGCTATGGCAACGAAAACAAAAGAAGACGGATTTTATTTATAAAGGACTTCAAATTTATATTACTGAAAAATAGACGTGTTTTTGTACTGTTATGAGTTTTATTACATTTAAAAAGTTAGGAGAAAGTTTTGAAAGTCAAGTTGTACCTGGAGATAGCAAATAGTAGCAGTTTTACGGCGAATAAAAGTTAATTAAAAGAGGGATTGCTGGTCTGTACCGTTATTATTTGAAGACGAAAGCATAGTGGAATTGGAGTTATCTGAGTATTTGTATAACATAAAATTTGTAGAAATATTAGTAGTTTTATAGTCTGGAGATTACCAGTTGCTCGAGTTACTTATTATTTACAGGAGGTGCCTGCAGTTGGTCACTTGGCTTCAGGACGGCTGGAAGGCGGCGCTTGTATCTGGATTCCAGGTATTAGTATTTAATATCTACGCAGTGCTTTAATCAAATTTATAAAAGTGGAACTAGTGTTTGGGTATACTTTTGGCATTTAAAATTATTTTGAAAACTCCTTGGATATTTGTTTGGGTGTCTAGTTGAGAGGTGTTTGCTTAGGACGGACCCACCCTAGGTAGATTCCGCCACGTGTTTGACGGCCCTGTAAAATAATGAAGTGCAGCAGCCGTGTAAAATATTTAAAGATAAATTGTGTGGCATAACTCAACAAGGCTCTAAAATAAGACAAGGAGTGACAGATAGATATATTACGCCTATCACTAATAAGGTAGGATCACAGTATATATAACAATATATATATATATATATATATATATATATTGTTGTGGATTTAAAGGGTAAATAGGTGTAAGTAATAAAAATTTAGCGACCGTGTATATAGAAATAGGAGCAAATTTTTTACGGGCCAAATTAATTAATTCATATAGTGAAAACGGACGATTGTTAAGGGATTTTTATATATTTAAACTGGAATGTTAAAATTACATAAGGGAAGAAAAGATTTAAAGTACATAAAATCTCAAAGATATGTATAATTAATCATAATTTCTTTTAATCAAACGCTTGAAAGCAAAAAGGGAGCTTGCATGAATAAGAAAATCAATAATTTCTAACGTAAATGTATTCGTTTTAAAAGTCAACGTTTATTTACACAGATACTACGAAGGGGAAAATCTAGGAATTGTTATTTTTAAACGGTCGATAATTTCAAGAAACACCTGTTGGTTAAATGTTACGTTCAGAGAATATTAAACGAACGTTAATATAGAATTCCATAGAAATTGTTTACAACGGTCAATTTGTATAAGCAGCTATAATAACAAATATCTTAAAGAATGAGTGGAATAAACAATCGATAATATAAAGCAGACAGAGAAAAGTATAATTGAAGCGTTGGATCGAAGTCACGTAGAATATGCACGTGTATTTGTGAAAGACGGCTACAATATCGATTTTCTGTAACTCAAGTGGTGTTTTAAAGGAGACAACAAACATGCGTGGAACAGAGATGGATAGTTGATAGGTGGAGCGGTGTGACGACAGGAAATTATATCAATGGTTGATAGCCAACAGTTTTCGAGAAGTGCGCATACGGTAAGGTAGGAAACGAATACTATGTAAACAGCACGACGGACGGGAGAAATTTTTCAAAAATTATAGTCGGTTACGTTCAAAATTTTAAGAAGCCGCTTCGAAAACAAGCTTTTCTCATGAAACGGGTTCCACTAGGGAGATTGGAGAATAATATAAATACACGGGCGAAGATATTAAATCTCTCTTTCTTCCATCGAGTTCTAAATACGGGTTCAGACCTACAAGATAATAGTAAAAGCTTTCGGTTAGAATTTGTGTGTTCAGTAAAATTACGTTAGACATCCTATTTGAAATTATAAAAGCTGTAGTAGCGGACCGCTAGTTATAAAAGTGATTGCACGAGTTCGTGCTTATCTAAATTAAAGGTGCCGTTACTACGACAAAGTATTAAATGGATGGATGATAGTTGGGGTAAGCAGACCTGAAAGCTATTTGTATGCGTAAAATATCTGGAGTGGTAGCGGAGATATTAGATGGTGGGGATCTGTGGATCCTGTCATCAGCGTAGTAGATGGACACATCGACGAGGGTTTCTGGTAACCATCTCCAGCGGTGACGTAGAGTGAAGGTGTCTCCAGGTAATAAATTTAAAATTTCTGTTTTTATATAAACATTTGTAGATATTTTTGTGTTTGTGTGGTTGACTTATTGGTGGCGTAATATAAAACAAACAGAGAAATGTATAAATAAAGCGTTGGGGTAGAAGTCACGTAAGATATACACGGGTAATTGTGAAGGACGACTACAATATCGATTTTCTGTAATTTAAGAGGGGTTCTAAAGAAGACAACAAACATGCGTGGAACATAAATAGATAGCGGATAGGTGGAGAATTGTGACGACAGGAAATTATATCATTGGTTGATAGCCAGCAGTTTTTGAAAAGAGCATATACGTTACGGTAGTAAACGAAATTCTTTTGTAAACAGCACGACGAAAGTGGAATTTTTGGAGAACTCAGCGTTTGTTACAATAAAAATATTAGGAAGCAGCTTCGAAAACAAGCTTTTCACATAAAGCGGGTTCCACTAGGGGGTTGGAGAACAATATAAATACATGGGCGAAGGTATTAAAGCTTGTTTTCCTTCCATCGAGATCTGAATACGGTTTTAGATATACAAGCTTTCGGGTATCAATTATTGTGTGTTCAGTACAGTTGCATTAAACACCCTATTAGAAATTATGAAAGCGGTAGTAGCGGACCGCAAGTTATAAAAGTGATTGCACGAGTTGGTGCTTATTTAAATAAAAGGTGCCGTTACTACGACAAAGTTAGTAAATGGATGGATGATATTTGGGGTAAGAAGAACTGAAAGCAATTTGTACGCATGAAGTATCTGGTATGGAATGTTACTGTTGAGACGAAGGTAATATCTTGAGCGAAGACCAGGAGTGGTAGCAGAGATATTGGATGGTGGGGATCTGTGGATCCTGGCATCAGAGTAGTAGATGGACACATCGACGAGGGTTTCTGGTAACCATCTCCAGCGGTGACGAGGAGTAACGGTGTCTCCAGGTAATAAACTTGAAATTTCTGTTTTTATATAAACATTTGTGGATATTTTGGTGTTTGTGTGGTTGACTTATAGGTGGCGTATTTATTGTTTTTCAAACTTGTTTAAAAAGGTTCATGTGCAGGACAATTTAATAATCTTGAGAATTAAAAAAGGGTTTATTGATTATATATAAAGATTTATTTAGGCTATAAATTGTGGTTGTAAGGAGTAAACGGGTCTGTAAATTTGTTTTTAATAACGCAAGGTTTTAAAAGCATTTACAAAAAGACTGGGTTATAATGAGCTCATAAAAGACCAGTATGAAGTCAAATTAGGGTTATATGTGGGGCCAATCTACTCATATCTACTCGAATTTGTTTAAAATCATTTAAAAATCATGGACTTTAAAGCATTCATTAATTGAGCTGGTGATAATTGTACCAAACCGTTTCTACTCGAGTGCAAATATTTTATCTGTTAATATGTGTAAATAAAAGGTTGTATGGTTGTTGTATTATTTTGGTAATTTCATTGGATGGTGTGTATGTGTGAGAGAGGTATGTACTTAAAGATAGGTATTCAAGAAGGGGCCGATTGCTGAGCTAGCCAAGGTGAGCAGAGAAATTCGAAAGCGTACAAAATAAAGGGTAGGAAATTTGTTTTTAAATTTTTTTTTGAAAATTTTACGGACGAGAGAATCACAGCAATATATATATATATATATATATATATATATATATATATATTGCTGTGATTCTCTCGTCCGTTGAATCTCTTCTGATAATCGCCTCTTGACTCTTTCCTTCCGCCTCGGCTGCTCACCTAGTTAAAACTTTCATCCTTATTCATAAAAAAAAACAAACACATTCCTACCACAAACATCAACGTTAACTCTATTTACATTAATATTCACAATACATTAAAATTTCAAAATTAAATTTCAGCATAAATTTCAGTATCAGAAAATTTCAAGTTAAAATTTGTCATCATTTTAATTTGCATCCAGAATTAGAGTCCTTGTAGGATGCATACTAATTAAGTAAACAATATTTGCAGACCTGAGTCTGAATAAAAGGGAGCATCTCCCACCCCTTTACGTTAATTTAACAGGTTAGTCTAATTGAGCTCCAAGACAGACCAAAATTTTCATCATAATCAAAAACATAAACCTGGTAAATACTCCTTTCTACTTATACAAGAAAATTTTACTTTAAAATTTTCAAAATTTGTTGTTTATACAAATTTACTACTGTCCATCTTTATCAAACAAATTATAAAGATATTCAACACACACCAAAACACCTAAGATCGAACAACAATGCATAAGTTACCTGAAGGTTAATGCACTCGTGGCTCCAATGTACATCGTCCTTGCTAATCCCACCATTCCAGCTGGGTTATATTTACGTCCTCGGATTTCTGGCCGCCTTTAAAATTTTTCTACACCACCATTCGTCTAAAAGGTTTCAGGGCTTCTCAGGAACTCATCTATGTATATCTAAATCTTGTTTTGTGGATCCAATCACGTTTACGAATAACACTTGATTACTAACGCTCCCGAAAAATAGCAATGAAATTCATAATACTTTCACGCTATACCAAAACTGCATACTTCTATTTATTTATTTATCGTTACTAATTTGGATAATTGGTACAGTAATACCCGCAAATATAACTAGACTTTATTACTTTTATCTATCTTCTCTAAGTGCACTAATGCATAATAACTTTTATCGTAGCACGTAATCATCATGTATTCTGCTTGAAGTATCGAATAAAATCAAAAATAAAAGAGAGAGCAAGCTATTTGGACGATAGCTGCCCGGGTCTGACGCATCCGCCTTTTTAGGTTTAGGTATGAATTTGACGTTCTAGACTTTCCAGCAACGCGGAAAGACGCCCCTTTCTAGACGAAGATTAAACAACCCGGCAAAGACACACGGGGCGCACAGGCACGCCTCTAGAGCCCTGACGACCTCGTGAACTTGAATTGCCTTATCGGTACCTGTTCCTTGCGCCTCTATAGCGTCCCGACGTACTAAATCGCACGACCCCTCATCCTCCTCGGGATTATCCGAAGGGAAGAATTTCTCTAATAAATATTCCGTCGTGGTGTTAAAACCTTTCGTATATTCGCCATTTGTCTTTCTTATGTTACCGAGCGTGATTATCTGTTGTTAACCCTTTATTACGCGGTATGCGCTTCCCCAAGGTTCTTTTTCTGAGTTTCGCGTGCAGAATTCTTTGAATTTATTTGTTCGCGTTTCTTCTATTAATATCTTATATTCGCGGTACCTTTGATTGGATTATATTCTCTGTTGTTCTCTTATATTTCCCGAGGCGCTTTGATAGCAGCGCCTTAGGTTACGCGTTTCTGCCCGCTTGGTGGTTAGTTCCTGGGTCCACCAGGGTACGCTGTCTTTAAATGTTTTCTTTCACGGCATGGAGTACGACGACGCGTCTCCTTTTACACTGACAGCTGGTCATGAACATGAAGGTTTTATCTTTTTTTAAAAAGAGTGTTACTAATTTTAGTGCCTGTTTCTTTTGTACCAAAATTGAACCCAAGTATAATATTCCCATTGCTTAATGGCTCTGCAATCATTTCAGAAGCATTCTCACAATAATCATGTTCCCGTGCAAATATTTCATTAGTTGTTTCGATGTTTTTCATTCCGAAATGACAATCTGATTCGAAATGGCAGGGTGATCTTCTGTTGCTATGGAATCTATTACATTGACTACCCTCTTATCAACATCAATCAAATGAATGTTTGCCTGGAGGTGCTCCACCAGTCCCTTTGTGATGATTAATAAATAGGGAATTTTTCTTGGCGTTCCTTTAATATCTTTCCGTGTTCAAAAATTTAAAAAATAGTTATTCATAATCAATAATATATTAAGTAATGCTTATTTTCCGCCACTGTTTCCGGTCCTTTTTTGCTCCAGGAAATAGATTTAAATGTAAATTCTGTACAAAATTTTCCAGACTACAATTCTTTAAGATGGTCTTCAATAAACGATATCAATTCCCGCTTTTGCTCGACGATTACATTTCCACAACGCTTATCTTTTATTAAACTCATATTTTCAATAACTAGGTACGCAGTAACCAACAATATTAAACGTGATCCGTAATTAACTTGATTTGACATCCAATATAAGCATAGAATATCCATAAATCTACGGAAAGTATAAGGTTAGATTAAAATACAAACGTTTTGGCGGTTGCCAGAAAACCGAAATAACTTAATAGGGAGGAATGGTACAGTGTTGCAACGTTCACATTTTTTATATTTAGTTCTTTCACGATCGATGGCTAATTTTTGAGAAAAAGTGTCCCGTAAAATGTAAGGTATTATTAACCGAAGATGTATGATATTAAAAGGCAATGCCCTTATGAGTTCAGTCACGTCGACGCAAACGTAGACATTTTGGAAAATGCTATTTACATAATCAAGCATTTAATATGATTATTTTGCATCACCAAATAAAAGACCTCGTAAGACGTGTTGTCTCGTCTCCAAAACCTGTCCATTTATGTAATTTTTACACCACAATAAAGTATTTACAAATACATAACACGCTCGCATACTAAGGAACATCCGTTGACATGCAACTTATGTAGTTATGATGCACCCTGTAAAAGTTCAGATGTCTTCACATATTAAAAAACTTTCATTCGCATGGAATTTGTGTGATAATTTCGCTTCACAAAAAAGTACTACAGAAAACAATTTCATGTCGCAAACCAAAGAACGCCGATTTCCATGCAATTTGTGTGATTATTCTGCTTCACAAAAAAGTGATTTACAAAGACACAAGCAGTCGTATACTAACGAACGTCCATTCGCATGCCATTTGTGTGATTATTCGGCATCTCAAAAAAGTACTCTAAAAAAACATTTGATGACGCATACTAAAGAACATCGATTTGTATGCAATTTGTGTGATTATACCTCATTATATAGAAGTACGTTACTAAGACATATGCAGTCGCATACCAACGAACGTCCATTTGCGTGCTATTCGTGTGATTATTCTGCATCACGAAAATTTACTCTCAAAAAGCACTTGCTGCTGCATACTAACGAACGTCCGTTTCTTTGCAGTTTATGTGATTATTCAGCATCACAAAAAATACTCTAAAGAACCATCTGCTATTACATACTAAGGAACGTCCATTGCTGTGCAGTTTGTGTAATTTTACCACATCATATAAAAGTACGTTATTAAGACATATGCAATCGCATACTAACGAACGTCCATTTTCATGCCATTTGTGTAATTATTCCGCATCACAAAGAGGTACTCTAAAAAAGCATTTCCTATCGCATACTAAAGAACGACTATTTGCATGCAATTTATGTGACTACTCAGCATCATATAAAGATGTGTTACTAAGACATATGCAGTCACATAAACGCCCATTCGCATGCAATTTATGTGATTATTCCGTATCACGAAAAAGTAATCTAAGGAAACATTTGTTGTCACACACTAAGCAACGTCCATTTGCATGCAATTTGTATGATGATTCGGCATTAGAAGAAAGTACTCCAAAAAACCATTTGCTGTTGCACACTAAGGAACGCCCATTTTTGTGATTTTTCTGCATCACAAAAGGGTTTGTTCGAAAGACATCTGCAGTCCCACAGTAATGAACGCCCATTTGTTTTTAATATGAGATTATTGCACAACAGAAAATAATTATCTAAAAACAGGTTGCAATTAGTAATAAACGACCATTTGCATCTTTTATATATAATTATGCCACATCAGAAAAATACTTCTAGGAACATGTATACGAATGCATACTAACGGGCGTCTATTCACGTGCAATTTGTGTGCTATTTCATATCAGAAAATAGTTCTCTACGGATATATTTTCTGTCGCATACTAAAGAACGTTTATTTGTGTGCAAATTATGTAATTATTCTACAACATATATGATATTTTACAAGTTCCACGAGGTATTTAACATTCCAATGTTCACACCAATTTATATGAACTTTCGTTATCTTATTACGAAACGTCCATATGACTTTGGTTGTTTCTTCGTCAGTTTGAAAGACGATTGAAATCAGCCGTATGTACATTAGAAGAATCTCTATTTAAATTAGTTTTTATAGGTCTTTCAGGATCTCATGGGCTGTTGCGCAGAACAACTATTAATATATTTATTTTCGTTAAAGTTCATCCTAAATATATCAACTACTCGACTGTTAATTTAGAATTTGTCTGTGATATAATTGAGTATTTGCAAACCGGAGGGCAGGAAATTTGCATCTTCAAGGAAGTAAATTAATGTGGGCCAATTTGAAGGAGTAATTGTTCGAATAACCGTATATAATTATGCAAGTATTCATAAGCAAAGACCTACCATGAGAGCCATATTTGAAGAACTAAAAAATGATGACCAGGTTTATTTAACGGAAAATTGTCATCGTTCAGCCGTCTTATTCATAAATTGGATGTTCAATAATTAAATTCTACAGTAAACAGGAGTTGAAGACGGCAATCAGAAAGAACCGGCATGCCCAATCTAGTGATTGGTGACTTGATTAAATATGCAAAACAACTAGTCTGTTTTTTAAACAGGTGAAGGAACATTTTTAGAGGTAATTTTAAATATTCGTATTTCCAGTTTCAATCTGGACACTACTATTATATAAATTTTAACATTTGCCTGTTTGAAATATGGTTTTTAAATAATGTTAAGCTTTCCTCAAGTTACTGGTAGTTTTCTGTTTGAATTAATTATAATTATGAAGGAATCTAGTGGCAGTTTCTGAAATGTATATAAAAATTTTCTGCTTATCTAGTATAGCATACACCAATACTTTCAACAGGAGTATGCATTTACCCGAAAAGAATAGAATTTAATATTTTGATGTACATATTGTGAACACAATTTACAGAATATAGAAAAAGAAGACATTGCATAAAGTGAGGTTATAAATGTTTGAATGATCTGTATAGTCTCCCAGTAATGTGAACATCCAACTGTTAAGTTAATAAATGAATTAGCACTTATTACAGTTTTCTATATTATACCTAATATTCGTTCTATTTCAAGCACAATGGCAATAATACTTGTTCCTGGGACACTAAGTTTTAAGCCCTTAAACATGTTAATTACAGTTTGCCTTTCTGCTATGGATAACTGACCCAAACCTAAACAAATCCTTTTTTATGGAGTAAATGTGGATCATTTGCACTTGGTGTTGCATTCATATTTGTGTATAAGTTTATAAAATAAACAATACGTAAAGAATAGTTAGTTCTGACTAGAACTGTTTTTAGTCAATATAAACCAAAAAAAGCTATGTATAATAGCAACCACGCAGGAATTAATCAGCTGTTACAACATGTGCTAAATAGTATGCCTGATAGAACATGTTATCGGTTAAGCTCTCCTAGCCATAAAACAATCAAAGATGTGTATTTTTAAACGGCAATTTTAAATCACTACTATTTAAAAGACGGATTTCGAGTAGGCAGAATACTCATCCGGAAAATGAATGTTTTTAGATTTCACGTAAATGCTTGTTCTTTTTATAAACACATCTACCAATATTGTACATCACCGGAAAATTATAAATTACTTGGATAGAGATTTGTAGAATAAACTGTTTGTAGAAAAATATAGAGTGAAAATTTGTTAAAGTCCACATTTGACAGATTGAAAGTTTTAATTTATCATTTAAGGATAGGGGTAATCTCTTTTGCAACTAATCTGATTCTAGCCAACAAATTTAGAACCTGATGTAACAAGCAAGTCAAAGTAGCCGAAAGAAAGATACCAAACAGTATTAACTTAGGCAGAAATTAATGCTTCCATATCATTTTAAGCACTGCCATCATAATACATACAAGTATTCTGTCAAATTATTTAATGAGAGTTACCATCATTCTGGTAGTTAATTCCTACCTTATCTGCGATTGTTTAAGCAAGAGTTAACTTGCACCTATTACCTAGTTAACGACTAACTGAAATACATCATTTGTTACGTTTATTTTCCGCATAAATTAACTACCTTATTTTTCTCCCTTGTTTTTCATTACTCATTCGAATAAACTCCGTTCGAATCCTTAAATTCTTCAACAACCCATTATATAGTTTACTTGTTACTTTATAAGCCCGTTATACGATAAATCTGTTAAATCCTTCAACATAATTAAAAATATACACGCTCCCTAATAAACTCTTCAACTCAAACCCCTTTTTGCTTTTAAAACGAAAATTTATTCTATAAATTAAATAGTCTATGCCTTGTGTTAGGTATCACGTAATCTCCTAAATTCTTCAATAACATCCTGTTTGTAATAATTAATACGCTTTCTACAAATTTTCATTTTGAACTCATTTATTTCGAAACGACAAGTTTATGCTACAAGTAAATAGTTATATCCTGTTTTTAAGTACCCGCTATCTTGGTATACCTTACGACCGCCGTGTAATGGTTTTCTCTATTATTCCAAGGTAACGACTTGTTGAAATAATGGTTACGCACTATCCGATATAAGCCGGGGTTTCCAGCTTTACCGCGCTTCGATAAGTTAGGATTTGCAGTTCAAGTTCGTGTTGTTTGAACTATTGTTGAGTTTGATTCTGCAGCTTGTTCATCGAAGTGTTTTCTACATTTATTTGTCTCCGTATTTCAAAAACCGATGCACGTTTTGCTGTTCGATAACTAGGAGGTGTCTTGAGTCTTTTTTAGCTAGAGGCCAAATGGGTTCTTTCTTTATGTCAAACAACTGCTTTTGTCCGTAAACCAACTACTTTTGTCCGTAGACCGCTGCTGCAATTATGGTAGCAAAGTAAATGTATGCTGACGAGCGTGGCGTTCCTGTGTTGACTCACCCCGGACGGCTTACGAGCTAAGTATGTGGTCACCTACAGGTATGCAACTAGTTTTCTTTTGTGTGTGTCTATGGCATATTATGAACTATTGTTTGTGGCCGCTAATCGATACTATCGCTTTACAGGTGGGATGCACTATTTTTAAAGATGCGTGTCAAAAGACCGCACACGTTTATTCGCTTTACTATTTAGTTATTTTACAAAAATTATTAGGTGAAATTTTAAAAACGCTTCACAAAAGCTCTCACATATGGATTAACTACTGATTAATTTTATTTTGTGTAAATACGAGCTTCAGAATTCATCTGCCATCTAAAACTAACGAATGTACATTAGCATACAATTTATATCATTATATCTTATTACATGAAAATTTACTAAAACATGCAGTCGCATATTAACAAAAATGGATTTGTTTGCAATTTGTATGATAGTTCTGAATCACGAAAAAGCACTTTGAAAATCGTTTGCTATGGCATACTAAAAAACGTCTATTTAAATGTAAATTTTGTGAAAGTATGTTAGTGACACATGCATGCAGTCGCACAGTAACGAAAGTCCATTCGCATGCAATTTGTGTAACTATTCTGCATTACGAAAGAGTGGTTTAAAAACACTTATACGAATGTATATTAAAGTGTCAATTCACATGTAATTTGTGTGATTATTCCGCATCACGGAAAAGTAATCTAGAAAACCGCTCGTTATTGCATACTAAGATACATCTACTTTCATGCAATTTTTGTGATTATTCTACATCACAGAAAGGATACTTTCAAAGACATATGCAGTCGCATACTACAAACAAACGTTCATTTACATGTAGCTTGTGTGAATATTCCGTATCACATAAAAGTACTTTATAACACCATTTGCTCTTGCACACTAAAACACGTACATTCGCATACAATTTATGTGATTACATCGCATCACGAAAAAGTAGAATACAAGATCATTTGCTGTCGCATACTAAGGAGCGTCCATTTTTATGCAATTTGTGTCATTATTTTGTATCACGAAAAAGTGACTTAAAAACACATATAGTAACACATAGTAACTTACGTCTATTGGCGTGCAATTTGTGTGATTATTCTGCAACACGAAGAAGTACTTTAGAAAATCATTTGATGTTGCATACTAAGTTACATCCATTTTCATACAATTTATATAAATATTCTACATCAAGAAAAAGTGATTTAAAAATACATATGCAGTTGCATTCTAACAAACATTCATTCACATGCCATTTGTGTGACTATACCTCATTATACAAATGCAATTTAGTAAAACATATGCAGTCGCATACTAATGAACGTCCATTCGCACGCACTTTGTGTCCTTATACCACATCATATAAAAATCATTTACAATTACACGTGCAGTTGTATACTAACAAACGGCCTTTCGTTTGCGTTTTGTATGGTTACGGTGCATCACAAAAATGTACTTTAAAAAATCATTTGCTGTCGTATACTAAGCAACGTCCATTTCCACGCAATTTATACAATTATTCTGCGTCACAAAAAGTACTCTAAAAAATCATTTGCTATCACATACTATGGAATGTGCATCTCCATGTAATATATACAATTATTCGTCAACACAAAAGGTACTCCAAATAATCATTTACTCTCGCATAGTAAGGAGCGTCTATTTTCGTGTAATTTATGTAATCATTGTACAAATTGAAAAAGCCATTTGCAAAGACATATGAAGTCGCATACTAACGAACGTCCATTTGCATGCAATTTGTGTTATTACACCGCAAGTTACAGATTCGCAATATATAGTGCGAATAAAGTAATATTTGTAAAGTTGCTTTGCAAGCACTTTGTAGAGATTCTGTTAAATTATAGTGTGTTTTAAAAACTAAGGAAACATAAATTAGTACAATTTGATATTTTAAATGAAACGAAGTAAAGCTGTCATTTTAATTCTAGATTTATTAGGGAAACCATTAATATTAAGATTATGTTTTTGTACACTTATGTATTTAGCTTTTGACACCAATAACAATAATTTCATGTAATTTATGTGGGACTGCGATACTTTGGTAGTTTCTCAGGACCCTTCTGAACGTTTTACGACTTTCTGTCTAGATTAGAAATAATTAATATTTCCAAAAGTAATTAAAGCACATGGCCGGATATTGTAAACGACCACTAAATCTTAGTAATAAAATATGTATAGTTTTAAGTAATCCAATGATTAATGGAATAGGGTAAAAATGTCAATTGTAAAGTAGGGAGAAAACCCAACAAGGGAACAGAAATTGAACTGAGAAGACAGACTTGTCCCAGCAGTTGAAGCTTTAACATTGCCTCTCTGCCGGAGTACAATAGTTTCAAGTAATAGTTTTAATACCTTTAAATAAATGTAATACAGTGTTAGCTATTGTGTATTAAGATTGTACGACTGTATAATAAATCTTTTTTTAAAAAACAAAATAGCTTGGCCCAACCTGTATTTCGCATCACGAAAAATTATTTACAAGGACATAAGCAGTCGCATATTAACAAGCGTCCATTCCCATGTAACTTATGTAATTAATTTTTTGCGTTTTGTGAAGGTAATTTGAGAATGCTGTTCCATACTAACGAACACCTATTTGCATGTAATTTGTGTAATTATTCGACAACACATATATGGTATTCTGATTTCTGTTTAAATTGGGTTACGTATTTCATCTATTTTACTTTATTAATTTTGGTCATTCTATAATTCATTTATACATTTTACTCGTTTCAATAATATTACCTATTAGTTTATTTATTTTATTTGTTTTATTTTTTACTTAGTTTATTCACATTATCTAGTTGACTTGTGAAAAAGTGTTACTAATTTTGGAAATAGTGTAATATTATCAATACTTCCTAAAAAAGATGCTGAAATACACAATATGTTTTGATCAAAGGACATTGTAAATTTGCAGTGGTGCTATAGATTGAATTACACTCTGCCGACGCTTTTTGTTTATGTTAAGGTTCCGTATAAAGGAATTTTCGTCGTGTCTGACAATATAAATGTAACTTAAATGATGGCATCGTGTAATGCCTTCAGGTTTTTTTCTTATTGTAATTGTATTAAGTTTAACCATTACCGCTTTTGAGTTGTTTTTTTTTGTTTCTTATACAACCTGTTTCAGACACACTACTGCTACGCTTGCTTACGGCCGGAGTGCACTCTGACGGTCATCTGGTGGTGATCAGGAAAGTCAAGTAAATAATTTATTTTACTAACAATCGGTTAGTAATATGTGCATGTATACCCTTCAATACAGTCGGGAAGCGACTCATTACTTACTTCACTTTCCCGGCTAGCCGGGAAAGTACTTTCCTGGCTAGCAAGTGTCACTTTTTCGGCTAGCAAGTGTCATTTTCTTATTGCATTAAATCATGATTTTTAGAATTAGTTCACAACAAACAACTCTGTACTTATTTAGTATAAAAGCAAAATCTATTTGGAATTGGATATATTAATTGTTACATTAGAATTCTGAGTATTGTTAACTGTTAAAGTACAACCATGCTGATGCTGAAAATGTCACTATCGGACATATTTTGTGTCAAAGTACAAATACAACCTTTAACAATGCGGTATAGACGTAACTCATACAATATTGTGTCAAAATCAACAAACATAATGTACCCTAGCAACGGTCTTTGTTGAAATAATTTATCAAATTATATAAAAATTAAAATGATTTGACACTTATTTATATTTACTAACCGATTGTGAGTAAAATACTATACATACCTCGCGGGAAGGATCATTACAGCCTCGTGCCTATAGCTACCCTCGGCGCTGCGCGCCTAGGGTATCTAATCAGCACTCGGCTGTATTGATCTACTTCCCTGCTCGGTATGTAATGTATTATTACAATTACTCATAAACGGTTCTAATTCCCTTTTTTATTGTGCGTAATACTGATAAAGACATCCTTCTGGATAATTTGTCCTATATAAATTACTATTTTCGTCGCAGGTTGAATTTAATTTCTATTATTCTATTTATTTATACCACCTGTTTCTCTTATACAAAACAAAAATAGCTTGTAAATAAAATTTATGCCAGGATGCCGCCTGCTTTTCTTAAATAAGAAAATTTAGCACACCCTGACTCACCCCATTCTCCGCGTTTGTAGCTGGCACGGTTTATCTAAATTGCTGTAAATTTATTCATTGACTTTACCGCGGTGCATCTATTATTTTAGTCTTTATTTAACAACATTTATATAATTGATTCATTCGTTATTGCATATTAAATAACCTATAAACTTCAAGGCACACTTCAATTTTAATTACAATTACAATCTACTACATACCACATCTAAGATTTTCAAGTTGTTCCGACGATTAGCGATCGATTGTCACTTTTCGTTTCTTTGTTGAACTGAAAGGTCGATTGGTGTTAAAAAACACTCAAGATGTTCAGGGAAATCAAGTTTTCCTGGCAAAGGCGCCGTAATAAATGGCACAATATTCTAAAAGTTGTCCGTGACAACTGAAGTAAAAGGTGTAGTGTACGAAATCTTTATGGCGAACGGTTTGTTTAAATGAGTAATCTTATTAAAATTAATTATGCAATTTTATTACAGTGCCACTCTGGAAATGTATATAATTCCGTAATGATTTTCATGTAATTCCACGTAATTTCGATCTGAGGTTATCGGAAGATATTTTATTTAGTTTGGTTTAATTAAATTTTATGGAACTCGTTTAGAATATAAATGAGTAAACAATTTTGTTCGACACATAGCCGACTTTGCTATGCACAGCTGCACCTGGCGTGTTCAGTTGAGATACATGTCATTTGAAGGTTAGAGGTCGTTGCTGCTATCGGTAAGAATGCATTAGTTTTTAAAATAAAGCTACCGTAACAAAGTTCATTACGTAAATTTTGCATGTAATGATTTCCTTTTGAAGCTTGTAATTACTTCACGTTGCTGTATGCAATTCATTATGACTCGTATGAATAATTTTGTTAATTAATTTACCAAAAGCTCATTTTGTTAAAGTGTAAAGTACAATCAGTACGACAATTTTTTGTAATTAATAGTGTGTTCAACCTAAGAAATAATACCTCACCGGTTGTACAGAAGTAGAGTATTTAGTGACGTTCTGGCGCCACATTTGCTCCAGCATCCACATTTGCTTCCACATCTGGACCAAAAAGTTTTCTTCGACTAACCATTTTTCATCTTTCGAGATAAATATATCTTAAATTTTTCATCTTTTGAGATAAATGAGCATCCTCATTTCCACACACGAGATAAACCTATTTTTAAGATTTTTTACCGCTAACATTCTGGACCAAATAGTTTTCTTCGGCTAACCATTTTTCATCTTTCGAGATAAACCTATCTTGTTTGGTATCAATTAATATTAGAATTTTCTCAGCTATTCGAATCTCTAGGAATTTCTTAGATTGCATCACCCCCAAGGGAGCTACCCTCATTTTAAGATTTCTTACCTGTAGCGACTTTTGAGCGTTCTTATAAAATTTTTTTAGTCATGCGATACATCTTGTTAGTCTAAAATTTTATGTAGAATCCAAATCTGCAAACAGATTTAATATAGGACCACGCCCTGCAAAATTACACACATACACTCTGCGAGATAAATCTTTCTCCACATTTCCACCCACGAGATAAACCTATCTTGTTCGGTATCATTTAACAATAGATTTTTCTCGGCTACCCAAATCTCTTTAAATTTTTTAGATTGCACCATCCCCAAGGGAGCTACCCCAATTTTAAGATTTCTTACCTGTAGCGACTTTTGAGCGTTCTTATAAAATTTTTTTAGTCATGCAATACATTAAATTAGTCTAAAATTTTACGCACATCCCGAATTTGTAAACAGATTTGCAATAGGACCACCCCACAGCAAAGTTACACTTTAAGCTCTCAAACGTCTAAATTTCGCTCTTTGCTTTATAAGCAAAACTAACAAATAGTTTTCTTCGTCTAGCCATTGCATCTTTCGAGATAAACCTATCTTGTTTGGTATCAATTAATATTAGAATTTTTTCAGCTACCCAAATCTCTTTAAATTTTTTAGATTGCACCATCCCCCAGAGAGCTAGCCCCAATTTAAAATTTTTTTTTGCTGGTAGCGATTTCTGACGGTCCTTATAAATTTTTTATACATGAAATACATCTTGTTAGTCTAGAATTTTATGTAGAATCCGAATCTGTAAACAGATTTAAAATAGGGCCACCCCTTACCATTTTACACACACCCTCTAAATTATAAATCTAAAAACTATTCTTAAAACTTTTTATTACAGACAATTTTTACTAATACAGTTTAAATTTTGTAAACCACATTTCTAAATACATATTTACAATTTTTTATTCTTAACCTAGAACTTCTCATATCGACTTGTACTTTTTTATATTTATTTCTAAATAGAGCACCTATTCCAAAGACCAACCGGACCCGCATGTTTCAAATTCCTCTGATTTTGTTCTTATGGTTTCGCTTAAGACCTCGTACATATTTTCCAGATTACTAGAAGACGTTATAACCACATTTTTTGTGTTAAAGGATTTCACATCGGTAGTCTCTTCCCCCATTTTGGTGTAAACGCCGTAGAGTTCGCAATAGACTTTTATTGCTGTATGTTGTATTCTTTTTTCATTTATTAATCGAATAAATCGCTTTTTCTGCTTCCAAAGAAACTCGGACACTCCATCGTCGACACTGGCGTTCTTTATGCGATAGCTAGCCATACGGTTGTTAAACGCTGTACTAACCATTTCTACACCATCGTCGTTAGTAGCGGTAACTGATGCATTTTTATGTCTGTTGCTCCTCAAGTGTGATGCATAGGTAGTCTTTTCCATTTCGAAATCGCATACTTTACACATAGCTCGTGGTTGTTTCGTACAAGGCCCTTTAACAGCTGGCGGAGCTGAACGTTTACGGCTTAATGACATACCGTGCTGTTTTTCCTTTGTCGCTGTAAGTTGCCCATTCTCGTAAAAGCGATACCGCAAGACCCACAGTTTAAGTACTTTGCTGTGGGCGGATGTATAAGCTTAACCGTAGACGATGTTACACCACGACATTTGTTCTGGTGCCGTTTGAGGGCATTTTTCCAGGTATAGGAAGCACCGCAAAAGTTGCACTTAAAAACGTTTGCAGATACCATTTTAGTACAAAACAAAATCCGCACTATAGCACTTTGGTTAAACTTGTAAGCGAACTAACTTATAACTAAAGAGTTTACACTTGCGCACCTGCTTTATGTACCCTATAGAATGCAAACCGAAGGTTTCCGAAGACACCCGAACGAACTAAAACGAAATAAAAGGAAAAATTAATAGGTTAGGTCAGCGCCGCGGCGCAGACCTAACCTATTAATTTTTCTTTTATCTAACCTAGGTTCACACTTGGTTTTTAATGGAAAAACTCATTAAAAAGCAATTAGTGCTAATGGGTTTTTAATGAGAAAACTCATTAAAAAGCAATTAGGTCATATGGTCATGTGGTCATATGGTCATGTGGTGATGTGGTCATATGGTCATGTGGTCATGTGGTCATATGGTCATGTGGTCATGGAGAAATTTCACCCTATGGGGTAATTTCACCCTAACTTAACATCCTACATATATCCGGATATATGTCGATGCGCATCCCTGTCGGCTTAGGTCGGATAACAACATATTCGACTATCTTCGGCAATATACGTCCCCACTCTGTAGAATACATAAGAGAACAATTTTTTCGTATTCAATTTAGTATTCGATTGTAGCTAGAACGGTAAACATGAGCGTCTCAAAGGTGATTAACGTTTCTCAACTTCTTGGGAATAAAGTGAGACCGACAAATGAGCGATTTGGATTATGGCTGTTGACAGAAAATATGTACAACAATAATCTGGTAACAGATATTGGTAATATTTGTTCTGTCGAATGCGAGCAGATGCTGACTGGTGGACTACACACACCAATTACAGAACCATTTTGTGACAATATAATGTTGGTTAAAATTTGCGACTTTTCTGACGCCGAACAAACCACTGCAAGCAAAAGGATGTTTATCCTAAAAAAAGAAATTTGTGGTGCATTTAACAGCTATCTACAAAGAAAGTTTGACCGATTTGTTTCCGCTAGGCATGGTGTTAAAGCTAAGCTTCCGTTTTCTCTGGAAAGCACTAACAAGATGGGCCAGAGAGTAAAAGAAATTATCGGAAAAGAAGACCTCGAATGCATTAATAAAAAATTCCAAAATCATATATGTGTTCCATACAAAGTGGAACTAGCAAATGTTAAGTTGGAAACTTTATTGGAGGAACTACCAGATATATTAGACGAACTCGAAAAAGATTATTTCTATCTTTTTGACATGGATGTAACCCAAGATTTTGCGGGTATATTTAGCAAGATGGAGATGTGTAATTATTTAACTACAAACCATAACTTTTGCTATAAGGGCGAATACGAAAAAAGTGTAATATTATATTTGACAACGATAAAACTGTAGGAATTGATTGTTTAACATGGCTAACAACCAATGCAAGAATTAAGATATACAACAAATTTGTGTGTCAGATAACAAGTCCTGGTGTTAATAAACAACTTGGCAATCATATACTAGATTTTTTACGTTGTCCAGATGTACGTTTAAGGGAAACATTTGCGTCTACTTTGGCTAAAGAACATGGTATTACGCGATTGGAAGCGACAATATACAATTGTGCAATTGGAAGCTATGTCAGTGCGGAACGGGTGTATAATCCCTTAAAAGACTGTTTAACGTTATTGGAAGATAGTAAGTTATACTTCCTAAAGGCGCCAATGTACTCGGTACCACTTGCCAAAATGTGGAGTAAGCTATCGGACAAGCTACAAAATAGCTGCTGTTTAGTGTATAATAACCTGCTACAGTACGTGTATTGGGGTAATGGTAATACAAAGAAATTGACGGGCTTGCAAATTAAGTTGTCCGAAAACCAAAAGAAAGGAAACATTGATAAAGTATGTGCTTTCGGCTTTTAGTTTTAACTATTTACCCGTAAATTATTTGGAGATAGTAGAGGAGGAAGACAGCCAAGATAAAATAAAAATCTTACACAAGTGCTACATTAAAGCAGGTAGTACATATTTTACACAATCTGCAACACCATATTCTACAATTCCAAAAGAAATAGCCATTTCGGAATTGGGATTGATAAATACACCTAACATTCGCCCAGAGGTTGTACGACAACGCGCAAATATTGGTAGTAAACTCTATCTGTTTACGCTAAAGGAAATTGTCCCATTATGCATGCCATACGCTGTAAGTGGAAGGAAAAGACAACTGGAATTAGAGGAAATGGATGCAAAAGGCGAAAATTGGACTACATGGAAAACACTGCGACAATACGCGAACAATACAAAGATGTGTTAGACAAAGAACATCTTATTAGAGAAAATGAGGAAGAATTAAAAGATTATTTTATGTGTCGATGGACTGACTTAGATACATCCGGGTTGTACAAGCTGTATGCATTTGCGGTTAGTAAGAAAGACTCTTTTAGTTATGTAGGCGTTCTTGCAGAAAAGGATGGTACTAAATCCGTATACTTTTTAAAAGGTTATTCTAAAACGTATTTATCAAAATAGCAGATAACAAAGACGAACTAAGGAATGCGGGTTTCGTAACCTTGGCGTACACCACACGCAAAGGGGTTCCGCTAAACATTGTATATTTGCCTAGTAAAGAACCTTTCGGATCATTTAAAACCGAGGGTCTTACAACCTATAACAACCATATATTCCCAAAAGTGGTGGATATGCAACTACACAACGGTGTGTGGGAGAAAAGATTTCCTCAATACCGACAACAAGAAGTCGATCAAGCTAACAAGATACGTATGCAGGATATAGTGGGAAAGCTGCGATTAAAAGATTGTCACAAGCTGCAAGAATTACACGAAGGAATGGATCTGGTTGTCGGCGGAATCAAAGACTTTAAATATTGAGGCAAACTTCGGTACATTTTACAATTCGAAAACCTAGACGGTCTTTATGTATCAAACTATTGGTTAGAAAAGGAGATAGAAGACTCGGGTGTCGATTTAAATTTTAAGCTGCGAATAAAATTAGATAAAATTAAAACCACTGCAAAGAAACATAAAGAAAGGACTGTCTTCTGTGTATAACTTTGTATTAAAATTAAGTTTAAATGACTCCATGCTTGGTATTAAATATTTTTAAATTTGTTATGTATAATGTCAGAATAAACATTTTATAATAGTATATAACATTGTTCTATATTTATAAAAGGCTGTAACGTTACCCCGAAATAGCAGTCGCACAGAGAGGGGTGCTCATGGACAGCGAGCATGGGCAGGGGTGCGTACGCGCATGGGTGCGCATGGGCAGGGGTGTGCATGCGCAGGGGTGCTCATGGGCTGGGATGTGTCTGGGCGTACACGAGGGAAGCGGATGTTAACAGTCACCAAGCATCCTATTCTTTATTTGGATGGTATCGAGTACTTGCCTGCGTATGCACCCGGAGTAAAAGAATACGATTTGCATACGCAGTTTATTAATAAAATTAGTTTATCGAGGAAGATGACAAAGGTACATCATTCCTAATAGTACAACAATCTACGCATGGGGTGTAAAGATATAAGATAGTTGTTTATATTTGTATGGATTTTGTAAATCTATTGTATATATTAGTTTTAAGATTCCATATTTTTTAAGTTCTTCTACCACCTTCCAAATCCTTCCGGCTTCCTGGTTGACAGAGTATACGTGTTATCTCCACGTGGTATTGGCGGGACACGGTGGTTTTAGATTTCTCGGGAGATGATTGGCTAAGGCATATGTCTTGTGTAGCGAAAAAGGTTTTAAAAATGGTGTTAAATAAAGATGAGCAAAAATTAGTGATTTGGGTCTTTAAAACGCATAACTTTGTATGGGGTGGTTCTATTTAAAATCTATTTACAGATTTGGGGTCTCTAGAAAAATTTAATATTAGTTGATACCTAGCAAAATATATTTATCTTAAAAGAGTGACCTCCCTGCGTATAATAAATACAATATAACACTTGTCAACAAAAAAAGTTGTGGGGAAATTTAAAGACGAGTTTAACGGTGACTTGGTGTTAGAATTTGTTGGTAGTAATGTTAAGTCCTACTGTATTGTAGGCGAGAAAGATACGATTAAAAAGATTAAACGGGTCTCACGAATTGTAGTTAAGTAAAACCGAGGGTCTTACAACCTATAACGAGCATATACCTCCAAAAGGGGTAGGCATGCAACTACGCAGCAGTGCGCGGGAGAATAAGAATTCTCTCCAATAAGAAATTAAAGTTTCCATGTACGTAGCACCAGTCATTGGGTAACGGTAGAAATGTGGAACCTATAAAGACGATTATTAATTATGGTTTAGAAAAATAGTAGTTTTCGTGGACTAAATAAAATAGCTTAGACTGGTTAATGTATATGGTTACATACTCTCGTACACATCCACAAACATCTGCTTACGTCCACAATAGCGATGCCGGTAGTTTTTGTTTAACAAATAGTAGGAAAGATACGTCAGGTGTTAGTGCGTGGAAGCCCATAGGATCGTTGGAATCAAAAAGAACGGTGCGGCGGGATGTATGGTGGTCTCCGTTAGAATAATCGAAAGTGGTTAATCAATTGTATTAGATGTTTAAATAAGCGAAAGTGTAAAGGCCTACATAAACAAAAATTTAATTATCCGACAAAAAGTGCGCGATGTGCTACACTTATAAAGAAAGTATGGAATGGTGCTTCTTAGCGGGCCTACCCGTAAAAAGGGCGACTGACTTTTTCAAGCAACTACAAGAATAGCAGTAGCGCAGAGAAGGGGTATGCATGTATTATACAGTTGCTACAAAATATGTTAGTTTACGCGTAGCTCGGATGTGTAATTGATCACGACTTAAAGATCCCTCGGAGATTAAAAATTCTCGGCCTATTGTCGTTTGAAAAATGTTTGTAAATTATCAGAACAGGAGCGGGTCGAAGTTTAAGTTAGATGGATGATTGACTGCGTTTTTTCTACCTTTTACGAGGGAATTGGAAGTTGACAGACATCGAGCATCTAATTCTCTATTTGGACGATATCAAGTACTTACCGGTTCTAGAAATCATTACGTGCGGCCGACCGCTATGCGAAAGTGTAAAAGCCTACAGAAGCAAAATTTAATCATCAGACGAAAAAGTGCGCGATGTGCTATAGAAAGTATAAAAAAAAAATGTGCTTGCATCGGTCCTAACAGTAAAAAGGAGAGTGACTTTTTCTAGCAATTACAAGAATAGCAGTAGCGCGGCGAAAGGGTGTGCATGTATTATACAGCGCATTGTTGCTATAAAATATGTTAGTTTACGAGAAGCTCGAACGAGCACAAATTAAATTTTAATCTATAATTAACCACGGTCGTAAAAATTGGAAATTAATGGTTAATTTTAATACTGCTAAGCATATACTTTCGCTCGGTGATTCATTTAGAAAATATTCTAGCCCACCATTTCCTAAAATATGACGTAGAAGTTATTTAAAATTAAATTGCTTTATTAGTAAGTATCCTGTAGACAACAAGTTGGTATTTCCTTAGTAATGGTTTAAAGTGTTTTTATTAAGTTTTTGGTTATAGTAGTACTGCATCTTCTACAGCACGACTTGCACACAATTTGTGTGCGTGTGCTATCAACCTTTTGGATTTTTAATATGCACGCGATCCGTATAACATGGAAGACGTTTTCCGGTGTTTCTACTAACTGCATTCGCACCATCGACGATGCGAACCAAGTGCATGCATTGGCGCTAAATGTATTGGACGAGCAGCAAGGATTATGACGTCATTAGTTCCCCGCTGAATCCTCAACTTCGTTCGGGTGTCTTCGGAAACCGTCGGTTTGCATTCTATAGGGTACATAAAGCAGGTGCGCAAGAGTAAACTCTTTAGTTATAAGTTAGTTCGCTTACAAGTTTAACCAAAGTGCTATAGTGCGGATTTTGTTTTGTACTAAAATGGTATCTGCAAACGTTTTTAAGTGCAACTCTTGCGGTGCTTCCTATACCTGGAAAAATGCCCTCAAACGGCACCAGAACAAATGTCGTGGTGTAACATCGTCTACGGTTAAGCTTATACATCCGTCCGCAACAAAGTACTTAAACTGTGGGTCTTGCGGTATCGCTTTTACGAGAATGGGCAACTTACAGCGACACAAGTAAAAACAGCACGGTATGTCATTAAGCCGTAAACGTTCAGCTCCGCCAGCTGTTAAAGGGCCTTGTACGAAACAACCACGAATTATGTGTAAAGTATGCGATTTCGAAATGGAAAAGACTACCTATGCCGCACACTTGAGAAGCAACAGACATAAAAATGCATCAGTTACTGCTACTAACGACGATGGTGTAGAAATGGTTAGTACAGCGTTTAACAACCGTATGGCTAGCTATCGCATAAAGAAGCCAGTGTCGACGATGGAGTGTCCGAGTTTCTTTGGAAGCAGAAAGAGCGATTTATTCGATTAATAAATGAAAAAAGAATACAACATACAGCAATAAAAGTCTATTGCGAACTCTGCGGCGTTTACACCAAAATGGGGGAAGAGACTACCGATGTGAAATCCTTTAACACAAAAAATGTGGTTATAACGTCTTCTAGTAATCTGGAAAATATGTACGAGGTCTTAAGCGAAACCATAAGAACAAAATCAGAGGAATTTGAAACATGCGGGTCCGGTTGGTCTTTGGAAAAGGTGCTCTATTTAGAAATAAATATTAATAAGTACAAGTCGATATGAGAAGTTCTAGGTTAAGAATAAAAAATTGTAAATATGTATTTAGAAATGTGGTTTACAAAATTTAAACTGTATTAGTAAAAATTGTCTGTAATAAAAAGTTTTAAGAATAGTTTTTAGATTTTCTTTTAGGTATGAGCCGCAGGAAATTTATAATTTAGAGGGTGTGTGTAAAATGGTAAGGGGTGGCCCTATTTTAAATCTCTTTACAGATTCGGATTCCACATAAAATTCTAGACTAACAAGATGTATTTCATGTATAAAAAATTTATAAGGACCGTCAGAAATCGCTACCAGCAAAAAGAAAATCTTAAAATGGGGCTAGCTCTCTGGGGGATGGTGCAATCTAAAAAATTTAAAAAGATTTGGGTAGCTGAGAAAATTCTAATATTAATTGATACCAAACAAGATAGGTTTATCTCGAAAAATGCAATAGCTAGACGAAGAAAACTATTTGTTAGTTTTGCTTATAAAGCAAAGAGCGAAATTTAGAGGTTTGAGAGCTTAAAGTGTAACTTTGCTGGGGGGTGGTCCTATTGCAAATCTGTTTACAAATTCGGGATGTGCGTAAAATTTTAGACTAATTTAATGTATTGCATGACTAAAAAAATTTTATAAGAACGCTCAAAAGTCGCTACAGGTAAGAAATCTTAAAATTGGGGTAGCTCCTTTGGGGATGGTGCAATCTAAAAAATTTAAAGAGATTTGGGTAGCCGAGAAAAATCTATTGTTAATTGATACCGAACAAGATAGGTTTATCTCGTGGGTGGAAATGTGGAGAAAGATTTATCTCGCAGAGGGTATGTGTGTAATTTTGCAGGGCGTGGTCCTATATTAAATCTGTTTGCAGATTTGGATTCTACATAAAATTTTAGACTAACAAGATGTATCGCATGACTAAAAAAAATTTTATAAGAACGCTCAAAAGTCGCTACAGGTAAGAAATCTTAAAATGAGGGTAGCTCCCTTGGGGGTGATGCAATCTAAGAAATTCCTAGAGATTCGGATAGCTGAGAAAATTCTAATATTAATTGATACCAAACAAGATAGGTTTATCTCGAAAGATGAAAAATGGTTAGTCGAAGAAAACTATTTGGTCCAGAATGTTAGCGGTAAAAAATCTTAAAAATAGGTTTATCTCGTGTGTGGAAATGAGGATGCTCATTTATCTCAAAAGATGAAAAATTTAAGATATATTTATCTCGAAAGATGAAAAATGGTTAGTCGAAGAAAACTTTTTGGTCCAGATGTGGGAGCAAATGTGGATGCTGGAGCAAATGTGGCGCCAGAACGTCACTAAATACTCTACTTACAGATGTAGACATACAGTCGTCATAGTTATCTTGTTTATCATAAATTGAAATACCAACATGTTAAATTATAGGACCTAAGTCCTGTATGATGAAATTTGAACTTAGAGTATTTAATCAACTTGTAATATTTGCCAAAAGTTAAGTAAATTTTCCACAACATTGTAAGGTCGTAGTAGCCCTACCTTGACTATTTAATAGGAAAAATAATGTCTATAATTTGTAACAAAATTTTTGTTACATTTCATATCTCCGAAGGAAAAACAGTTCTAACTGTTATTATTTTGCGAATCTGTCATTTAGCGTGTAATCGTTAATTAATTTAATGTACTATAAAGAAGAACAGCTCTTTCCGTTTATATTATTTTTACCTATAAAGAGTATTTAATGGAGACTCCTATACTCTCGATATCGTGAATACCTTGAACGTAACTTGAGTTACATAAACTACAGGCGTTTTGACGTCCGCTAGGGCAATTGTTAAACATAACGCCTGCGCGAAAATGACGCGAGGACTAAGAGCGTTGGCAAGTAAGGAACACGGCCATCTTGCAAGCAACCGCGGGTACGTAGACTTCGCTTTTGAAAATGGTCAACTCCGCTTGTAAGTGGGAGCTAAGGATAGCTCTAAGAGAGTGGTAGGGCTTCTTGGTTGTCGCGCGGAGGCTTCACGAAGAGCTCTCGTGTAAGCCGCCCAGTCAACTCAAGGCAACAGCTACAACACGTGAGAAAATCCATTAGTGGTAAGCACCGTGTAATTAATCAGCCGTGTTTAAAACTAATACTTGGTTCAATCTCTTTAGCAGGTTTGAGGAACACGCTAAACAATGGAATTAGATTTTGGTCGAGTATTGTGAAATTAGTTGTTTTAAAGCTGTCCGAGGAATTATGGTTAATGCCGGCATGTTTTGTACCTTTCGGAATATCAAGCAGATGGAATGCTATGCGTCTTAATTCATCTATTACGTTCGTCAACATCGCCGTTGTAGAACTAAAACACAATCTATCAGGTACTTATAAACTTTTACTGAAAATCAGTTTCGTGTGCTAATTAAGGTTAAAGCTTTAATTTACTCTCTTCTAAATCATGGGAAACTTTCGTTAAATAAAGTAAATTTCAAGTTTGTTTGCAAAATGTGTTTATGCTCATATATTACGTAAAATTTAGTTTGAAAGTATAACCTAAAATTTAATAAGTCAAATATTTTTCAATCGAAATTAGATTGTTTTATAAGAGAAATTTTGAACCTTTAGATGATTTAAAAGTTGTTATTCAAAGTGCATTTAGGATGCACATGTTAAGTGATAAAATATGTATAAAGTCCACCTTTGGATGAAAGATGTTTTCTAGCAATTTGTTGTGATTAGTAGAATACCTAAGCTGCTTTTAACATATGTTGAACTGACTTTTATTAATTTCATGCTTAGACCATATGAACTGTTTATGTAACAAGTTCTTTAGATAAAAATCTTGTAAGCCAGAACAGATCTGTTTTATGGATGTTTTAGAACCTAAACTGTATTAAATAACTTATAAATGTTAATACCTCTCTATGTAGAGAAGCATATTCAGAAACTTCTATAACTTACTTAATGTTGATAATTTTGATTATAGAGGAACACTCTAAGAAAGTTTTAAAGCTTATTATATATTGATTAATAAATTTTATTTACAAGTAATTTTTGCAACAAAAGATAATCATATTTAAATTAAACTTTGAATTGATACCTTTGTCTTTTTATTTCACTTATTGAACTTAACATTGCTCAAATTAGATCAGCAAAATTTTGAATGTGGAAAAAGTTGATACAGTACCAGGTAATAGAAACGGAATAAGTAATTTCCAGTAGAGTATTTTCTCATAGGTAAGGTGTTATTAAGGTTTTAAATTCAGGCCAATCGATCTATAAGGATCGAAATATTTTGTTATTGTGAGGCACAAACAGTGTCTTATATATTATTTTTTTGTGTGACATCTTCTTGCAGGTCCGACATCGCGGAAGCTAGAGCAGAGGTCCAAGAGGTTTCCAGAGGTATTGTTTATTGTGGTTTGTAAGTTTTTTTGATAATCATTATATCCTATAGGTTTCTGCGTCTTCCTGTAGGATACTTTAGTTTTGCTTATTGTCTATATAGATGCAGTGGCGTCCATTTACCTTTTTTTGTTCCCGTTTGTAGTCGAGCCCACCATATACCCACGCCCAAACTCATTGCTCACCCATGGGGTAATTCCCAGACTAGACCGCGAATATAGTGAAGAAGGGCTTTACACCTTATGACAAACCAATTAGAAAAAAAACTAGTAACATTTCACTAGCGCCCAACCAACGTGGAGCGTGCAGTAGAGAAAAGCTTCATTTCCAATTTACATTTCAAATTAAATATCTGATTCAAAAATTACATTTATAAAAATTAAATTTTATTAAGTACACTTATAATTTATAATGTTATTTACTTGTCCTAAAAGAGAATATAAAGTTATTTTTGACTTCAGTTTATTACTCAGTAATCATTAAATTTTTCCAAATTTTGTTAGGTATTTACAAGGTAAACTTACCCGAAAGCGTACCACGATATAGTGGAAACTAATTGAAATTAAATCAAAGATTACATACTCATACTGGTCCATAAAATATATAGGGTGTCTATGTTGGTAGTAATTATGTTTCAGAGTCGCCCTGCTTATAGTTAGATCCTTGAAGAAGACGATCACATGTAAGTATCATATTTGTGACAATCAAACTTTGTATATAAAGTGGTTAGCGATAACTTAGGTTTCCAAATTATCCTTTAAGTAAATTCACTTAGTCAGTTGCTTTAAAAAAAAATTTAGGTGGCGTCCATTATCTTGTTTCTTTCAACTTAAATATACCCACTGACCCAATCTCATGCGACCGTGGGCCAAAAACTCAGTTAGCTAAAAGTCTTAAGAGTGTTTCTTTTACTATAAGCCAATTTCCATCCAAACCTTACCCTGGGCTTGTTATAGTTACATAAGAATTCTCGATAGGTAATATTAAATCTACCACGATTCTTATTGTGGATTAGATTAAGATTAAAAAAATACATAACAGTATCGCATAGTAAGAAACGTTTACTTCCATGCAATTTGTGTGAATATACCGCATCATACAAATGTGTACTATTAAGGCATATGCAGTCGCATACTAACGAACGGCCATTCGTTTGCAATTTGTGTGAATACTCTGCATTACACAAAAGTACTTTAAAAACACATACACAAGCGCATAGTAAAGAACGTCAATTTCCATACAATTTGTGCAATTATTCCGCATCACGAAAAAATACTCTAAAATATCATTTGCTGATGCATACTAAGGAGCGTTCATTTACATGCAATTTATGTGATTATTCTACATCTTAAAAAAAGTTATTTATCAAGACATATGCAGTCGCATGCTAACGAACGTCCATTTATATATGGTTGGTGTGATTATTCCGCATCACAAAAAGCTACTCTAAAATGCCATTTGCTGTTGCATACTAAGACACGTCCATTCGCATGCAAATTGTGTAATTATTCCGCATCACGAAAGAATATAATAAAAAACCATTTCCTCTGGCATACTAAAGAACATCTGTTACCATACAATTTGTGTGTCTTCTGGATTACGAAAAGTACTCAAGAAAACCATTTCCTATCAGACGTCCATTTCCGTGTAATTTGTGCAAATTCTGCATCACAAAAAAGTACTCTGAAAAATCATTTGCTGTCGCACATTAAAGAACGTCGATTTGTATGCAATTTGTCTGATTATTGTGCAAAACGAAAAAAGTCATTTGCAAAGACATATGCACCTGCATACTAACGAACATTCATTTACATGCAATTTGTGCAATTATTCTTCATCACAAAAACGTACTCTAAAAAATCATTTGTTGTCGCACACTAAAGAACGTCGATTTACATGTAAGTTGTGTTATTATTGTGCAACACGAAAAAGTCATTTGCAAAGACATATGCAGTTGCATACTAACGAACATTCATTTGCATGCAAATTGTGTGACTATTCTACATCAAGAAAAAGCATTCTAGAAAACCATTTGCTATCACATACTTATCGAACGTCATTTACAAGTAATTTGTGCAATTACTCTGCATAAAAAAGTACTCTAAAAAATCAATTGTTGTCGCACACTCAAGGACGTCCTTTTGCATGCAATTGTTACAGTATTCCGCGCAAACACGAAAGAAAACAGAAAAAGTCAGTAAAAGAATCGTTTACGCCGAATACCGTAACAAAACAGGGACAGAATGGTCGAATTCGGGCTAGTTCAAAAACGTCGTAGAGTGGCGTGGGTAAAATAGAAAGACACATTGAAAACCTCAGTAAACTATATTGTCAACATACAATCTCGAAAGACCATTTACAAAACAATAAAATACAATAATTTACGTAATCGTTTGTTACAGCGTGATGGTAAACAAAGCGTCATAACATAAAAACATAAAATTGGTAAGCAAATATACCATCTTAGAATCTAGATATTTACTTAATCGTTCACCTTAAATATATACAAAAGAAAATAAAACAAACTTTACAGTGATTCTAGGAAAAGAAATATACATAAATTATACAATCTGCATTGTGATGTGCACCTTCTTAAGAAATAGTGTAACATTAAAATTATACACCCTAACTTAAATTAATCAACTACTATTAAATTTATAAGTAAGTTGTTTACCTTAAAAAGACAAAAGAAACAGTTAAAAACGGACTCTAACATAAACTTTGATTAACTAATTTTTAATTTATAGAATGATTACATAGTCGCTTGTGCATTGTGAATGTGAGTTATGTAACGTGGTGTTGATAATTTACTGAATAATCATAAGTAATAACAGCAAATGAAAAGTCTATTCTTCACAGCAGCATCAAAAAAAATTAGGAAAACAGATAACTGTACCTTGAGCTATCGGCTTCGCGTTGCTATCATCTAAGGACTGAGAAAATGCGGCTGCATTTCTCCATTGGCTGGATGCTGGAACCACCAACTTAACTCATAGTAGCACAGAAAGCATTTTTAGTAGCGCGACTTTACACACATGAATCTTCGGTAAGAGTATGCTGTAGAAGATGCTCCTTTCAAAACACGGTCTCTATTTTAATAGAACAGAATCATGTATGTGGGTAGGATTTTTAAACAAAGGAAAACAATCTTATTACTTTGAAACATCTTAACAGTTGCAGAATAACAGTATACTTATAGATAACAAACCCATTGTAAGCAGATGTAGGCAGGTGGTAAGTGGTCTTATCTTTTAGAAGAAAACTGTGCATTTATGTACAGCTTTTAATTAAAATGCAGTCACTGCAGGTGGTAGGGAACATTGCAACCACCTTGCAACGCAAAGTTTTGCAAGCAGCTGTTTGATTTTATAAGACAAAATTTTATCGAATAATTTCTTTAGAAATTTTATTAAATAACACTAATTTCAAATGGTAAAAAATCGAGCATGTTGAGAAATTTTTGGGTGTTTTAAATATTCATCATTATTAGGTCTTCAGTTCTGGAACTGGTTAGACGCGTACCATCATTGTTTCCTATTTTGAACTAACCTACAGATTTCTCTGTAATTTGCACAGTCTGCATCTATCACTATTTTATCTACGTCTACATCTACCTCTTTTTTCCTATCTCTGCTTGTAATATATCCCATACTATTACCCAAAAATGCCTTAGAACGTATTCTGCCCTTCTATTTCTCCTATTTTTTTTCACAGATATCCTTGTTCCCCTACTATTTCTATAACTTATTTGTTATTAAGTTTGTCTATTCATGCTTAGGGTGGCCTGCGATCTATTTCTGGGTGGCCTGGTGTGGCCACCTGGCCGTACGGCCACCTGCACCCAGGTGTGGCCTTCGGCAACAACGGCCACCTGCGCCCCGCCCAGGTGTGGTCTATGGCCAAAACGGCCACCTGCACCCCGCCCAGGTGTGGCCTATGGCCACGACTGCCACCTGCGCCCAGGTGTGGCTTATGGCCTTCATTTAGACAGGGGTGGTCTGGTGCGTCATATTTCTGGCGGTCTGAGGTGGTCAGGTGCGGTCTCGAAGGTACATAAGGGCGTAGAATTGTCAATTTAGGTTAGTTTTAACCGAGTGCTTAAAAGATGTACACCAAGGAAACTTTGGCGATAGCGATAAGTGAAGTCCAGCACGGCGTGATAAATACTTGCTATGCAAGCAAACTGTACAAAATACCTAGAAGAGCCCTACTCGATGGAATAAAAGATAAACCATTATTCTACGTATCCCGCAATCAAACTCAACTTTTGCGAAAGATTATTAAGAACAATCAAAAACAAGTTGTACAGAAGATGTTATTTGCAATTCGGTCATAGATAGTCGGATATTTTACCTAAGGTTATAGAAGAATACAATAATACGTCACATCGATCTACTAGCATGACACTCCATGGACATACATGTATTTTTTAATTGAATAAAAGATTTTATTAAACTTTGCCATTTTCTTCAATGATTTAGTTTTAGCATACACAATTCAAATCAAAACGCGTCTTAATATAACACATTTCTGTTTGTAAATAAATAAGAGTGTTATTGTTCAATACATTAATGAGAAGTGTAGTTAGTATGTCATTTGCATTATACAGCTGAAAATAAATAAAATCTTGATGTATTTTTTAATTGAATAAATGATTTATTAAAATTGGTTATTTTGTTCCTCTCGACAATGGTGTTCTATAAAACGCTCCTTTAAGCACATAAATAAGAGTATCAAGAATGTACATTAATGATGAATGTAATTAGTACGTCATTTATATTAAACAGCTGAAAATAACGGAACCTTGTAAATTTTACTTGGCTAAATAAACGTATTTGCGTTTGTAACATATTTGTTTCAAATTTTTTCAATTAAGAATCCATTTCTACGTAAAGATGTTATTGTTAATGCAAAAATTTTTCCCAAATTCATTTCTAACCAGTAATGTATCATAAAGTATGAAAGGAGTTTGTTTTTTCTGTCAACAAATTTTCTAGTTATGAATTATGTTTACATTCTAATGATGTACAAGAGATTGTTAAAAACGTGTTTATTGTTTTCTTATTTATAGAGATTGCCATAGTTAAAATCATTTCTTGCGTGATATTTCTTCGCGAACTACCCAGTGTTAAGAATCCTGTAAATGTAATTCCTAATATAATCCGGTTTAATATAATTTGGGAAGGTCAAAATTTCTGTCCTATAAAACACGTTACTTATAATTTTTACAAATTTCATCCTGTTGAAACGTTAATGAAAATGGGAAAGTCAAATGTGATGTAATTACCCTAGCACTTTTACACCAAAGATTTATTTTAACTTTAATTTTAAATATGGCACTCTTTTTTGGTTTAAAGATTGCTAGAGTTTGAAATTTGTTTACGTCTGTAGTAGATCTAAATACAAAGAATGTCGCAAGTCTCGTATTAATCCTTGTAAAAGGTTACTTTTGCAATATGGAGAGTGCGTCTAAAATTTGTTATGTAGGGTGGGTGAATGTATGTCAATTGTCAAAGTACTCCATCGTTTTTATCCCCTACAACAATTGTTAATGTATTTTAGCTACTTTTAGTTTGCCAATACTTCTATCTAAAGTTATTTAATTTTAGTGATTTGATGTAACGTAGTTTTACTAAATACCTTATGGTTAATACATTACTTTTGAGAATTTTCCATAAGCAATATGAAACTAGAGCGTTCTGTGAAAGGGTATCAAAGTTGAGGGTCAAGTTTTATAACAGGATGTTGATTGGAAAGGATCTGAAGATTCATATAAATAGACCGGGTTTCTAGTTCAAATATCAGTTTCAACATCTGCAGAATTCGGTACAAATAGGTAATACTTTTTAGTTTAAAATTATCATTCTTACATCAAGACACTGAATTATATCTTTTACAACATCTTAAAAGTTATATTTCGGTCCTTAACTCATAAGTAATTTAATTGTAATATTTAAATTTGTACTTTAAATTGTTAACACTTTATTTTATTTTCTTATTTGCCGGCTCATATAAAATATGGATTTTACAAAATTAAATATGAATATGAAGCATAAAAATACAATAAGCGCATTCGAATTTCCCACCGATAGAAAATATTATATCTTAGGAATCAAGTTTCTGTCAACAAAGTATGGGGGTCGTGCTATTGTTGAAAGCAATGATTTTTTTGTTTTTACCAGAGCGCTTTTTCGAATACTTAAAACTCGATGGAATAGAAACCTTCAGCAAGCTAATTGACGGTAAGAAAAATGTTTATATGATTAGCCGGGGTAAAGCCGGTGCAACAGTGAACATAGACTTCGAATTAGACTAAAATTAACATTTTGTCATTGCAGAATTTTTGCTGATCTATGTATCTTAACTGTATGCAAAAATGTACTATTAATGTATAGTATACCGAATAAACTGTATTAAGGCACATTGTTCTTTTTTCAATGGACTGTTAATGATACATCCTGACGTTCCACATAAACACTGTTATAGATTAAACAAGATTCGCGCCGAAAGCACCGTGTTCTATCCTTCTCAAAGACTACAGAGTGAGTCGAAAATTAGCTTACAGTAGTATACGAGGTGGGTCGATAGAAATTGGTTTAAAAGATGGCGCTGGTAATGTAAGCAAACATGGTCAATGTGTTAAAGTGATGTTAGGGTGTAAAGTTACTGGCACACCTGAATAAGCTAATGACAACTATCTGCCGTGTGTTGGTGTTTCAATCAGTCTCCATGGTTAGAGTCTATAATTTGCAACGATTGCATTAGATTTAACTAATTAATCTAGAAGATTTATGTAAATAGTTTGCTAGACCTTCCTAATGAATTAATCTGTGCAAATACAGTACTTAATCCATGTTACTAGGATATTCAAGCAAATATTTGAGATTGGGACAAATAAGAATTTAATCTGCAAACGATTGCATTAGGTTTAATTTGTTAATCTAGCAGATTTATGTAAGTACCGTCATAATTAGTGGGGCAGAATTTGCAGATTCGGTGGTCCTGGGGAAGGATGCCGGGGGCCCGACGGTCCAGATCAGGGTGCCGAGAGCACGATCCATGCACCGGAAGCTAAAAATGTTTAGTTGAAGAAAACTATTGTTCAAATTTAAGATGACAATGTTATTTAATACTGTTACCAGACGTGCGATTATTTTTTGCAAGTACGGTGACGGTTGTGGGGTAGAAGGTCTAGCTCCCAGATCGGGGTGCCGAGAGCAAGATCCGTGCCTGGAGCTAAAAAATGCTTATATGAAGAAAACTATTGTGCAGATTTAAGATGGCAATGTTATTTAATACTGCTACCAGATGTGCAAATATTTGCTAAATAAGGTTAGATGGCGCTGGCGGTAATGACATATGTGACGTATGGAAAAATGATAACATCGTTAATGAGTTTTTCAATAAAAAGACGATTAGTGCAAATGGTTTTTTAATGAGAAAACCCATTAAAAACGATTAGTGTTCATGGTTTTTTAATGAGAAACCCATTAAAAAGCGACTAGTGCTAATGGTTTTTTAATGAGAAAATATATTTAAAAGCCATTAGTGCTAATGGGTTTTTAATGAAAAAACCTATTAAAAAGCAATTAGTGCTAATGTGTTTTTAATGAAAACCCCCATTAAAATGCAATTAGTGCTAATAGGTTTTTAATTATAAAACCTATTAAAGAGCAATTAGTGCTAATGGGTTTTTAATGAGAAAACCTATTAAAGGACAGGCAATTAGTGCTAATGGGTTTTTAATGAGAAATTCCATTAAAAAGCAATTAGTACTAATGGGTTTTTAATGAGAAAACTTATTAGAAAGCAATTAGTGGTAGTGGGTCCAGCTCCGACTTTCTCCCTCTACTTGCCAAAAAGGATTGTTTTATATTCAAAATACCACTGACCCAAAACCTCTTCTTAATCCTCACATTTTCGTTGATTTTGGTTGGCGGCCATAGATGCTTGCCACAGCTTGATCTAAATAATATCTTTATTTGTATTGCTTAATTACTATTAAAACCTTGTGTTGTAAATTACACTCGTCCATTTATCTAAATGACATAATGAAACGACGACAATTTTTGTTGTTTTTTTTTTGGCGACAGGGAAACTTAATTTTTATAAATGGGCGCCAGTGAACAAAAATCTTCCGACATAGCTAGGGGTCTATTCCTGGGTAGAGCAATAAGAAGTGGGGGAGTAAGTCGAATTTTGTTTTCAAACAAAAACTAAACAAAGTTAAATAGGCGCCACCAAGTCCTGAGATAATCACGATAAGAGCAAAGCACAATTCTAAGGGCGGACGTGGAAACCCAAAGATAAAACGATCGCTTCGTTAACAAAAACCTGTCTTATAAAAATAAGAAGCAGTTCCTGTAAGAAATTACAAAGATTATATAAAAAAAATGTAGAACACCATTTGTGTCCTATAAAAGTATCAAAAATAAAAAATGTATATCCAATATGATATTGGCACAAAATTATTACCCAAAAATTCTACCTTTATGTTATCAGATTTGATCGCATTTGACCAAAATAAAAGTCTCAAAGTTTAGCTAATTGTTTACTGAAGTAAAAAACTTTCTTTTAAAAATTCATAACTTTTTAACATGTAAAAAAAATTCTCAACAATAACATTTATAACAAAGTCAAAATTTTGTCTTTTTAAAGCAAAAGACTGCTCTCTAAACATAAGCTTGTTTTAAATATTTGATCAAAATAATTTGTAACCACAATGCATTGAACTAACATTTCTATGCTGGGCAGATCTTATCAGGTAGATTACAGTTTCATAATTATTACGCAGTGTGTATTTAAATTTTTATACTTAGTTTTTATAATTTATCTGTGAATAAAAGCTAACTTCAAGATTGAAGAATGTTTAATTTGAATTTTAGGAAAGCTGCACGAAACATCTGCTTTCACGGCAAACATCTGTCAAATTTTGCTACATCACAAAAAAGTATAACGTCGAAAATATACCTTGAAATTTATCTGAAGTTCAAATAGAACAAAGCTTACAATTATATAAACCTAACCTGACAAAATTTCTTTCTACGGTTTGTAAAACCAGTTCAACAATAATCGAAAGTGAAACAGATCATATGTTCATAAACATGATAGCAAATTTCGTGTTTTTTAGATGACCGTCTGTTTATCAAAGACTAACGACATTCTAAACACATGCAAAAATTTCTTAAATTTAATAACGAACCAAACTGCATCTGATTTTCCCAGACAAATCCTATCAGAAATTTCCTCAGCTCCACATAACACCATAGACCATTTCAAACTTAGGAAGCCGTAACCATTCCTTGTACAGAACCATACAACTTACAAAACAAAATCTTCACTTGTCCTTTTCTATTGTTTTTCGTAGGCGCGCTAAATAAATAAAACAAAATTAAATTGAGTTCGTAAAATGTATAAATTACAAACCGTTAGTAGAAGTTATTAAAATTTATGCAAGTGTACCATGACTTGACCGCTCACACAAATAATCCAATCGAAGGTCGCAAGCCTCTAGCCTGGAAAACATCTTGATGGATTGATAGCTAAGGTGCGCCTAACGAACAAAACTAGAAACGAATCATAGCGACGATTCACAGACTCGCGGTTAAAGGTGGGGAAATACAAAAGAAACAGGATTGCTAGAGATGCTCGACAAAATAACTTTCTGTCACACAGATATTTTACTACAAGAAGATTATTAAAACGAAGCGTTCTATTATGTACTATATGGAACATTATTAAAGAATAAGGCACGCTTGGCGCATTATCCTCGTAATTCAATGCGAATAATTACTGATCAAATTAAACATGCTACACTAAGTTGTTCCGTTGTACGATAATATAATTTAACCTGCCTTAGTTACAGTAATTCCATTTTTTTGTGAAAGCTTATTATATCTGCTTCAGAACCGTTAATTTAAGTAGTATAATATTCAGCGCTTGTTTTGCACATATCTTGAGATTCGGTATACAACGCCTTGCAAAAGATTTTACGCCTGCTGGAAAAAGTTATTTAGCTAACATGTATGTGGTGGTTAGTACAACACTGAACACATTTTTTACTTCAATAAAGAAACATGTTTTTTATGTATCAGCTGAAATTGTGAAGTAATACTTGCTGTCAATTATCATTCGTATATCTATTCCAGCAAGTTGCAAAAGACATTGAGGAGATATCTTCGTTTGCATTCCATTTTGTAAATTAATTTGTATTTTGTGTAAAAAATTATTTAATTGTAGAAATTTTTGTATTTCTTCTGGTATAGCATTTTGTTGACTATACTTAATACCAAGTATTAATAGAATTAAATTTACTATAAAACCCATTGTGCGGGGACTTCACTAATACTTAAGTGCTATTGATTGTGTTCGTGCTTTATCTCTATTTAAAAATCAACTAAGTACATATAATCTCTTCGATAAGGCATATTTGTGATTTAAGAAGGTGAAATATTTTTTAAAACTAACGCTTTTAAATGAATGTGTAAAGTAATGTTTTAAGCATAGATGGTGCAATTATTTGCTGGGATAATTATGTTGCTTTAAATGCTAAATGCAATACTAGAAAGTGGTGTTATAATTTTAATTAAATCTAGACGCCAGTTGAATAGTATTGTATTGTACAAATCCGCAACAGTCAAACTGGACGATTAGGAATAAATTTAAGACTTGACTGGCTACATAATATTGTCGACTTTCCTATTTATCACAACACCGTTTTCCGTTTTCTTTTTATGTGAAGACATGTAAATCGGCAATCAGTACTTGCCTACTAAAGGTGCCCTCATGAATGAGTATAAAATAAACACTGTAATAGAATACGCATTTTTGTTGGTTAAGAAAAAGATTTTTCTTGCACTTTTTTAAACAATGAAAGCACTAAGAATACTAATGAAGTGCTATAAATTTCCATTTTCATTGCTTAAAACTGAAAGTCAATCGTTAAGTTGGCCGCGTCAATTCTTCATGATTTGTTAAGAAATCACGAGAACACCAAGATGGATTTTTAAAGAACAGTGGAAGTGAATTCATTACATGTAATTTTCCAATGCACCACCCGAAGGTACTACATTGGCCAGGAAGCGATTTTTTTTTAGTTGGAAAATTTGGAATTTTGCCGAATCCTTGCTGTTCCAAGCAAGGTAGGGATCTATAACGTGCGTGACAACACTCACACACGGAATCTCCATTTTACCTCTCATCCGAACGAGGGGGTATTTTTGTGAAAAATGTTCGCCTAACATTTTTCAAGCGGACCGTGTCGGGATTCGAATCCCGGACCCCGGACCTTGGATGTAGTAGTCACACACATACCACTAGGCCACGGAGCCGTCTGTAAGTGAATTCAGCGATCGGTTTAAGTTTCTAATCAACGAAAGCAATTACAGATACTGCTTGCTTCGTGCTCTTTAATGCGTTATTTATCATCGTTAAAGCTCCTGTAGATGCGGAATTTATCTAGAAAAGCAGTGATATTAGATCAATTTAACGATTAACTTTTAGTTCTTTAGCCATCAAAAATTCCTAAAAGTAGTACTTCGTTAGTTGTTTATTGGAGCTCCAAAGAAGATCGTTTGACCACTTTTAATTTACGAAAAGAAAAGGAAAAGTTGCAAGAACTATATGACTATCAACTTTTAGTACTTCAGTACTCATCATCATTGAGTCTTCAATCCTGGAACTGGTTTGACGCATACCTCCATTGTTTCGACTTTAAGCTAACCCACACATTTTTCTGTAATTTTCACAACCTAAACCTTTCACTACCTTCGTGCAATAGTCTGATCTAGGTCTACCCCTACCTCTACTTCCCTTTTACCTATCTCTGCTTGTAGTATATTCCGCAACTATTCCCCAAATGCCTTGGAACGTGTTTTGTCTTCTATTTCTCCTATTCTTGTTATTTTTCACAGACATCTTTCTTCCCCTATTATTTCTAGAACCTCTTCGTCATTAACTTTGTTCATACTGTCATCATCATACTTCTGAAGCACCACATTCCAAAAAGTTTCTACCTTATTACTGTCTGCTTCATCTACTGTCCGTATTTCATAGCCGTACCGACCCATGCTCTACACACATGCTTTCAACAATTTTTTCCATGTTTCTATGTTTGTTGCCTTCGAACATTGCTGCTGCTCTTTCTCGTTAGATACAGCTCGGTTCCCTTTCTTTTGTCTTGCAAATATATACACCACTTCACCGATATTCACTGATATCTGAAAGGGGTTAAGCAACTTGCCGCTACCAAGATCCTGCAACACAGACATTTACCGAATCAGTAATTTTTCAATAAATCCTTTCGCACATTCAATATTAGTTGAGCATATTGCAAAACCAATACCTGTAGCTGATCTTCAATCAGCAGAAATTTATTTATTGCCGTAGTGCTCCATTAGTGATCTTTAGGATGGACCTTAAGTTGCTATAGCTCCTTTAGTCGTTCGTCTTAATTTCTAAAACGATGAAGGCACTAACGCTAATCTTTGAAGAGCTAAAAACTACTAAGGATAATGCTTCGCGCTACTACTATAAACTCGGGCTTGCACTTTAGTTTAAGGGTAGCTACAAAGTCGTTAGCCCGCATTTGCATTCAAACAAGAACATAATGGCACTAGTGTTGATTACGAAATTACTACGAATGTAAGCGTTCCGCAAAGAGACATAAATAAACAGATCGATAAAGATTTCTATATTTTAAACGAGTATGAAATTCCTGCGCTTGGGCATTATTACAGCATCGAGATGGGCTTTAATAAAATGTATGACGAGTGTTATTCAAATTGTTTACAGCAATGGTGCTTGCACTAATATTGCTACATATTATGGTTAAAACTAGACTCTCAGGACTGGATGAAGATCTGACCTCTTCAAGAGGACTTTAATGTTTTCCAATTTACCCAACATGTAAATGAAAATAAATGAAATTACAAAGGCGTCGGAATAAATGACGAATATCTAGATCTCGGTCGAGAATTTATTTTAAAACTAGTGGCGGATTCAACGGATACAAGAAATACACTTGCTACGTACAGCGACATAGTATAAAAACAAACAAAAAAAAGAAAGAATGACCGGACTCACTGGATCAGTAGGCGGGGTATTCCAACTATCACCATAAGGGATGGCCTGAAATAAAAAGACACGCACTTATTTACAACTCACAAAAATAATCATACAACCTATAATTACCAAAAAAAAAACATATTACACCAGAACAGTAGTGCCAAAAATAAACATAAGGAAGAATCAATTCTTATAATGGCGAGCTGCCGTTTAAAGTCCCTCATATTAATTACCAAGAAACAGAACAAGAAATTGCAACCCTAAAAATCGTTAGCTTTACAATGTCTTAATTAACAAAAATTTACAACCCAAAAAAAAGGGAGCGCCCCCTCCCCTTCTACCCCCGTTCTAAATTACCATCTCACCTAACGACTCTCATGTTAACAACTCCAAAGTGTAGGCTTCGAATCGACCCCGATAAACGTGTGGATGCGACCCTTTCCCAGGAGCAGTGCCAAAGAAGAAAACAGAAAGAGGGCTAAAGACTCACCTACGTCCAAGTGTGCTCTCCCGTGCCAACAGGAGCGATAGTTCAAACTGATTGTTGGATCCACCGGAGGTTCAATGTAATACTAGTGTTATCAAACGTGATTAGAAAACTTGAAACACAGTTTTATCTAATAGTACGCGACCTTATTTCAACGAGTCTTTAGATGGATTTCACATAAGAATCAATTATACGCGGTCGGTATGTGAAGCAAGTTAAAGGATACTCAAAACAACTATGTAATTTATAGCGTAAACTTTTCGTTTTAGAGTAGATAGATTTGAAATTGAAAATGTAGTTAGAGCGTACTTATTGTAAACGGGTAAAGCATACAAGATGATGTTGGGGTATTGAAAAGTAGAATTGTAGTCTATGGGAATGAGTAATAAAATAAACGGATACGATTTTACCGTTGGAAATGAACGTAACAAATCCCCCCAGCAGAATTAAAAGGTCGGGGTAGGAAAGCAAAAATACGGAAGTGGTCAGTACCAAAAAAAAACCAAACACAAAAAAAATTCGCTTAAGAAGAAAAAACTAAAAGAAAATTCGTTTACGAAAACAAAAAACACCCAAAAATCAAAAACAGAACTCTCTTCCGGCTCGAAGAACCAAAGTACCGGACGAAGCAAAAAAAAGTTGAAGAGAGGCACAGGGAGAAATAATAGTAGTAGTAGTAGTAGTAGTAGTAGCACTGAACGAAGGCAAAGGTAGAACGGCGCCAACACTGTAAAAGTCGTCAAAGGACAGATGTTTCTTCAGAAAAGAAACAGGGAAGCCTTCGACTTCAAAAGAAGCTTGGTTTACTGCAGAAAAACCAACAGGAACGGAAAAAAGCGAGGAAAAAAACCAACGGTAACAACTAAAATGACAAAAGAAATGCTAACTAGACCTAAAGTCGACTAAGTCGTGGTTTCCGAAAAAAAGAAAAAATGGACTAGAAAATACCGACCACAGGAAGTAGATCGAAAAATTTAACCATGTCAGCGCGAAGATCGACAGAACGTAAAACCAGCCACAGGAAAGAGGAAGAGGAATGTGGAACGAAAGAAACGAGAAAAAAAAGAAAAACTCAAAAGAATAACACCAAGCAAAAAGTACAAAAACCACGAAAAAGAAAAAACCCTAAGTATCGCACAAAAGAAAACAAAACAAAATCCCAGTGTAGTTATGTATGAGTGTGTGTGTGTGTGTGTGGGTGTGCGTGAGTGTGTGTGTATGTGTGTGTGTTGTTGATGTATAAGTATGTGAATGTGTGTGTGTGTGTGTGTGTGTCTGTTGATGGATGAGTAGGTGAGTGTATGTGTGTGTGTGTGCGTGTGTATGAACTGTGTGTGTATGTAGTGTGCGTGTATAAAGTATGCGTGTGTGTATGTGTTGGACCGCTGTAGTCGCCTCTTACGACAGGCAGGTCGTACCATAGGCTATTCTATTTCCGGACCCACACGGGTGTTGGGGTACAAGAAGAGAACAGAAGAAAAGAAAAACAAACAGTAATCTGTGTGATTATGATTATGAAGTGTGTGTGTGTGTATGTGTGTGTGTTTGTGGGTGTGTGGTGATGTATGAGTATGTGTGTATGGGTGTTTGTAAGAAGTGTGTATATATGTGTAGGACCGCTTTAGTCGCCTCTTACGACAGGCAGGTCGTACCATGGAGCTATTATATTCCCAGACCCATACGGGTGAAAGAAAAAGAAAGAAAGCCCAGCAAAACAGGGAAGTAAATAACGAAATTGTAAAGTCCAAAAATCAAGTCCTAAGGAGAGTAAAATTGGCATAAGAATTTGGGGCGCGAGGACTAGATATTAGGCTACAGACGTTTGCGCCGTCAAAAGGAAAACAGGTTTTAGGTCCTTGACATGTCAAATAAATTTGTGACCGGAAGGATCTGTAAGTTCACAGGTTCATGGAGAAACGACTTTAGAAATGGGAAACGGGTCAATGAATCTTGGAGCAAGTTTGGCGTTAAAATGACGTGAAGCGTTGGACAGAGCGAAATTGCGGCCCCAATCGGAATCACCTAGCTGATAGGAGACAGAACGACTGCGGTGATTATAGCGGCTGTGAATTTTTCGATAATTCCCAGAAAGTTTTTTGAGCGAAGAACAAAGTGCAGCCTATGATTTCGTGTTTGGACGTGCGGATGGCACAAGAAATTTTTGGGAGGTTTATATCCCAATGTCGTTAGTCGCCGCGTACATAGAAAGCAAGTATGATCTTGAGAAAGCGGTTAACATGTTCAGCCGGAATGGTTTGGGAATGGTAACGGGCGTTGAAAAAAGATTTTGGAGTGATAACGGGCACACAATGAGGCAAGCTGATGGCTACGGAATTGGATAAATTGGATAAAATATTGAAGGACGAAGACTTGATCTTCGAGGATTTTGGTGACGAACTGTGCAGTGGTAGTACGTAAAGGAAAGAAAAGAGTAAACTTAGTAGGATTTACCAGGGATAGGATGGTTTGTCCCTAGGAGCGAATAAACCAACTTTGTGAGCAGCATAAATCGGACGACGTCGGATGTAACGAGCGACGTCAGCTCTGAGACACGGCCAGTAATATTTTTGAAGGAGGCAAGCAGAAGTTTAGGTTACGCCACAATGACTCGAAGTAGGAAGATCGTAATGGCGGGAGATTTGATTTTTACGCTGTTCAGAAGGTACGAGACGATTTTCCAATCGTCCAGAGAATTGGCAGCGATAAAGGTTTTGTGACGGCGGATAAGGTTATTGTCCACCACGGACCAGGAAGGATAACTTTTAAAGGAGTTAAAAACTGTGCGGGTCATGGCGTCGTACCAGGGATCCAGAGTAGGAAGAGCCACTTCGAGAGAGGTGACGGTGGAAATAGAAATTGGTTTACGGACCGGAACAGAACGAGAAAGGGTATCAGGAGCAACATGATCTTTGCCCTTACGGCGAATAATGGCAAAGTCATATTGTTGCAGGTGGAGGGACCAACGGGCTAGGCGGCCGGAAGGACTTTGGAGTTTGGTGAGCCAAAGGAGGGGATGATGATCAGTGATAACGGAAAAATGCGAACCCTCGACATAAGGACGAAACTTCTCAATCGCCCACATCACGGCTAGACACTCCTGAGTAACTAAGTAGTTGTGCTCAGGTTTGGTGAGTGAACGACTGATACAGCTTACGACCTTCTCGTCGTCGGGCTAGGATTGTTATAAGGATGGCCCCCAAACCGAAGTGAATGGCGTCAGTTTGGATGGTGAAGGGAAAGGTAAAGTCAGGCCAGAAAAGAACGGGGTCAGAAACTAGGTGTTGTTTAAGGGAAAGGTAGGCAGATTGACAATCGGAGGTCCAAGAAAAAGGGGTGTTTTACGGGTCAGGTTAGAAAGCGGAGTTGTTAGGGTGGCAAAATTCGGGATGAATCGACGGTACCAACCAGCTATGCCAATTAGTTGACGGACTGCGATAACGGAGGAGCGACGAGGATCTTAAGAATTGCAAGAACTTTTCGGGATCAACAAGGAGACCATCCCGGTTAACAATGTCCCAAGATAGCAAAATTCGGGAAGGCAGAAATGACACTTGCCGTGACGGAGAGTAAGGCCAGCATGTAAGAGACGAGAAAGAACTAGATCAAGAATTCGGAGATATTCTTCAAAGGAAGGAGTAGCAATGATGATATTATCGAGGTGGGCGAAGCAGAATGGTTCTAGGTCAGAACCGATGACCTGATCGATAAGACGTTGAAAGGTGGTAAGAGAATTATGGAGGCCGAAGGGCATGCGACAGAATTGAAATAAACCTTGATGGGAAACAGTGAGGGCAGTGATGGGGTTGGATTCGGGGAACAGAAGGGTTTACTAATAGGCGGAACGGATATTTATGGAGAAGACATAACGAGCGTTGCGGAGCCGCTCATGGATGGTAGAAATGTACGGAAGAGGATATGCGACTTTTTGTGTGACTTGGTTGACCTTCCGGAAATCAATGCAGATCCGATAGGAATCGTCTCTCTTCTAACTAGGATAGTGGGGCTAGGCTATGGGATAGTAGAAGGTTTGACGACCCCTAAGCGGAGCATCTCATCGAGTTCCAAATGGGCAACTTTAAGGATTGGAGGAGAAAGAGGGTAATAACGTTGCTTGATGGGCTCGGCTGACGTGCGGATGTGGTGTTGTACGAAGGAATTACGGGTGAGACCAAGAGGTTGTTTGGAAAAGCAGGTAAGAAGTAGGGAGTCAAGACGAAGTTGTTGGTTGGAGGTGAGTTCGGAAACGATATGAGTAGGATTAGGTGCGATTGTGGCTAGGGAGAAAGGGAAAGCAAAAGTTCATAAGCTTTCTCGGAAATCAGGGTCACACTGGACCGATTTCCAGAAATCGATCCCGAGCACAAGTGGGTAGGAAATCTCAGGAATAACGAGGACATCTAGGGTAGTGGCAGAATTTTGGAGAATGATTGGAAATGCCGTAGCATCTAATTTATAAGCAAGGTCTGGTTCCAGCAAATGCGAAGTAGCGCTGGAAAGTGGTGGTCAAGAATGGTCTACGGAGTACTTGCTTAATCCTAGTCTTTTCCCTAAGGATAGTAGTTGTGAAATAGAAGTAAGGTCAAATAGTGCTAATGCAGACTGATAGTACGAGGCTAGATTGCGTCGCATAATCTTCAATTGTTGGATTTTTGATAAGGTAGTGGGTAGGCGTAGAAATAAGCTTTGCATTGTTGCCACGTATAGACCAATGATTTCGGTAGGACCCTTATTTCGAGAATTTATTTCGTCTAATAAGCGTTTATTATAATCCACGGGTAGGAATTCGGCGTTTAATAAAGTAACAACGTCTTTCTAACATTTGAGGGAACGCTGATGTGCTCGGAAGAGAAGTAAAGCCTTTCCGGTAAGTAATTCCGAAGTAAAAAGCAAAAGTTGCTGTACAAAAATATTTCGCGAAACACTGCGTTCCTTAATATGTATCAAGAATTCCGGTAAAGAACCTTCACCTGAGAAACAGACATTTAGTTTGGCGAGCGGGTATCTTCTAGTAGGGGTCATAGTATTGACAGTAGTAGAGGAATCCAATTCTTTTCGGAATCAGTAGAAAGATGAGAAACTTCTCCGGTGACGGTGGCAGTTACATTAAGAGTTTGTGGGCTACAGGAAAGCTGTTGAGTAAAATCCGCAAAAGTAACACGCTTGAATTTTCTAACAGTCGACTCAATATCAGAATGAATGGTCTGTAAAGCGAATAATAATTTATTTTTCGTAAGGGCTTCCCACTTAGAGCTGGCCACCATCAACTCACAACGTCGCTGAACGTTATGCCCATAAGGAGCGTAAACTGGCAAACTTATTATCAGTAACATCCCCAGTAAAGTCGTCAGAAGACGGTCCAAGTTTAGTAAGCGCGCGTTTAATAGCCTTATGATCTTCTGTAAACGTATAAGGGTTAGGAGTAAAGCACTGATTCATTTTCATTTAAATAGCGTTGCAGACGGCTTTACGCAACCCCTCGACTTTAACGTCAGAGGCAAATACTCGAGAAAATAACTCATATTGGAGTTTGAGTTTTAACAACCTATTCACATCCAACCCCCGCGTAACCATTGTGACAAAAAAAATACACACTGTCTATCAGATTAATGCAAAATTACCAACCTCAACCGAATAAACTATAAAATATCAGAAGTGAAACGCAACAAATCGATTTTATTCAATACGAAAGTAACAAAAAAATTGAATTTCAAAAAGAGTACTAATCGTAAAAGAATAAAGTCAAGAAAATCAGAAATTGGGCACTACAGTTTTCAACGGGTCTAGAATTATTGGCGAAAACACAAGTCCAATAATCTGAAATTAAGCAACCAATGATATTGGGCGATTAAGAAGGAAAACAAAACTAAAATTTAAGAAGAACGAACCCACACAAGAAATAAAGAAACGAAATTTAATACCAGTTCGAACGTACGGGAAGAAACCAGAAATAGCATCAGGCTGATGAATGCGGGTAATGTCGGAAATCAGGCAGTAACAACAAACAAAAAATTGAGCCAGAAGTTAAGCGTAACCAAATTGGAGCCAAAGTTGCACGAATCAAAGTCGAAGCAAACATTATCCAAAACAAAATCGAGCTCACGTTGGGCGCCAAAATTTATGCTACGTACAGCGACGTAGTCTAAAAACAAATAAAAAAAAAATAAAGAAAGAATGATCGGGCTCAATCGATGAGTAAGCGGGGTATTCCAAACACCACCATAAAGGAAAGCCTGAAATAAAAAGACACGCACTCATTTACAACTCGCAAAAATAATCATACAACCTCTAATTACCAAAAAAAAAAACATATTACACTAGAACAGTAGTGCCAAAAATAAACATAAGGAAGAATCAATTCTTATAATAGCGAGCTGCCGTTTAAACTCCCCCATATTAATTACCAAGAAACAGAAAAAGAAATTGCAACCCTAAAAATCGTTAGCACTACAATGTCTTAATTAACAAAAATTTACAACCCCAGAAAAAAGGAAGAACCCCTCCGTTCTAAATTACCAGCGTAAATATACAATTACAGATGTAGAATTGTCACAGTACGTACAATATGAATCATACACATTTTTATTTTATTTAAAACATACAACCCAACAGTAGGACCCCCCGTTCCAAATTACCATCGTAAATATACCAATACAGAGGCAGGATGGTCACAGTACGTACAATATTAATGATAAATACCATCTCACCTAACGATCCTCATGTTAACAACTCCACAGTGTAGGTTTTGAATCGACCCCGATAAACATGTGGATGCGACCCTTTCCCAGGAGCAGTGCCAACAAAAAAAAAACAAAAAGAAATCTGGGCTAAAGATTCACCTACGTCCAAGTTGTAGGCTGGCTCCCGTCTGTAAGGACAGAGTGTTACAGCTGTGTGCGGAATCACGCCATGTGCGTGTTCTCCCGTGCTAACAGGAGCGACAGTTCAAACTGATCGTTAGGTCCACCGGAGGAAACTAGAATAATTACAGGTAAATTAATTTAATGCCGCCGGAACGCACATGTTTGTAAAACCAAAATTACTTACCACGCAGTATTGCGTGCAGGAAATTCCATAAAAACGGGAACGAAAAATATAACAATCGCGACGAGTGCTTTTGAAAATTTAGAAAAGAAAGTAAATATTAATTCGTTTAAATAATAACCACAGTTCAATGTAATACTAGCATTATCAAACGTGATTAGAAAACTTGAAACACGGTTTTATCTAATAGTACGCGACCTTAGTTCGACGAGTCTTTAGATGGACTTCACATAAAAATAAATTAAAGGCTGTCGTAATGTGTAGCAAGTTAAAGGATACTCAAAACAACTATATAATTTATAGCGTAAACTTTTCGTTTTAGAGTAGATAGAATTAAAATTAAAAATGTAGTTAGAGCGTACTTATTGTAAACGGGTAAAGCATACAAGATGTTGTTGGGGTATAATTGGCAGAAAGTTTTTTGTGAATGTGGGAACGGATATTTTAAAGTGTTCAGGATCTGGTGAGGGATATTCGGGATCAAGAATATATATGTCGTTTATTTCGAACAGCTGCCCGAAATAATCGCCGGCAAGGATATGCTCACGACCAAATAGAGCGAAGAACGAAGTGCAGCCTATGATTTCGTGTTTGGATGTGCGGATGACACAAGAAATTTTTGGGAGGTCTATATACCAATGTCGTTAGTCGCCGCGTACATAGAAAGCAAGCATGATCTTGAGGAAGCGATTAACACGTTCAGCCGAATTGGCTTGGGGATGGTAACAGCGCTGAAAAAAATTTTGGAGTGATAACGTGCACACAATGAGGCAAGCTGATGGCTACGGAATTGGACACCGTTATCTGTGATAAAATATTGAAGGACGCCGAAAAGGAGGAGACTTAATCTTCGAGGATTTTGGTGACGAACTGTGCAGTGGCTGTACGCAAAAGAAAGAAAAGAGTAAACTTAGTAAAGTAATCAGCCACTACAAGAATATAGGAATGACCACGAGTGGAACGAAGAACAGGACCTACTATGTCACAGGAAAGGACTTACCAGGGATAGGATGGTTTGGCTCTAGGAGCGAATAAACCAGGAGGAGGTAACTGTTCAACTTTATGAGCAGCAGAAATCGGACGACGTTGGATGTAACGAGCGACGTCAGCTCTGAGACACGGCCAGTAATATTTTTGAAGGAGACGAGCAAAAGTTTTGGTTACGCCACAATTATCGAAAGTAGGAGGATCGTGATGGCGGGAGATTAGATTTTTACGCTGTTCAGAAGGTACGAGACGATTTTCCAATCGTCCAGAGAATCGGCAGCGATAGAAGTTTTGTGACGGCGGATAAGGTTATTGTATACCACGGACCAGGAAGGATAACTTTTAACGAAGATAGAAACTTTTTGGATCATGGCGTTGTACCAGGGATCCGGAGTAGGAAGAGCGATTTCGAGAAAAGTGACGGTGGAAATAGAAATTGGTTCAAGGACCGGAACAGAACGAGAAATGGAATCAGGAACAACATCATCTTTGCCCTTACGGTGAATAATGGCAAAGTCATATTGTTGGAGGCGACCGGAAGGACTTTGGAGTTCATTGAGTCAAAGGAGGGAATGATGATCAGTGATAACGGAAAAATGGGAACCCTCGACATAAGGACGAAACTTCTCAATCGCTCTTATCACCGCTAGACACTCCTTCTCAGTAACTGAGTAGTTGTACTCAGGTTTGGTGAAAGAACGACTGATATAGCTTACGACCTTCTCGTCGTCGGGATAGGATTGTCTAAGGATGGCCGCCAAACCGAAGTGAGAGGCGTCAGTTTGGATGGTGAAAGGTAAGGTAAAGTCAGGTCAGGAAAGAATGGGGGCAGAAACTGGGTGTTGTTTAAAGAAAAGGTAGGCAGATTGACAATCGGTGGTCCAAGAGAAAGGGGTGTTTTTGCGGGACAGGTTAGAAAGCGGAGCTGTTAGGGTGGCAAAATTCGAGATGAAACGACGGTACAAACCAGCTATGCCAATTAGTTGACGAACTGCGGTAACGGAAGAGGGAGGAGGGAGCTTAAGGATTGCAAAAACTTTATCGGGATCAACAAGGAGGCCATCCCGGTTAACGATGTACCCAAGATAGCGGAGTTCGGGAAAGCAGAAATGACACTTGCCTTGACGGAAAGTAAGGCCAGCATGTAAAAGACGACAAAGAACTAGATCAAGAATTCGGAGGTGTTATTCGAAGGAAGGAGTAGCAATGATGATATTATCGAGGTAGGCGAGGAAAAAAGTAAAGCCTTTCCGGTAAGTAATTTCGATGTAAAAAGAAAAAGTTGCTGAGCAGAAATATTTCGCGAAACACTGAGTTCCCTAATAAGAATCAAGAATTCCGGTAAAGAATCTTCACCTGAAAAACAGACATTCAGTTTCGCGAGCGGGTATTTTTTAGTAGGGGTCATAGTATTGACAGTTGTAGAGATATCCAATTTTTCCTCGGAATCAGAAGAAAAATAAGAAACTTCTCCAGTGACGGTGACAGTTACATTAAGAGTTTGTGGCTGCAGGAGATAATTCGACATGTGCTACATGTCGATATTTTCGATTTGCAAATATAACCAACATTGTTTCGATGTAAATCTCTGTAATTTCACCAATAATAAGTTCTGTTACACCAAGTATTTTTTCCACCGAAGATGGTGCAATTTCTTTATGGGTTTTCTTATTTTCAAAATAACAATCTTCTTTTATAGATGAATTCAAATTATATAAAAACATCAATCGGGTTATAATAATTTAACTACTGAAGCTAGAAACGCTATTAAAATCAATTACCCAAATTTTGAAAGATTCGTACTTAGTACAACAAAAAATATTTTAGAACTGCATTGGCATTTATCTCGTTTTCCGGAAGTTGGGTCAGACGACTCATTTCCCATCCCGCATAAATGGATTTATCGTAGGTCAATTTCACTTGACTTGTCACCCGACTTCGTCCGATATGTTACCCGATGTGAGAACTAAGTAGGAACCTTCTACGCCCGAATATGCAATGCGTTCTCAAATTTTGAAAATTTTTTTGCCTGTAAGTAAAAGTGGCGGATGTAACATCCGGTTAGGTTAGGTTAGGCCCGATATTGTTCAAATTAAAATTACTTAGGTTACGTCTACACCTACGGCGCCAATCTAATTTAAGTATTTTACTTCGAACAATATCGGGGCACAGACACACAAAGAGACGTATACGAAACGAAGGGTTTAAAACATAGAAAGCCAGTGAAAATTTTAATTTTAGGTGGAAAATAATTATCTCCAACAATGAACGCCTTGCTTCGACTGCTCGGAGGGAAAGTGTTCATATATACCTAGAGAACAGTGTTAATAATTTAAAAATAAGTTTGTTTTTATACTACAACGAGAAAAGAATCATCAAAATACACAGTGCATTAGTGTTCACTCTACAGCTTGATGAAACATTTTTCAAGTCTACTAGGAATACATTGCGTTTTATTAATCTTACATGAATAAATAATATCTGCATTAATGTGCTAACAAATTTTCTTCTCTAAATATAAAACGATCATTGGTAAGAACCGTGCGCAGTTGTGAAATTATACCGCTTCGAAGAAATTAATATTTTACATCTCATGATATGAGGCTCTTAATACGTTTATTTTCGACGATAGATTCAAATACTTTTTTTGTGGTAATTCGTTTTTCATCCACTTAGCTTCTGTTTCTATTCAAAACCTCATCCTGTATTTTTACCTGTTTACAATAGTATGCGCAATCATACATAACATTTCTTTCAAATCTATTCATTCTAAAACGAAAATTTAATCGATAAATTAAATAGTCAATACCTTGTTTTAGGTATTCGTTAATTTGTTAAACATTCCTATAACGGATAATTGCTTTCTCTTGTTTTCCATTTAAACAATTGACGAAATAATAGATCCTACTATTATTTGATAGCGTGTTTTCCAGTTTGCTAGTCGCGCTTTGATAACGCGAGGTTTTCGGTTACAACTCGTGTTATTTGGGCTAATTTTTAATTTCATTGTACCGCTTGTGCGTTGAAATATTTTCTACAGTGATGCACGGTTTTTTTGTTCGACCAATGAGAGGTATCTTGCGTGTATTGCTGAGTTTCCCGCGCTTACCCTTTCTAATCAGATTCTTTTTTTAGCTCTTAGCAAATTGGTTTTTTCTTTATGTAGGTCCAACTGTTCGTAGACGTAGACCAACTGCTTTTGTCTGTAGACCGCTGATGCAGTTACGATGGCAGAGTGAAGGATCCTGACTACCGTGGCGTTGCTGTACTAACTCACGCCCGACGCTTGCAAGACAAGCATCCCGACGCATAGAGGTATGTGACTCGTATTCTTTTATGCACATCGAGGAATATTATTTATCAGCGGTTGATGTTGTGAAACCAGTTCACCATACATGTTTAAAAGCTAGCTTCCCTAGTGCTTCTGGTTGTATTTCTTTAATTCTTACTACAACTTGGTCTACATTTACTACTTAAACACATTTGCTATAGAGAAAACCTACATTTAATACTTTAGTTTTACACACGTGCTATTGAGAAAATCTACATTGATGCTTTAATTTAACACACTTGTTATTGAGAAAATCTAAGCATTACTTTTTTTCCAATGAGTTTTATTATATGTTGGCTACGAAATGCGCACTTCTTGGATCCATTATTAAATTTGTCCTTTACAATATAACTTAAATTTAATACTTTTCTTTGTCCATGTGAACCAAGAAATTTTAATTTTTGTTTATTGTTTTCTTTTTTTGATATGTAAGCGAATCCCCCCCCTCACTCTAAACGGTTTGTAATTAGCTGGTATTTACTTTCCTTCCGGTTACGTCTAGGTACGTAGCATCCGTTCTGTTAGTTGGCATACGTATATCAAAGCAAATGATTTTGCAAAGAGATATCTAGAAAAGATCTTTGCCTTTATTCCATTTTGCAAATTTGCTAGTACCTTGTTTAAAAATAGTATGTGAGCGCTTTACTTAAGCTATTACGAAACCATGTTTTAGGTATTAAAAGTGTAATTTAGTACTGCCGATAATTAAAAAATGATGCTGGGGGGGGGGGGCAGCCATTTTAGTTAAACCTCGGTGAAAGTTGTAGTTCAGTGTGTTGTACGATGCAGCTAACTATTAAGCGACTATGCAATAGTTTAGGCGACGACGTATTTTAATGAACGTTTCCACTTTGTGAGAATAAGTATATCGAAGAGATCAGTTTGTTCCAATGTTTACTAAAAATTTTGTTTATCAAGAATTGATAGCTTTTCTGCTATATTCACTTTTTGCTAGCTTCTTGTCTTTGCATCTGAATTCACATATGGTTTTAGCAATGCACATTATTTGTGTAATAGCGGAACGATGCGTATTCTATGTCGGAAATCCATTTGATTATTTCCACAACTGTAGTAATAACCTAGCTCAAAGTTTGAGTGAAGGTAGATTTATCGTTTCCAATGAAGCTATGCGTGTTTTGCAAATAAGATGGATTCTATATATTTGAAATATTTGCATTGTTTGAATTCCACTTAGTCAACGGAAAACTACCTGCACTTAAAACACTTATATTGCTATTGCTAAATTGTCAGAATTGGATTTCATCATTGCCACATGTGATTAGGTTATTCATATAAAAATAATTGGTGTTTGTACAATATATTTCGGGGAACGAGAAATCGAACTTTTAAGTTTGAACAAATATTCTGTAGAGATAATAAAAGCTATCTGTATCCAACATATGAGTGTTTCTTATTCGTTAACTAAATTTTATCGTCACAAGAGAATAGAAATAATCTTTTCTGATATGGAGTATCGCATGAGTAAATCACATGCGAGTACATTTTGGAAATATCAAATGTCATTTCATATTTATAAAATCTAAAACGGATGAGAATGCTAAATACGTCATCGTGTGTTATAGAACATATCTCTTAAATGCTATTTAGAAAATTCCCTGAAACAAATTTGCACAAAAACGTCAAATGTCACTCGATTCTTGAGTATAAAGAATCATGTTTAAATATATTGTGATGTATCACATCAAAATACGTGCTGCTGGAGCAATAGTCAAAATTACCAATAGCCTTCATACGGTTGAAATGTAAGTATTCGAACTTGAAATTAGAGCACCACCTCCACCTGCACCTCCACCTCCACCTCCACCTCCACCTCCACCGCCACTTCTATCTCCACCTCCACCTCCACCTTCACCTCCACCTCCACCACCACCTCTACCTCCACCTCCACCTCCACCTCCACCTCCACCTCCACCTCCACCTCATCCTCTACCTACACCTCCACCTCCACCTTCACCTCCATTTCCATCTCCATCTCCATCTACATCTCCATCTCCATCTACATCTCCACCTCCACCTCTACCTCTACGTTCACCACCCCCAACCTTCACCCCACCCCACCTCCACCTCCACATCCACCTCCACCTCCACATCCACCTCCACCTCTACCTACACCTCTACCTCCACCTCCACCTCTACCTCCACCTCCATCTCCACCTCCACCTCCACCTCCACCTCCACCTCCACCTTTACCCCCACCTTTACCTACACCTCCACCTACACCTCCACCTACACCTACACCCCACCACCATCTTTACCCCACGTCCGCCTCCACCTTCACCTCCACCTCCACCAACACCTCCACCACCACCTCCACCTACACCTCCACCTCCACCTCCACCACCACCTCTACCTCTACCTCCAACTCCACCTCCACCTCCACCTCCACCTCCACCTCATCCTCCACCTACGCCTCCACCTCCACCTCCACCTCCATCTCTATCTCCATCTCCATCTCCACCTCCACCTCCACCTCCACCTCCACCTCCACCTCTACCTCTACGTCCACCCCCACCTCTACCATCACCCCCACTTCCACCTCCGCCTCCACCTCCACCTCCACCTCCAGCTTCAGCTCCACCTTCACCTCCACCTCCACCTCCACCCCCACATCCACCTCTACCTCCACCTCCACCTCCACCTCCACGTCCACCTCCACCTCCACCTCCACCTCAACGTCCACCTCCACTTTCACCTCCACCTCCACCTCCATCTCCACCTCCACATCCACCTCCACCTCCACCTCTACATCCACCTCCACCTCCATACCACCTCCACCACCACCTCCACCTCCACCTTTAACGGTATATCTTTGGAACATGACTTATTATATAGCTACCTCCATCATGTTTTGGATTCTATATTTACCAGAACGACATGCGTTTATGTAAAGGTATAGAATAACGGCTATGGTTACTAACAGAATTTTCACACCTTAGCGTTATTAACCTGGAAGATTTAGAGTATCCTCCTCTACATCCACCACCACCTTTACCCCCACGTCCGCCTCCACCTCCACCTCCACCACCACCTCCACCTCCACCTCCACCTCCACCTCCACCTCCACCTCCACCTACACTTCAACCTCCACCTCCACCTCCACCTCCACCTTCACCTCCACCTCCACCTCCACCTCCACCTTCACCTACACCTCCACCTCATCCTCCAGCTACACCTCCATCTCCATCTCCATCTCCAGCACCATCTCCACCTCCACTTCCACCTCCACCTCGACCTCTACGTCCACCCCCACCTCTACCATCACCCCACCTCCACCTCCGCCTTCACCTTTACCTCCACCTCTACCTCCACCTCCACCTCCACCTCCAGCTTCAGCTCTACCTTCACCTCCACCTCCACCTTCACCCCCACCTCCACCTCTACCTTCACCTCCACCTCCACGTCCACCTCCACCTACACCTCCATGTCCACCTCCACCTCTACTTCCACCTCCACCTCCACCTCCACCTTCACCTCCACCTCAACCTCCACCTCCACCTCCACCTCCACCTCCACCTCCACCTCCACCTCCACCTCCACCTCCACCTCCACCTCCACCTCCACCTCCACCTCCACCTCCACCACCACCTCCACCTCCACCTCCACCTCCACCTCCACCTCCACCTCCACCTCCAGCTTCAGCTCCACCTTCACCTCCACCTCCACCCCCACTTTCACCTCTACCTCCACGTCTACCTCTACCTCCACCTCCACCTCCGCCTCCGCCTCCGCCTCCGCCTCCACCTCCACCTCCACCTCCACCTCCACCTCCACCTCCACCTCCACCTCCACCTCCACCTCCACCTCCACCTCCACCTCCACCTCCACCTCCACCTCCACCTCCACCTCCACGTCCACCTCCACCTCCACCTCTACCTCCACCTCCACCTCCACCATCACCTCCACCTCCACCTCTACCTCTACCTCCACCTCCACCTCTACCTCCACCTCCACCTCCACCTCCACCTCCACCTCACCGTCCACCTCCACCTCCACCTCCACCTCTACATCCACCTCCACCTCCACCACCACCTCCACCTCCACCTTTAACGGTATATCTTTGGAAGATGACTCCCTATATAGCTACCTCCATCATGTTTTGGATCCTACATTTACCAGAACGACATGCGTCTACGTAAAGGTATAGAATAACGGCTATGGTTACTAACAGAATTTCCACACTTTAGCGTTATTAACCTGGAAGATTTAGAGTATCCTCCTCTACATAATCACACCAATACGCCAAAGTGTTTTTACCATAACACACCACACTCGTCGTTCAATTGCGTTACCACAAATGTAATTGTACTCAAATATTGAGTTGTGCGTATAACTATTAACTTTTTTAAAAAAAAATCAAATGTTAGCCAACGCATTTACAATAAGTGGTAGTGTATTATTTATTTATACATAGATATATATTACGCGCTTTCTCTCCTGAGATTCAAGATGAGAGCTTAAAAGCACCCATTTCGTCTTGCAAATAGAGATCTTAGTCATTTCGTCGCCCCCTAAACGAGACGATATTTGCAAAGCTTCGTGAACGAGATTTATCGCGCGTATCAGCAATCTAGACTTTCTATGAAAACGACAAAAACACCTTATCTAGAGTACGTACTGTTTTTACTTAGTTGTTTATTAATATAAATAAGGATAAAAGCCAAATCAAGCAACAGTATTTCAGTAGCAGTGAAAACCTTGCAAAATGCGTTTGATGGTACTTTTTATAGTACTAATACTCATCACCCGTTGTAGCCAACAGGGTATTATACCAGCAGAAATAGATAAATTAATTCGCCCAAGTTACTTTCTAAATGAAATGCAGGCAAATTTAGAAAATGGAATGGTGGATAATATCTCTCCCGAATGTCTTTTGCAACTTGGATTACTTGAAACCAGTTTGGCAGTTCAAAGTAAGTGCTTAAATTTTTCTGTATTGAAAATTATTAAAATAAGCAAATCGTTTTTTGTAAGACAAACAATGTCTATACAAATCTCTTTCTACATTTTACTAAGCAGATTCTGCTCCGTGTTATACCCTCAATTATTCATAAAAGGAGAATGGAAAGCACTTATATCAGGCGTAGAAAATTCTTACCAAAAGGCTGCCCGAATTTAAAAATTCTACTGGCGCCTAGAAGACGCTTTACGTTTCAAGTTCAACAACTAGTTCTTCTACAGCTATTATTTTATACGAGATGAATTTTTGTAAACTTCCGTCATTATAGTTACCATACTAACAGACATTAAAATCTTATGATTTTGTATAACTTATACTCGAAAAACTAGAGGTTTGCTCCATCTTTATCGTTGGCTTTAAAGAATCTTAATGTTTAACTAAACAACGTTTGTACTCAATAGAATACAAACTGTATCAAATTTATTTTCCATTTAAATAATAAATTCTTTCTGCGTGTTATGTCGTGAGTTATTTGTAGAATAACTCATATTATGTACATTTTTACAATGAGCTATAAGATGGGTCTTAAAATTCCTCAACCACATCAACGAAACGGTTATTTTGCAGGTAGAGACCTTGTAATTTCCGTTCTTTCATCAGTAGAAATGAAATATTTTCCTTAACTGTATATATATATATATATATATATATATATATATATATATATATATATATATATATATATATATATATATAATTTTATACAAGTTATACAATTTTCTTATAACAAATTGAAGCAAAAATCATTTAAAATAATATTTCGATTTAATTTTCATGTTAATTTAATGTTTAACCTCGTCTTAAAGCCTGTGATCAAGAATTTAAATAAAATTCGAAAATTTAGGCCTTAAAAAAGAGTTTACTTTCCTACAGCTGACCTCAAACCCATTAATAATATATCATTATATATATATATATATATATATATATATATATATAAAGAAAAATAAAAAAGAATTAATGGCAAGTGACTCAAATTCAGCCACGAGGGCATCCTGTCGACGCGTTTCGCCCTAATTGGGGCTCATCTTTTTTATTTTTCATTAATTTAAGACTCATTAAACTAACTTCTCGATTATATATATATATATATATATATATATATATTCACAAACCATTGTTGGTTAATAGTTGTGTTTTTTTTAATTTTCTATTGAAAGTTTAATGTCCCGTCACAGACGCACCAAGTTTTTGTTGTAAATCTTTTACTGCGTTCTAAATTTGTTAAAAAGTTTATAGTGATTATAGTTCTGCAAATATTAAAATTCGACTTTAAGAAGAAGTAGGAAGTCATATAGCATCATATAACAGTACTAATTTTTTTCGCTTTTTGAAAATAAAAGAAAATTAGTTTTGTTCTGTAAGAAAGTATATCCATACTGTCCTCCAATCCGTTCTCTTATAGGGCAAGCATTTTCTCTCACAAAACAATTCCATTATGCATTCTAATTTTGTTTTAATAAAATATATAATCTTATTCATGTAAGCCCCCTTTGTTTCTAAGACTTCTGCCTTTTTCTTTTTTCACACCCATCTCCCAAACTATTTCTTAATGTCCCTTCTTGAACAGAATATAGCGTTCAAGGAAAACAGATATACTATCAGGAATAAGAGCAGAGGTTCAGCAATTAGTTTCTACTGCTGAATATACACTAAAGGGACTTGAAAATCACCGTTGCCTCAGAGACATTCAGGTTCACATATTTTTGATTTTTCCATATATTACTTATAAATGCAAGTTAGGCCTATATTATCTTTAAACCCATTAAATTTTCCGGAAGACGGGCATTCGTACTTTTTAAGTTTGTTAGGTTTTTATTTTAAAGTATTTCTAAATTTAGTAATCATCTGTCACTACTAAATAGGGACGTGACATAGATACTATAGGTGACTAGTATTTTCGATTGTTTGAATTAGTTTAAACCAATTAAAAATTACAAAACACCTACGTTATTATGTGTAATAGCGGTTACGCAACGCCCTTTGTACTAGGTGCTTGAAAATATTATTGGCATGTAATAGAACTTAAAACGGCATCAGTACTACACGTGAATGTTGAAAAATTAATTCAATCTAATCATGTTGGAAATATTTATTTGATAGCACTATTTAAAGTAACACTTACGTATGATCTTGAAATACTTGCAAATTATAATATAGACACTATCGCATTTATTATATGAAATACCCGGAAAGAATTAGCGTTTTTATCCTGTATATGTTGCTCAGAGATTTGCATATGCGTGCTAGAGGATTTATTTATTTTTATAATCCTTACAATATAGCTAATGCATGGAATACTGAAGTTAAAATTTGTTATCAACAAATATGTAAACGTATTAAACACATTTAACGATAATTGTTAATCATCCTACTCAATATACTGTAATACAGTAATACTTTCATGCAGATGATACATTATTAAATTAGATATTCTGGTTTGAAAGTTAAAAGAGGATTTGCTATATTGCATTTCAAAGAGTTCTAATTATTGATTTATATTCTGCATTTTGAGTACCAAAAATACGCAGCTCTGACCCTTCTGGCCATGAGTGATTACACAGCTTTCGATTTTTACTAAATACGTCATTTTGTATATATAGTGCTACGATATCGCCCTTCGTCAGATGTATAAGGATCAATTACCTGCTGATCGCCACCTCTGTGTGCCTTTAAAATAATTTTAAATTAACACAATTATATTTATGCCTCGACTAGCTCAGTGACACTCCGCACAGGGTGAACGACGATATGATAACAGAGAATTTTTTTACTCAATCCTCGCCAACACTCAATATCTCCGCGTAAGGCAAACTAAACTCGCCAAAAAAGTGTATAAGATTACAGTTTACAAATCTGCGCTCTTTTTAATATCATTTGCTTTTTATAGAACTTTTAAATCAAATTTAAGTAAATATTTCTATCGAATTAGCTCTTTACGAAGCTTATAACCTTTTTACCTTTTTATAGCAATAAAAGCCAGAAAAAAAATTGTATTTTACCACGAATAGTTTCATTAAACGTTCAAAGAAATATCCCCTTTCTTAATCATACTTTTACGTTCCAAGTAAACTTTTGTTGATTTTTACACAAAATATTTAAATTACATGCAACTTTTTAGCTCACTTCTGAATACACCAATTATGCAAAATTATAAATGCAGCAAACTATAAATAGGAAAGATAGTCCTGACATATATTTATCCTGTTTTTCTCGCTGGAGCTTCCTGACCCAAATAGGTCGTTTGTTCAGTAGCTTGGAATCGGTAACCAGCAGCTTAGAGTGCTAATCCAGTACTTTGAAATGTTTAGCAACAAATCGGAGTTGTTTGCCCAATGATTTGAAGTATTAACCTTAGAGTTTTAACCCAGTAGCTTGGTCTTTTATGCCAGTAACTTAGAATATTAACGTCCTGATTTATTTTATTATTAGCGTCGTGATATAGTATATTATTAACGTCGTGATTTGATTTATTAACGTCGTGATTTGGATTATTAACGTTGTGACTTAGTGCCCTAAATTAATAAATTGGGAAGATTTTATTTATTAATTAATTCTAGACTTACGTTTATCTCAACGGCAGAATTTTGTAAGCACTTGTTTCAACGCGCACTTTACTGTTCTATCACTTGCGATTATTAATTTATGATACAGTTTAGTTTACTCAACTTATAACTTTCACTAAATTTTATTTACGTAATAAATAGACAAATTCCTTCCCAAATGTTGCACGCATCCTTATTGGTTGACAGGCCGCTATCGGTTGTTTTTCCATGGCGTTTCTATGTTTATTTGCAAGGTGTTGTGTCTGCAACCTGTTGGGTTTCATTATATGATGCATTTTGTACACGTTCGAAATTGCACGTACATTGGAACTTTGTAATGGGATTCGTTAACAAATGGTATATCATGTACGTTTTCAACTGCACGTACTACATTATAAAAGAATTGTTAAAAACTGGCTCGCATAAATTTTCTACTCTAGTGTACCATCCTTAAGCCTACAAAAAGATCTCTTGCAATTTGACTTGACAGAATTTCAACCTTACGCTCACGTTAATAAAGGTTACAAATAGGTTTTAATTGGTTTCAATTGCTTTACAAAATACGTTTTTACCAAGCCTGTAAAGAATGATACTGCACGGGAAGTTACCAAAGCGATGAAGAATAGTTTAAAAACGCTATTTCAGGAGGAGACGAGTAATGCAGCAAAAGTCAATTTACAAAACAGATATGAGCAAGGAATTTTACAATAAGTTGTTTAAAAAACTTATGCAAAATTATAAGATAAACCATTATTCTACATATTCTTAATTAACGCCAGTATGGTAGAACGACTTATTGAGAACAATTAAAGGTAACTTGTACAGGAGATTCTATTTACAAGGAAGTTATAAATGGCTTAAAGTTTTGCAAAAAATAATTGGAAAATATAGCAACAGCAAGCAGCGGTTGATAGGAATGACACCCGAGGAATCAAAAAAACATCCAGAAGAAGTTAAACCTTTTTCATGTAGTGGTGGTACAAGTTAAAAAAACTTTCTACAAATTGGAGGTGTAGTGCGAATATCTAAATATAACACTGTTTTGGATAAAGGATTTTTACCCAACTGGACTACGAAATTATTTAAAGTTGCACAAATTCAACATACAAAACCTCTTACTTGTTTCCTTCAGGATTTCAATAATAAACCAATCTGGAGTACCTTTAACAAGGAGGAGCTGGAGATTGCGAATTTTCCACACACTTATTCAGTTGAAAAAGTGCTTAAGAAGAAAAACATGAGGCGAGAATTTTTAATTAAATGGTATGGATTTAAGGGCGAGACGTGGGAACTAAGAACAGCGTAGTTATATGAGGCTTTATTTCAGAATTTGGTCATTTATGAATCAGCCCTTAAGGGGAAACATGTATGTTTTGAATATCCAAGGTTTCCAGTAAAAATCAAGCAAATTTTTTGTGAAAGAAATAGCTGTACTGAATGTTGGAACAGATGAGTTATGGCACGAAATTCTGAATATTCCGTTAAGAAGTGAAAACTTGGATGAAGATTTCCAAAGACATAACGATTTTTGAAAGAATCGCTTACACGGTTTGGACTGGTACAATGAATTATCAGCTCAATATTTAAGTTTATTTTTGCAAAAAATAGTACCTGTAAATGGAACTGTTTATATAAAAGAGTTGTTAAAGAAAAACATCATTAGCCGCTACTTTTCAGCTAACAAAGTTGTGAATATTAAACAGTTTGGTGTTCCAAATTTGAAGCAGTTGCGAAGGAATAGCCAATGCAAAGCAGAACGTATGTTTATTAAAGAACTGTATTTTCACGAATAAATTCAAATGAACTTTTAGATCATTTTCTCTCTATTTATGCACATAGAATAGCGAAGTATTGGTTTACGTTTGCTTAATTTAAAATTATTTTTGATAATTTCATATTCGTGCTATTAGCATTGTAAGAAAATACCTTTATATTTACCATTAATCAGTTAAACCTCATTTAGTGACGAGTGTAATATTTCTTTCGTAACCACACACATAGGGAACGCGTGATATATGTTTTTTTTACATTCACATAATTTATTTAGAAACGCCTTAAAAATTAATACTAAAGTTATTATCATGAGCAGGTTATTAGCTTCTGTAAAATCAATTATCAACAATGGTTCTGAAATTGAACAAAATTTAAATATTAAAACAGCTAAGGTAAACAATGACATCACAAATTTTAGCTTAAATCCTGTTAACAACAATAATTTTATACGAATTACGGTATCGAAAGATAATTTTGATAAAATTCTTGTTAGTACAAAAACCTACTACGAATCGGAATTTTACAGACAAAAAAAAATTCACATAAAGAAATTTAATAATCTATTTATAGAGAAAAGTAACACGCAAACTAAAACGTTAAATAGCAGCTACGCCATGCTAAACACCGTCATAAATTTATCAAACAGAACTATTAACGACACAGGAAAACTAATTCTATCAAAAGGCCTAAACTGTGCAGTAACACCAAAATTGATACTAATATTTAAAATAATCGGCTGTATTGAGAAAACAGCGAAGCAACTCGAAAAAGATCAAGCTAACAAATTTAGAGTACGATGCATAGTCGAAATAGAAAAGAATCACAAAATAAAACCAAATGTAAATAGTAACGCAATAAAAGCAATTTGCAATCTAAAAAACGAAACTCGATTATAATTCTACCTGCTGACAAAGGCAATACAACAGCAGTAAAGGATAAAAACAATTACAACGCAAAAGTCAACGAACTGTTAAACACTGTGAAAATTATACTAGTTTAGAAACGGACCCAACAAAATCAATTGAAAATAAAATATACAAAACTCTACATAAATTTAAAAATGAATTCAAAAACAAAGAAAGAAGCACACTGGTTCCACATTACAGCAAACCACCCCACTTTTAAGGTCTACCATAAATCCATAAAGGAGACATTCTTTTGAGACCTATCGAAGCCCCATAGATTCACTATGCCATAATGTAGCAAAAATTCTTCTAAAACTTACAAATCCATTAGCACGCAAAACGAATTCTTTTATAAAAAAACAACCAACACCTTTTAGAAAAACAGCAACATCAAAATTGAAAATACACACACAATCATAAGTTTTGATGTAGTAAACGCTTAATATTATAAAAAGCAAACTACCAAAAGATGACAACCTTAAAGAAAGAACAAAACTAAGTATATCATTGATCATGGAATTACTCGATGTATGCGTCAATACCACATATTTTCAAATAAATGACCAATTCTACAAACAGAGTCCACTATCGCAAATCTTTAGTAATATATTCATGGAGGAATTCGAAAAAGATGTAATATCCACACAAGAATTGAAACCACTAATCAATCTGGTGGGGATAGGTAGATGATGTCTATGCTATTTTGTCTAATAATACAGAACTAATTAAAAACTTTATAGATTCAATTAACAAAATAGAACCAACTATTAAATTCGCATATGAATTAAAGCAACATGGAAAACTATCATTTTTAGATATTCTAGTTAGCAAAACGATACAACAATTAATACATCAGTATATAGAAAACCAACACACACAAACAGATACTTAAACTTCGATTCAAACCATCCACATTGTGTCAAACGAAGAATTATCAAAACAATGTATGATAGAGCAAAATTAATCTCATCAAACGAAGAAATTTTAAAGGAAGAGAAAGACCTAATCAAATGTATACTAGTAAAAACCAAGTATACTAAAAGAATAATAGAGAGAAAAATGAATAAAGTCCAAAAAGATAAAAAAGGAGAAAACAGAAACAATGATACGCATAAAAAATGCCCTCAATACAATACATAAAAGGATTCTCCGAAAAAAGTCAAATAATAAGAAATAAATTCAAAATCAAAACAGTATTTAAAACCAACAGTACACTAAGAGCACAATTAACAAAAACAAAACCCAAAAATGCAATACAGAGTTCCAAAAAACTGCATCCACAAAATTCCATGCGAATGTAACATATTTTATATAGGGGAAAGTTCAAGACCGTTTGAATTTCGATTAAAAAGCATAAAGCATACATAAAAATAGAAAATTCAAAAAAATGCATGAATTGCCAACAAACATGGGACTCCAGTCATATAAAATGGGAAGACGCAAAAATTATTGTCAATGAAGAAAGCATTAGCAGCTTTTTGGAATGTTGTGCTTCAGATGTATGAAGATGATAGCATGGACAGACTAAGTTAATAACAAATAGGTTATAGAAATAGTTGGGGAAAAATATCTGTGGAAAAAAAATAGGAAAAATAGAAGGGCAGAATACCTTCTAAGGCATTTTTGGGGAATAGTACGGGATATATTACAAGCAGAGATAAGAAGAAAGAGGTGGTAGACCAAGATCGAACTATCGCACGTAGATGGTGATAGATGCAGACCGAAAATTTCAGGGAAATGTGTATGTTAGTTCAGAATAGGACACAATGAAGGTACGTGTCTAAACCAGTTCCTGGACTGAAGAACCCATCCTTGTAGGGGGGTGGAAAGCGCAACCCCTAAAATTTATTTCCAATGTAACCTTTTATCTAATTATTTGTTTGCCATTTAATAATTTATTTTCAATAGCTTATTTCATTCTAAACAAAAAATGTCTCTTGAATGCTTTGCCCAAAATTAACCAGTTCGCAGAAAAGAATTATTTTACAAATAAGTACAAAGATACATCGTCATAAATGCGAACTGGATTATTATTGTTATTTTGTAGTTACTACCTGCATCAAAGTATGATTAAAGATGAATAAACAAAACTAATTTATTAATAATAAAGCATACAATATGTAGAAATCATAGTAAATTTTCAATATGTCTACCTTCAGTCATTACACATGAGTCTAGGCGTCGGCGCATTGAGCCACGTATTCGCTCAAATATTTCTGGAGGCTCTATAATTACCCTGCACGCATCGATGATGCGGTTTCTTAAGTCATCTACATCGCGCACAGGAGTAGAATAAACCAAACTCTGTAAATGGCCCCAAGTAGAGAAATCGAGAGGATTCAAATCTGGAGATCGAGCGGGCCAATTCTGTGGTCTTCCTCGATCTATCCAATGATTTGGATATGTTCGAGTTAAATGCTGACGTGCTGCTTGACTAAAATGGGCGGGAGCCCCATCATGTATAAAAAATATAACCCTTCTGATACCGTTCATTTACATTTCCAATACTCCACCAGAAGCTACTACATTGGCAAGGAGGCGAGTTTTTTGTTGCCTGGAAATTTAGAATTTTGCCGAACCCTTGCCGTTCCAGGCAAGGTAGGGATCTTTAACGTGCGTGACAACACTCACACACGGGACCTCCATTTAACCTCTCATCCGAACGAGGGCGTAATTTTTGTGAAAAATGCTCACCTGCCATTTTTCAAGCAGTCGGCCGTGTCGGGATTTGAACCCAGGACCTTGGGATCCGTAGTCTTACGCTTACTACATTGATCCACGGCGACGCCTACACTTCTGATACCACAAGAAACTTCCTCCAGCAGTACGGACGCACTTCTCCTAAAAATTGAGTGAATGCCACACCATTTAATCGAGGAAGTAAAAAATGAGGGCCAGTTAAATAATCCCCAATAACTCCGACCCACACGTTAAGAAAAAATGGTTCTTGATGGTTATCTTGGACAATAGCGTGAGAGTTTTCATCAACCCATATGTGGTTATTATGAAGATTAATAATCTTGTCCCGAGAAAAAGTACATTCGTTTGTGAATTCGATCGTCTTCAGAAAGTCAGGATTTCTTCTAATCATTTCCAGCATTCAATTGGAAAATTCAAGACGGTTCGGAAAATCTCGCGGTAACAGTGTCTGTACTCGTTGTAGATGGTAGGAGTATAAGAGTTGTTCCTTTAAAATTCGAAATACTGTCATATGATCCAACATTTAACTCGAAAGCAATCTTTCTACTACAGCTTGTGGGTTGTTCTTCAACCAAATTAAGTACTGCCTCTTCAAGCTGTGGTGTTTTAACACAATCCTGCGTTCTTTTTTCGAATGAACCATATTCTTGTAATCGTTGATGAAGTTGGGCAAATATTCTATGCGAAGAAATCTGCCGGTGAGGATACATTTCAGCATACCTTCTACAAGCTTCTAACCCATTACCTTGCGACAAACCGTAAACGTAATGCATATCAGCCATTTTCGCATTTGTGTATGCCATTTTAAAAACAAGTGAATTATTAAACTAACAAATTAAGAACAGAACAACGACACACAATTATTAATTCAATTTCAAAAATTTACAAATTGAAAGCGTGATAACAATTTAATTGTCACTATCACTAATAGCGGCCTACTAGATAAAATAGTTTCGCATTTTCGTCTTATGACGAAGTATCTCTGTAGTTGTTTGTAAAATAATTTTTTTCTGAGAACTGGTTATTTTTGAGTAAAAAATTCAAGAGAGGTTTTTTGTTTAGAATGAAATGAGCTATTGGAAATAAATTTTTAAATGGCAAACAAATAATATGACAAAAAGTTACATTGGAAATAAATTTTAGGGGTTGTGTTTTCCACCCCTTACAACCATGGGCTATACCAATGAAATTACTGTGTAGGTGTATTTTTGATAGTAAAAAATGTCACCTTGATTTCAATTTTGTAACTTTTTTAGTGTTTGTAAAAAAAATGAAAGACAAATTTTATGTACCCCCTCTAAGGAGCTGCATCTTAACAAGAGATGCTCCAATGAAGTTTCTTTATATGAAAGACCCTATCTTTTTTACGATGAGGAATCACCCCCTGAAATGTTTTACACTTATTTTGTTAAACCCGGTATATTAGGGGGTTGGCAAACGTTACAGTTTGTGGTTTAGCATTTTAGATTGTTGTTATATCAGGAAGTATATCGAGTCAGTTTTCGTTGTCTTAAAACACTTTGTAAAAAGCGATACCATGTCCAAACAAAACACTGTTATCAATTCCGGATTCTAAGTAATGCAAGTAAATTTAAAAATCCAGCACTTCGACTTCACCTGTTACAAATGCAATTAAGGGAATGAGAAGTTTTGCTGATCGACACACAATGTATTTTAACTTAATAATCTGTTTATATATATAATATATATATATATATATATATATATATATATTGCTGTAATACGGAGTTGTTTAGGGGGTGTATTGACTAGTAAGGGTCGTGTAGTAACAATAAATAGCAGTAGGAATCAGAAAACTGCATTTATTTAGCAAAAAAATAAGTAATTCGTACATTATGTAAATAGCAAGCATTTAACACCCTGTATATAGACCATAATTAACTTTAAGTAATGCCAGTGCGTATATCTTTCACCAATAGAACTCATATTCAGCAGAGAAATAATCGTACATGTAATTAAACATACGTTGAGAAGTGTTCTACAAGTTATAAAATAAAATACGCAGAAGAGTAGATAAAATCTAACAAAGCCTCATGCAATTACGCTGGAACAATAAGCGCTTTGATAAGAAAACGCGGTTTCAAAGATAAGTAAATACATGAACGAAAACAGCATTAGAGTTACATCATTTATTTTGTACACTTATCCAAAAGGCGATACCTACACAAAACAACAAACGTAAGAAAGTCTGGCTAAGATAACAAATAATAAAGTATCTAACAATAGCAAATAATAAGCATAATTTCAGCAGAAACAGCTTAAAAATACAGTGAATATTAAAGACAAAAGCCGGTTGGTTGAAACAATTTGTAAAACTGCTTGGAAACCCAACCCAGATGTAGTGGGAAAAGGTTATTTAACACCCAGCGGTGATAAGACAAAACAGTCCACACTTGATGCACGTCGAAGCTACGACACTCTTAAATAAAGTTTAGTATATATAAAATTTATGTTATAGTGAAAATAGTGCTACATACAAAAATTGTGTAAAGAATATGTGAAAAGTTTTTGCCCGTTTTCTCAGAAAACGTGAGTAGAAATTGGGTAATTAATTTAAATTAAATATTTATAATCATATAGGGCCTCTAATTGGATTTTAATTGCATTCTAATTGGATTCTAAGTGGGTTCTAATCGGATTCTGGTATAATTCTAATCTGCGTCGAAAGCATTTAAGGGAAGAGATTCAAAGCATATGCAGAGAAATATAAAATAAAGAAGCACGAGGTGATTTTTGGAAAACAAGGGGTAACTGTACTCAAATATTGGTTCAACTAAACAAAGCATTTGTATTCGATTATAGACAGCAGGGGGTGTTGATCCACAACACGAAACAACATATCACAGGTCAGATCTACTTAATTTTAAGATATTTTTCAATTTAAATTTTAATACTGAATTTATTCAATTTATCCAAAACTTGTAAAGAAGTCAACAAGAAACATTGCATACGTTAAACTTACGTAATAAATCATAAAGAGGTCTAGAACGTTCCAGATTTTTTTTGTAAAGAGGTAGTTTTTGGTGACTTTATATTGAAACTAAAATAATATAAATTATGGGATAAATAACAATTATGATATAAATTGATTGAAGGGTGTATTTAAAGAATTTCAAAAATTGTAAATATTATTTCCTTTTATTATGTGAATGTTGATTGACTTCCTTTATCAATTGAAACAGGTAATCATAAAGGAATGAAAAAGATTGATCATCGTAACGCTGTGCACTCTTTGTAAATTAAAAAGGGCTAGCCGTAGCAGAATAATAAAATTACTAAGATTAAATAGAAGAAACACAGAGCGGTGGCGTCAAGTAAAACATACATTACACCGAGTACGGCGTTATATCAATATATTGTAATGTTCTATGTAATATCCAAGGTTAAACGCACTCATTTACCAATCATATTAATGAAATGTTTAATTTAAAACCGATGATAAACGAGATCGTAGAAAAATTATTTGCTGAACTTATATCGAATGCTATTTCTATGTGATGGAGATTTTGAGATTTCAAATAGGTGTTTAAGTAATTTTATTTAAAAAAAAAAAAAAGTAATTACATTTGAATAAGTTTCTGTTGATTTTATTTAACGTTTATGTTCACTATTTAAGTGCATGGTAGTTAATGATCTCGGGGTTGTGCTATTTATAGTATAAATTATAAAAACATATATGTAAATTATATATGGCAACTGCATAACTTTAAAACATTTTAGCATAATTGTTAATTACTAAAATTCACAATTTTTACTTCCGTTAGAAACACATTAAGGAAGTGCATTTTGGAGATTTTAATAACCATAGTAAGTAAGTAAGTAAGTTTATTCATATCCATAATACAATGTTAAAAATTCTTCTACAACACATTAAACAGCTTATTTACATTTGCTACCTTAAATATCCCAATATAACAACTATGCGGAGTGCATATAAATGTCAGAGGAAGATTTTTTATCTTCTTCTTCCAATCTTAAAATTTACATCGTCAATAAAATAATAAACAGATTACTAATAATAGGTCGTCTAAGGAACTAAAATAACATATACAAAATGTGTACAAATTAAAAGGTCACTTATTAGTTAATCATGACTCTTTCAAGTTAGCCTCTAGAAACTCATCTAATGAATAGTAACGCAGCAAAGACAATAGAGCAGATTTAAATTCTGTAAATTTCTTTAAAGATTTGATATTAATAAATAGGTTATTAAACAATGTTGGGGTTATGTATATAAACGACTTCTTGATGAGCATAGTTTAAATTAAAATAACACCGAGAAATATGTAAATTTAATGATTCTGGTTTATAGTTTGTTGATCTTTAGAGAATAAATTTTATAAAACTTAGGTTTAAGAAAGTAATCATTTTACAGGTGGGATTAATTAAAAAAAAATGTACTACTTTGATGATAAAAAACCTATCCAATGTCTTTTTTTGTTTACACAACTACAATATACTTTAAAATTTAATACCTCGGTAGTGGAATGTAATTTTTTAATTGTATTATTGTAACATGTCTCACTCGGAAGCATATCATTGTTCATCTCTTCTGCGTTTTAAGAAACTTTTGGTTAGCGTTTATGCGAAACGACCGACAGTTGAACGGTATTCCTCGACGCTTGTCTGTTATCTACACAAATACATAGAAGTTTACCTTTCAAAACATGCAGGTGTGCCTAATTAACAATCGTTTTAAAATAACATTTCTAGGAGTTTGCGTTTCAAGGTATTTTATATATTCGACGTCTGTTTGTTCGTTAGTAAAGCTTTTCGCCTTGGTATTATTGATTTTTTCTGCTTTGGTGCGTTTTCTGACGTTATTACCCTTTGAATTAAACTAAATTAAATTAATTAGAAATTTCTATTGGCTTATACAGATTATTTTCTTTAAGAACCTACTGATTTTTTAATCCCTCATTATAAAATTATGGTAATACTTGTTACTTTAAATTAAATAAATGAAGTAAATTTCGCACGTGAATTATGCTTGTTTCCTCTATACAGGGTGTTTGAAATTGCATTGTTTATACCCAAATTTAACCCTTTAAATTCACCATATAATCCCCCTATTTCAATTCTAGGAAAACTAATCCATGTTTTCTGAATTTAAATATCTACTCTCTAATATAATCTTACATGCTATTTCTATACACCTATCTACTCACCTAACACTATCTATACCTATTTATCTAACCTATCACTACTTATCTACCTATTTCTATCTATTTCTACACCTATCTCTACTTATTCCTATCTATCTTTATTTCGAATTACCTATTCACACCTATCTATTACCTAACTATTTCTATCTATTATTAACTCTTCACCCTGTTATTCAATACTATTTTTTCTTTTTATTTCACCCTTTAGTCCTTTATTGACTCTTTAAGTACATCTTTTGTACTTTTCTTTTTCTCTTCACTTTTCATACTTTGAACCCTACCTACTATCACTATCTATTCTTATCCTACCTATACATACCTAATTTTATATCTACATCTAACTATCTCCCATATTTATCCTACACCTAGTTTTATTTTCCATATACACTTACTTCTACTTTTCTATATACACCTATTCTATCCCTATCTATTTAAGTTTTACTCTATTATACACCTATCTTTACTTTTCTATATACACCTATCCATATTTATCCTATTTCTACCTCTACTTTTCTATATACACCTATTTCTATCTCTAACTATTCAACTTCTATACTACCATTCACCTATCTCTATATTTTGTTCATTAAGCTTTTATTTCCTTATTTAAATCTGACTCTTATCCTGATCCTCCATGTCTTTCTTCTTACAATCTTAATACTCTTCATCCCTATTTCACCTCCTTCTATTTCTATAATTATCATCCCTGTTACTTCGCATAAAATAAAATCATCCCTATTATCCTGACTCTTAAATATTTCTTCTTCAGTCCGTATACTTGTCTGTTTATTATTTATTATAATTTCTTTTTCTGCGGAAAAACCAAACGATACTACTTCACCATCTTTATCTTTCCCCTCTATACAAAACTTTTCATCTTCTCTACACCCTTCATGTACAATATTCACTCCATAAACTTCTTCTAAACTCAAATTCAAATTATTAAAATTATCCTTGCCCCTTAACTCACTTATGCCTACATTTACCTCTTGTGTGTCACATAATGCAGTTTTTACTTCTACCTTTCTTAATTCTGACTCGTTATCCACTATTAATGCTGCGCTTGACTCCACCTCTATTTGTTCAGCCGCTTCGTTCACTATCAATTGTACCTCTTCTAACTTTTCCTTATTATATTCACCTGAGTCGATCTCTTTCACCTCTTCTTCATCTCCCTGTATACTATTAATACATAACCCCATGTCATCTTCTGTGACATCATAACTTGCCTTCCAGGGCAATATACTATCCCCAATCCTAACTATTTTCCTCTCCATATCTATTATAACCCTTAACTTCATCATGCAATCGACCCCTAATATACCTTTAAACTTTAACCCAGGTACAATTATATCCCCCCTCATGACCGGTGAACTGTTCTGTCTCGATGGTCCCGGTCTAGGTGCAGTTCCCCTACCTACACTGTTGCTCCTGAAAAACGTCCGTCGAGGTTCTCAATTTTGCCTCTGGTATGAAAAATTATTCCCCCCGTCTTGCGTAGTTGTCCCGTCGTTCAAATCTTACTGCATTGACTTGTCTTTCCCTACCTTATTTAGGTCGTCCACTGCTAACGTCATCGTACCTTTGAAGGTACTCCAGAAACATCTCCCTGTCCACGATATTCTGCAACGCTACGTGTTGCCTTAACTCAACCTCAAAGTGTCGTGATAAGTATTTAATAATCTGTCGGTCCGTCAGTGGTGGGTTAAGTTGCTTCGCAATGCTATACTTTCGAATAGCATACTGAAAATTCCTGAAAATTCCCCTTTAAATTTACCTGTGATCAGATCATTGATTGTTCATCCCTTCTGCGTTTTAAGAAACTTTTGGTTAGCGTTTATGCGAAACGACCGGCAGTTGAACGATACTCCTCAAAGCTTGTCTGTTATCTACACCAATCCATAGAAATTGACCTTTCAAAACATGCAGGTGTGCCTAATTAACGATCGTTTTAAAATAACATTTTTAGAAGTTTGCGTTTCAAGATATTTTATATATTCGACGTCTGTTTGTTTGTTAGTAAAGCTTTTCGCCTTAGTATTATTGATTTTTCCTGCTTTGATGCGTTTTCTTACGTTATAACCCTTTGAATTAAACTAAATTAAATTAATTAATAATTTTTATTTGCTTATACAATTTATATTCTTTACGAACCTACTGATTTTTTAATCCCTCATTATAAAATTATGGTAATACTTGTTACTTTAAATTAAATAAATGAAATAAATTTCGCACGTAAATTATGGTTGTTTCCTCTATACAGGGTGTTTAAAATTGCATTGTTTATACCCAAATTTAACTCTTTAAATCCACTACAATATATATATATATATATATATATATATATATATATATATATTGCTATGCTATTAGCGGAATTATCATGCCCCTACTTTGGGCGGCATCTTTATTTGCTATGATATTAAATACTCATAATGCACCTAGGTTGGGTTGTTATATTTATTTGCGACGTACTCTAAATTATTGGACCACCATTTTAATATTCACGATTAAGTGTAATTATCTCCTCTTCCAGCTGTTTTCTTAATATTGCTATCAACTAGACTTTATCTTTAAACAACTCTATCTACCAATGGCAAAATTCGATACGTTACCGCCTTGCGGGTTATCTCTTTCCTATTCAACTTGTGGCTCCGCCTTGTAGTATTTAATCTTATGACCTCGGCTAGCATTTATTTGCAATTATAAAATTCAGTAAATTTAGATTTTATATAATGAAACCAATATGTTATGTACAGCTTTTGAAATTATTTGTAATACATTTCTTATAAATTTCATTTATTAACAACCATCTAGTATGTACTCAAAAACCCAAAGTCACCAAAGAAAATTTATTATCTTTACTAACAAAGTGTAGAATATTCTAAACCTGTTTTCATATTACTCATTCAATACGTATGCAACCTCATTTGTTGACTTCTTCACAAGCATATCATATTTAGCAAATTCAATATTAAAATAAAATAAAAATCCATATAGAAAAACAAATGTCTTATAACTAAAAATCTGACCTGGTTTTATCTTTATCACATCGACGCTTCCAATAAAAATGATTTTCCCCAATTCTGGATTCCATTCAAATTATTACACTATGGACCACCACCATTAAATTATATACCCCAATTTATTTCAATTCTTCAAACTTAGACTTTCATCATTCTTGCCCCAGACTTAAAATTGTAGTTTGTTTAACCCCTGTACTTCAAGATTGTATTATTCTTCTTTTCCCCTTGACATTTAAATTGTATTACTGTATTTTTTTCTTAACATCAGAATCCTAGTCTATTTCCCTCAGACCTCGAAACCCTATTATTTTTATGTCTTAGTTTACAATAAATTCATTAAAAACGTACTTACGTTTAAATGGCAATTGTAATCTTCATATTTTCACTTATTTTATTTTTCACTTTTATACTTATTACGTACTACTCTGTTTAATGGCAATGTACTTCGGCCTTCATTGAGTTCAAAACTGACTTTCTTATCAAGGTGCTTGCTAATATAACCTCGAATTCCCACTCCATCCGTGGGTTTGGTCTAGAACTCGTCACTTGTCTCTGACCAATCAAATAATTCTATTTCGAGCAGTTTCTGATGCAATGCTCCACGCTTTCCCATAATCACAACCTGCCCGCAGCTGTCTTTGATTGTCAACATGCTGTATTTTGATAGATTACTTGCTTTTTTATAAACAACTGATGCAATCCGACTTTAAATTTTCATGTTTACATACGATTCACGCAATTTTTAATCATTTCTCTCAGATCAAAATGGTTAGATCTTTGTACGCATTTATATTAACTACCTGAAACCCTATTTCTATATCCGTATTAATTTAATCGTCTGAAACTCTTCTTCTTAATGCGTGTCTAATTACACTTCATCATTTATTTCTCAATATACGCGTGCTTCTACTGAAAAATATCCTTATTTGTTTTACCTAAATTAACTAAACTTTATCTACAGGGTATTTAATATTTACTATCTACTTAATACATGTATTTCTCATTCCATGTTTACCTGCGTCGCCCAAAACTATCTCTACTCTATATACAGGGTGTTGACTACTTACTATCTACAAACTATGTCTATTTCTTAATTATTTCCTTAAATAAGTGTAGTTTTCTGCTGACTATTCTAATTACTCATTCCCGAACGACCTTTACTATAACGTGCACCCTTAAGCAACCCCTTATCACAGCAATATATATATATATATACTATATTCTAAATATTCTATGTCATTAGCATTTTTTGTTGGAGTTTTGTATATATATATATATATATATATATATATATATATATATATATATACTATGAATGCTAGGTG
>JARFIW010000722.1:1800000-2125000 GCA_036346225.1 Platerodrilus igneus | reverse complement strand
AATTTGTCAAACTTACTTTTCACAGCACCACTAAGGGTCTTAATAAAATATTTAAACAATTCGATTTCAAAACTGCTTATAATAATATTAATAAAATTAAAGGTCTGTTAGATTATCCAAAAGACAAAGTGGATAAGTTGCAAAAGTCTGGGTTTATGTGATTTGCTGTTCGGGGCCAGAATGTCCTCAAATGGCCAGACTAAGAAAAATGTTCACAACTATGTTTAAAGAGCACATCACTAATTTTAAAGATTGTAAATATGAAAGATCTCAAGTCGCTAAAAATATTTTTAAAACATATTCCTCTCTAAATGCGTATGAATCAATCAAAACAATTAAACACAAAGGACCTTTTTTGAATACTTACAAGGGCCAAATAGCGTCGTTTTGATTGCTTTCTTTATTAGCTTAACAACCAATGGGAACCCATGATTAACTTTGGTTCCGATAAAACAGTTTTAATTTTAGTATAAATTAAGTGGGTTTGTTTATTAGGGCAACAATTCACCTTTATTGTAGAGATCACCAGCCTACTTGGTGAGAAGAATATCCTCAGGTGTTCAAACCAAATTTTAGTAAATTGTTTGTTGAGAATTATTTTAATTAAATTAAGTAATTCCCTTTTATCTCAAAAAATATTTTAAAAACTAAATACGTATTTCGACCACTATGTGGTCATCATCAGTAGTAAATTAAAAAATAAAACGCACTAAAGATTAAAAGTTGTTCGGGAAACCCTTCTGTGGATATTCTCCTCACCACGTGGTAGTGATGCTAAACCATACGTGTTTTACTATAAAAAATAGTTGTCCGAATTTCAGTTATGGAACTGAACAAATTTTCTATTCTACGTATCACTTATACTTCTATTTATTTTTGATTTGACGATTAACATTTAAATAGACTTTCTAATAGAAAAGAATTTTTCGCTTATTTGAAGTTTAAGAATTCTTAAAAAATTTGTAAGTGTATTTTTGTTTCTAGTGATTGATGCCACAGGAAAGCTTCCCTCTGGAATACTTGAAGGAAATATTGACTTGGGTTCGTTTGATGGTTGTCTTAAAATTAAATCTGATATATCGAAAATTATTGGAAAGTATTGCTTAGCTGATATTAACATCACACTGGGAAAATCTGTGACGCAGTCCGTAATAAAACGTAATTTCGGCGTAAGTATGTAATTTTAAAATAAGTTTACGAACACGTAATAGTATTTATCTGCTTAATACAATAGGGGTATATTGTCTAAAAGCTTATTTTTGTAAAAAGCGGTTTGGCTTTGAATTCAATAAACAAGAAATTTTTTGAGGTGAAAAAATTAAATAAGATCATGCCTAGATTGAATTTTTAAGCTAGTATTCTACTAATCACTTTGGTAGTAGTTGAAGCTTATACAAAAATTGACTGTCCACATTTCTACTTGCCCTTAAACTTGAAGGAGCACGGTCAGATCTACTATCCTGATCTTGGGTTCTAGTAACCCATGGAATTTTTAACTGGTGCATTTCTTAGATATACCAAAGTTAATTGAAATCATGTGGCATCCAGCATGATTATTGGTTTAGATGGATATTCCTTGCCGCTAACACCACTGCCCTTTGCAAGCACCGCCACTACCCTCGCCCTCATTAGTCGACAACATTTACTTTGTTCACATTTTACATCAAAAGTAATTCTATGGACTACAATATTTTTGACTGCGTATTTTGCTAAGCGCTTCGCAAAATATCTTTCTATAAATCACTATAGGGTCACCTATGGTACGTATTTTCTACCTAGACGCATAACATTTTACTAATCATAATATTATAAATGTCTCACATTGGATGTAAAATGAGGTCTCGCCTAATTGGACCTGTCATGTTTTCTCCTGTTGAAGGTTTTGAATTTTTTAGCTGCAGTACTTCTTGTCTACAGCATTTTATATTGAAATTTCAAATAATGTAATGGAGTGCGCGAAAACTGCAGGAAAATTGTAACGTGCGAATTTCTATCCTAATCATATTTTAGTTGTGTCCTGCTTCGCTCAGCCTTTTATTTTCTAACTTACATTCATTAATAGCTATGTATTTCTAGCCTTATTCGACGAACATGCTTAAAACATAATTTAGTTCCGCACCTGATATTCACATTGATAAATTGTACAACGTGTTAGCTTTATCGCTATCACACAGACGCGAGGTATTGGACCCTCCTATATTTAATTCTGTTGATCCTGCAAAACAACTTCTCCGCAACTCTCCTAACCAAATCGGATTTGCGCCCGTTCTCCTCAAGTGGCAGAGATCTCTGACGAGATTTTAAATGTACAGAGGTCTCTCTTGTTTCTTTTATTGTTCCTTAGTTACGCAAATTTTCTTCTCGTTTTATTTTCTTTCTGCTCGTGTTCTCTCAATATTTAACAATTTGAATGATTTTACACTACGTTGGGTACGTAACTTAAAGTATACTTCTATTCTTCGATTTTGGCTTTACTCATATTGGCTACGGATGTGGTTTGATACCTTGATAATTTAATTTTTTTTCATTTTAGTTTTGACCTCTACCCTACCCCCTTAGTTGGGATTGGGCTTTACTTCCAATAATCCGCCTTACTTCTTTGCATTTCTTCACGTTTATATATTGCTGGGTGAAAGTGGGTTCTATCTCAATCATATTTTTGTTGTGTGTAGTTTTCTATTAGAGTGAAACCGCGATCCCCCCCCCACAAACTTTTAAAGTGATAGTGATTGTGACCCCCCCCCCCCAGAACGTTTAGTGCATACCCGCCAAGACTTTAACAGTGCATATCCATCAATAAACGTAAGAAGACGACCAGATTTTCGGATGCTGGAGAAATTTATAATCGAGGTAGGAATAAAATTGTGGCGGCTGTACTCGCATAAGTATTGACTTGTAGTGATAAGGAGATTTTGAAATAATTTAACGAGTACGTTTTTGTGTGTAATGGCGCTAACCATCATAATGCTTATGCGAGTGCAACTGATAATTTGGATGATGCTTTTGCTAATTTATGCACTATTACGGGTTTTTGCTTATTTAGATACTTATTTATTTATTTATATATTTATTTTACGTTTATTTATATATTTATATTATATTTATTTTAATATTTATATATTTGCTTGCATGTATTGTTTGTAGCTTGATTTAATTCGTTTGACGTTCTGGCGCCTAATATTTGGGCGCAGTATCTATAAGAAGAAAGAATGTAATTATAATATGTCATGTTAGCGAACGATAGGAAACGTTAGGGACGAATATAGGATTGACTTAGAATAAAATACTTAGACCAGGGAGCTCGAATTTGTAATTTTATAAAGTAGGCAAAATAGCTGGATTCACTATTAAAATATTTGGCAAATGGTTAGAAAATTTGAATTCATTTCTTGTAAATTAGCTAGCTAGATTTGGATAGTTTTAAGACGACTCTTCAGGTCGCACCGTTAAGCACAGCTGTCAGTTGCTATCCGGTACTTTAAATCCCTCCCTTTTTCATTTTGCTTGTGTCTTGTTGATCGGACACACTCCAACGTCAACGCTAGGGATATCATTATTCAAACCCTATTTTTAGTTTTGTTTCAGTTTGTTAGATTTTTATTTAGAATTGATTAATTTTGAAGTTAGATTACATTTGAAGCACGTTTTATTTCGCGTTTAAACCCAATGTAGTACCTTCGGGTGGAGCATTGATGACGTGGCCGCAAGTATAGCGGCCCTTATTCGCATTATAATATGTGTAATTTTCTAGCTTTATCTTCTTAACTGATATGCATTAAGAGTAATATATTTCTAACCTCATTCGACAAGCCTGCTCGAAACCACAATTTACTTCTCGCTTTTGATATCTACATCGATTCGTGATATGGCGATCCGGATTAATCGTTATCATACAGATGTGCAGAATTCGAGGTAATTAGTTTCGGATATTATTACTAGACTTGTTATTTTTTGACATGTTGTTTTTGCTCGTAACATAAAACGCAAACACCTTTTTAGATAGTTTTCTATCAATTATAAGTAGGTCTTATGTGTACTAATAGCACTACCTATTAGAAGGGGCCGCTTGAGTGGTCTTCTTTTCTTTCACTATTCACAATGTCTGGCTTGTTGTATCTGGAAGACAGAGACAAAGCTGTAACTATGCTGAGATTTATTTCAGTTTCAAGCAATGTGTAGCACCGGTATTTGTAATTAGCCAATAGCATCAGGCGATTTTGTTATCCTTAAATTTTCTAAGAATAAACACAATAAAACATATTAGAAAAATTATTGAATTTCTGCCTAATGAAAAATGCAACATTAAATTTTGGAAAAAAATTTATCTATCCAGGTAATGAAGACATCGCTGATGTTACTAAGCAAGATATTACAATAAAATTACCTGTCCTAGTTAAAATAGTGGAATAAGTAGAATCAAGGCATTTTTATGTTTTGATGTAGAAATTCGTTCGTTCCTTCTATCACTGAGCTTGTCTCTTCCAACCCACTCCACGTGTGTGAAAGAGACACTTGTCCTACTTGAACAAATTTATTCCTTACGTGCAATTCTCACTGTATATTCAAAAAAAAATGTGTACCCTTATTGAAGCTAATGTTTAATATTTTTAATGTTTTTTTTTTAATTTTACAAATTATATAAGTTATTTTATCTGAGGTGTCCCTTTCATTCCATTTTTGCCCTACAACATTTTGCACTAGCAATGCGAACGTCTGAGTCCTTCCGTCTGCCGAGATCAGCTGCAGTCCACACGGTCTGCAGTAAGTATAACCAGTAAAAAATTTGTCTAAGAACCTGCAACCACAAAGACATGTTTTGGTCTTACAAACCATATAGCTAAGTGTATCGAACATGATTTTAATTCTGCTGCAATTGCTAAATGTTATTTTGGCGATCACTTTCTGTAATTTTAATTTTATCAGTAAATCAATGTGTATTAAAAGCTTTAATGTTTGGCAAAGTTATTTTTTAGCCCGTGGATTGCTGTAGTTGCCATTAATAATGTGATTGTATAATCACATCCACTGAAGAGGACATCAAACCCTTAAACCAGGTTTAAGTAATCTGTCAATCTAACCAAGTAAGTTGGAATTTTTGCTTAACCTAGTAACATAAACGCCATTAAATAAGGCATGTGCACAAAAAAGTTAAACGATCCGTTCACTTTGGCTTAATAATCCAAATTGCTGATCGGTGTTTGAAATTACCGCACATTGGAGATACTGCTAGTATCGGTGTGGAGAAGCTTAATGCATTTAGATTAAGGCTTTTCAAAGTGTTCTATATCGATCCATAGGGATTCATTCCGAACTAAAATGGGTCAATGTCAGCGAAAACTTAAATCGGTAGAGTGCATGACATGTAAATTGGAGTCCACAAGAATGGATTCAATTTAAGCAGCTCGCACCGAAATTTTGGCTTTCCACAAATGGCATAATTCACATAACACAAATGGTACCTAATTATTTATCTACCAACATAATAATTTTTTACAATAGACATGTAATTTACCTATGAAGCAAAAATTTTTAAACTACATGTTTATGAAATATGATGAAGATTTGGAGCTTGATTTGGAAAATCTACGTCACCATGCTTTAATCTTGGAAAAATCCGGGACCTATGATGGGATTATTCTCCGTCAACGGGTCAAACCAACAACCTAATTGCTTTGAATTTTATTTATTGTAAATTATTAGGATACTATCTTCAGTTCAATCAACCTAATACGTGATACTTATAGAATTATTGTTGTACTTCTGTTATTGAAATTTAGGTTACTATTTTCTTAAATTCCAAACTTTAAGAATTATTATTGATTTCAGAGTTAACAATTATTTAATTTACAACACTCAATTGCATGGTAGGTAAGCAGATATACATACTTACTAAGCAATTGAGTGTAGTAAATGACATAACTGTTTACTATGAAATTGTGCAAGTATGCTATTCGCTTTGTGGTACCAGCACTTGTAATTTGTAATAACTGGCACATTAAATACTAGTATTAATACGGTGTATTCATTCGTGAAGTTGCAACGCTTCTCCGTACTTGTACTGGAGCTTTGCAAGGACGGTGCAGACTTGTACCTATTGTACTTGTACGGATTTGTTTCATTCGTCAATTATAAATAAGCACATAAGAGACAAAAACACTGTTCATTTGATTTCGGAATTTTGAAAAGAAAAATGTTTAAGCAAAACGTTTTAAAAAGATGAATAGTTAGTTGGGAACATACAAGTTAAAGTGAATCAACGTCATTTCGTTTGGAAGTGCTGGAAAAAAGTAAGTAAATTATATTTTATATTTTTTTACAGTGCCTCCGATTGCATAGATACGCCGATCATAACTTAAGGTAATAGTAGTTCAATTTACAATTCATCTACAATTACACGAGTAGTCTTTAATATTTTTTTTCTCGGAGCTTTTGCAATCCGTATTATTTTTTTCTCTATTTAAAAGTGGTACATAATTCCTCTCTATATACATACAAATGATATCGATATATTTTATAGTAATAGCTTAATTTTGTGCACAGATAACTGATACTAAACATGGCACAATCTCAAAAGAAATGTAGACAGTGCAATGTTGATTATTTGAAATTTAGCTTCATTTCATCATTTCAGGGCAAACGATTGCCAATGCGCCTTTTATGCAAGAAAATTTTAAGCAATGACACTATGAAACTATGCTAGTTAAAGGATCATTGAGAAGGTATCACACTGATGAAATAAGCAATAATTTGAATTACTTTCAAATACTTAAAGAAAAATTTCACAAGAGCACCAGGATGGAGAATATTTTCGCATCGACGACACAAAGAAACGATGACGATTCATTGGCGTCGTATAATAGCTACTTATGGCAAAATCTGGTGGGAACAATCAATTTTTCCAGCCATTGAAAATGTTTTAGGAACTGTTCTATACAAACCTGCATGATATTATCAAAACAAAAATCCCTTAGGTAACAACGCCGTTCAAAAACGTTTTGATGAAATGATTTATGCTGTTGACGTTTTTGTATAGTTATCTGCAAACGACGCATTTCTCTATACAACTGAATGAGTAACTTTACCTGATAATAAAGTTTATGTAGGTTTTGTTGTAGACCAAGGGATCTATAAAGAACTGCTCGTTACGAGAACTTTGACAACAGAAACTAAAGGTGAATGACGAGTAACGTTTTGAAAGATTATTTCATGGAAAAAGCGATTCCTTTATCAAATATAAATCAACGGTAGCAGATGAAGCATCGGTGATGTTCGGGGGCTACTACTGTGGATTTATATGCCATTTAAAACAAAATGTAGCCGGGGTGTTTGCAATACACTGTGTCATTCATCGACAACATTTAGTTGCCAAGATATGAATGGCAGTCAAAAGGTTTATGTTTGACAAGATTGTTTTAACTTTTTGAGACGGTTTTATAGCTATTTATGATAGATCCAATTTTAGAAGAAAATTTGTTTAAGTGAAAACCAGACGTTGTTTATTTAACAGATTTATTCACTAATTTTAATGAAGGTAACTTGTAGTTACAAGGAAAGTGCTTAAATTTGATAGAACCAAAGGCCATCGTTTTAACTTTTCTTGTCAAAATAACAATGAAGCAAAATATTGGACGGCGCGAGTAGTGAGGTAAGGCCGGTCTGAATTCAAAACGTGCCAACATACGCGTACACCGTTTTGAATTCAGACCGGTCTTATATACTTTCAATGTAACATAAGTGTGGGCACGTTTTGAAGTCAGACCGGCTTTATATTACTTTCAATGGAACATACTTCAAAACACACGTATATGAAAAATGAAGTGCAGAGAAAATGTGTAGCTGTTTTGAATTTGGTTTTCTAGCGAGAAGTTACACGTGCACCGTTTTGAATTCAGACCGGCCTTATATACTTTCAATGTAAAATACGTGTGGGCACGTTTTGAAGTCTGACCGGCTTTATATTACTTTTAATGGAACATACGTGTGTGACTTCAAAACACACGTATGTTGAAAAATGTAAGTGCAGAGAAAATGTGTAGCTGTTTTGAATTCGGTTTTCTAGCGAGAAGTTATAAAGTAGGCCAGATGCAAAATATCGCATTCAAGTCGATTGTGTTTAATTAAAGTGGATTCTGATTTATGTTTTTTACTTATGTTTAGAGGCTGCAAATACACAAGGGCCGGTTTCAATTCAAAATGTGTGTTCACTCTTGTGATAGGTTGAAAAGTAGGTTGGCAAAGTACGCAGATGGTGGTAATCTGCTATATAAGGAGATTGCTCCTAATATTAATTTAATTAGTCGAAGTTTACTGCATATATTTACATACCTACATATACAAACATGTATATAATTGATATTCAGGAATTTAAATACAAGAAAAACGAGTTTGTGTGCAAAGAAATTGCGGTTTTGGACTTGTTGTTAGGTGATGTTTGGCATCAAATTTTTATAGTTGTTTGAGCCAAGATCATATAAAATATAACGACTGAGTGACAAGGAATATTCATGGTCTTTCTTGGGATGAATCTTCAACGGCTGGAATGGTGTCATCATATATAGCGCTTTATTTGAAGCAAATTATTCGACCCGGTGAAGAAGTATTCGTGAAGGGTCTAGAAAAGAAGAAATTGATTGATACCTATCTAATGCAAAACTTTGTAACTGATATGCTTGCACTAGGTTGTCCTAAGCTATCGGAGTTAAAAATCAACAATCGTTCAATATATAACATCTATTGTCGTAGACACAGCAATAATAATCTGCAATGTGCAAAACAAAATACCTTGTTATTAAAAGAATGGTTTGATAATAATAAAAAACAATAGAAACATTGTGTCTGTATTATTTATTTTAATATAATTTTACAATGTTAGCCCAAGCAAATTATCGGAGCCGGTGAAGAAGTATGTGTGAAGGGTCTAGAAAAGAAGAAATGGATGGAAACCTATCTATTGCAAAATGTTGTAATTGATATGCTTGCACTAGGTTGTCCTAAGCTATCGGAGTTAAAAAATCAACAATCGTTTACTATGTAACACCCATTGTTATAGGCACAGCAATAATAGTCTGCAATGTCCAAAACAAAATACTTTGTTATTAAAAGAATGGTTTGATAATAATAAAAAACAATAGAAAAGATTGTGTCTGTATTATTATTGTAGTCAGTAAGAAATTTTTAATGCTGATGTCTGCAGAAAAAAACAATTAAACTCAGTCAGCACGAATGGGACTCTCAACCCTGAAAGCAATTATAATTGATCAACGCAATAGCTCTTTACTGGTTTTTACAACATTTAACAAATTGTACAGATATCTGGAAATTTGCCAAAGACAGACAGACAGACAGACAGACTGATTGCACCAATTTCTCATTCTCGCTTTTAAAGAATAACAAGTCGTAGTTATTAAATCGCGAACTCAATTATCTGCAAGAAATATATAAACGGAAAAATTTCTGAAATGCTCCAACTTCAAAAAACTAGAAATAAATCTATTGAAATATATGCTAACGTTGCAATTGGTGGATCTGCCCACGGATTCAACAATTTTTTCCAGCACTTCAATTGGATTGACTATAAACTACTCAATAATTTTAACCTAACCACTATCATTATTCTTTCCTGACAAGGGCAATTTTAAAAAAAGTTTTCATTTTTGATTTGTTCTATAGAACACAACTACAACTTGACAATAAAGATTGATCGATTATCACACACATATCTTGAGTATATAAAGATATTAAACAACAAGAACAGCAGAAAATTCAACCCATGTCAGACAGCTTTTTTTTCTTTGTCAACGATAGTCTAGTCTAATGCTTCTTCAGCATTTGCATTTCCATAATTACGTACTGAAGGCAACTCTGCAATTTTTGGATCACATGCATTTCTAATTTCAATCACAAAAAAATATGAAAGCATCTATTTGAAATGCATTTCTAACTTTAATCGCAAAAAATGAGAGCATCTATTCGAAATATGCACTCAGATTAAAAGACAAAAATTGTTTTACACCGTTCTGTAAACATCAGAATCATCGCCAATATTTAGTAACTTCTAAACGTAATATTTCTGGACTGGTGCCATCTAATAAAAAATTCAAATTCTCCATATGGAAGATCAATTGTTTAGCTCAAATATTCGGATGCATGTTTGACTTGTCACGTATTACAATCACCTACCATGGTATTTAATTGTGAAATCCCACGAATTTCCGTTTATTAAACCACGTATTCATTGTTTGTTACTTATTCTGATCTAAACCGAAATCATCTGGTGTCTGTTTATTTAATAGTTAATATTGGATTTTTGAACAACTGTAATTCTTTATGTCACGTACGATTTTCAAATAATGCATAATTTAGACTGCGTATACGATAATATATTTTAAAAGATCAAAAATAAATAGAAAAGAAACAAGTTCAAAACACCCTGTATAAAGGAACAACCAGAAATTACGTGCGAAATTTATATTAGTTAATTCATTTTTAAGTATCAGGTATTAACGAAATTTTATAAATAATTAATTAAATTTAAGTAGATTTGCAAAGAAATTAAATGGTAGAAGCCAATGCCATTAATTTATTAATTAATTTGAATTTAATTGAACGATTATTGATGTATAATTTGCATAAAAACGTGTAAAAACCCAATGATACCAAGATGAAACGCGTTGCTATCTGACAAATATATCAGTGGGGTAGAAATACACCGAACTCTAAATCGTGGAAATGTATTTAAAACGTTCGTGTAAGAATGAACACCTGCGTATTTTCTAAATGTCAAGTTCTGTTTAATTTGTAGATAACGAACAAATTATTCTAAGGAGTGCTAAAACGGTCGGATGTTTTGGCATGAAATACTAATGAGCGATTATTTAACTCACGGAGAAAGTCCACGTGTAGTAGACAGCGCACAAACAAGGATATTGATTTTCTACCACTCAAAGCAAGGTTAGAAGGAGACGTAGAAAACGTATAAGCATGAGACCACAATAGTATAGGAGGGATTTGAGAAACGTCATTCGGTCTACGATTGGTCGATATGTTTAGTTTGACTTGTTATAGACACGAGGATAGTGTAGCGTAATTTTCTTAAAATATTATAACGAGGTACTGAAATTCGCGGATTTGAAAATGGGGTTGAGTGCAAAATTGTGGGAATGTGTTGTTGTGAGCAGGGGATTTCGGATAAATGTGGCCAGGAGAGGTTACATTGGAAAGATATAAATAGTTTACGAAAATACTATTAAAGCCCTTATGATTTCGATCGTCCCAAAAGCACATATGAAAGTTAACATGAGTTGTAAGTATTATCAAATCATTTAAATTGTATTGCTTAATGGTAGCCTCTTAAATTAAAACGCGGTTAGTGTGCCGAGAGTATAATTTTTTTTGAGGTATCACCTATAATTTTTAATCAACTCGTGTCGGGACATTAAGTAACGTAGATTACTGTGAAAGAAGTATAATTGAAATGAAATTTAGAATTTGGTTATACCGAGAAGGCGGCGTTGGCGGATCAACTTAGATGGAGTTCGTCTAGTAATAGCGAGAAACGACCTGCAGACCAGGGAGAAAAATACATGGCATCATCTACAGAGCGGAGATCTTCTAAGAAATTTCCAGGTAACGATTTAAAATTGTGATTCCTATAAACTGTAAATATTGGGGTGGCGTATGAGAGTGTTTTTCAAGGTAGTGTGAATTATTTACGTATTGAACAGAATATGTGTAAATAACTTTATTACGGTATTCAACTAGAAATTTGTAGGTGCTAGAAAGCTTTTAAACGTTCCATCAGAACGTGAAATTTTGTGAAGAGTACATGGCTTTGTTGTTTTTTTTATTTTAAGAGTATGCAAAGTAGAAGGACATACATTATGCAGAATTAGTTGGGTTATTATGAGCTCACCATACTCCACAGTTTACTTAGATTATTAAAATAAATAATTAAATTATAAAGAAGGAATTTTAGAGAAGGTATTATTCAAGGTCCATTTACTCCGAGTACATTTTAGGTGTTTGATGATTTGAAAAGGTAAATACAGGACATTACAAAATAAGAGTTACTGAAGTGTAACGTGAACAATAAAATATGGACAGTATTGAATTGCATTTGTAAATAGGAATAAATAAAAGATTGTATGTTGGTTGTATTTTGTGGTTTTATTGGGAGTGTGCGTGAATGATAGAATTCGAGAGTGAATATAGATATCCAAAAGGAGGTCCAAATGAGCTAGCCGAAATAAGTTGATGAAGGCCATTCAACCGAGGAAGAGAGGAAAACGGGTAAGGATTTTTTTTGTATTATTTAATTTTTGAATTTTCGAGTTTTGAAAATTTTAAAATATTTTCGAAAATATTTCTGTTGGTAAGGATTTTACCCGAGTTCCATGGCATAATTTTTGACGGCCCAACGTTGGGGCTCGAATGTTTTTGAGAGAGTACTAAATTAGAGCGGAGTTCCACGGCATAATTTTGACGCCCAATTCGAGAGGCTCGATTCTTATAAGGAAATCACAGTAATTTTGGCGACCCAAAAGTGAGGCTCGAATTCCAGATAAAATTTTAGTGATTTTATTCCAGGAAACGGGCGATCTGAGAGAGAGAGTTTGTGTTTTTATAAATTTAAGAGTATTTTAGTGTGTGTGAGAGTGATTTGAACGTATGCAGAGAAAGGAGTGGTTAAGAAGTCAAGGAGTGGAAATTGGTAGTGACGATAGAGCCTTGTATGAGAAAAATTCGAAAATGGAAGGAGCTGAAGGTAGTAGGGATCAGTCGAAGACGGAATCGGGAGAAGCTGGAAATGAATTAGTTTTGAGAATGCTAGAGAGGATGAATGAAGAATCTAACAGAACATTAGAGGAAATGAGATTAAGTAGGGAAGAATCAAATAAGAAATTTGATCAGATGAGTGAGACGTTAAGCGGGGTTAGAGAGGACTCAAATCGAAAATTTGAGCAAATTAATCTGAAAATCGATAATTCAACGAAGGAATTTTCCGAATTTAAAAATAGCTTGACTGTAAAAATGGGGAAGTTGAAAATAGGGTTGATAAAAATGAGCGCGATATTAGAGGCTTAAATTTGGAAATGGGACAATTAAGGACTGATGTAAGGATTTTCTGTGAGGTGGAGATTAATGCGAAAATGACTGAGGTAACGGACTCGTGTAAGGATCAGTTAGGTCGGGTTGAGAGAGAAGTAACCGGGATTAAGCATAATGCAGCGACTTTAATGGGGGATGGTCCAAGGTTTGTAACAAGTAATGTTTCTTTAGAGCAGCAAATGAAATTTTATGGGGATAGTAGTGTAAACCCGCAAATATTTATTAATAATGTTAGAGGGTTAATAAATAATGGATACGACGAACAGGCAAAATTAAATATTGTAAAAGCTTTACTAAAAGACCATGCTGAAGCTTGGTATAATTTAAAAGGACAGGAAATTGACACCTACACAGACTTTGAAGACAGATTTTTAAAGCACTATTGGAGTGACCACAGACCAGACCAGGTACGAGACGACTTAATCACAGGGAAATTTAAGGGGGAATTTTCAGGAAGTAGGGAGCAATATGCTATACGAAAGTATAGCATAGCAAAGCAACTGAACCCACCACTGACGGACCGACAAATTATTAAATATTTATCGCGACACTTGGAGGTAGAGGTTAGACAACACGTTGCACTACAGAACATAGTGGACAGAGAAATGTTTTTGGAATACCTGCAGAGGTACGACGACGTAAGTAGTGGACGACCTAGAGAACATAGAGAACGACAGATCAACACGGTTAGATTCGACAATAGACGGGACAACTACGCTAGACGGGGGAATAGTTATGGATACCAGCGACAGAATTGGGAACAGCGACGGCCATACTTTAGAAGTAACAGTTTAGGAAGGGGACCTGCACCGAGACTAGCACCTACCAGTCAGAACAGTTCACCGGACATAAGGGGGACTGCTAATACGAACGCGGAACGAGTGGAAACACCTAGGACATACGCTGAGGTGACGGTTAGACCAGGACCGAGTAGGGAAAACAGACCTGGACAGGATTTTTAAAGACGGACAAACCACTAGACATCACTGTGTACAAGTATGAACATCCGAAGGAATTTTTAAAAATTGAAGAAGAAATTGAGCCAGAAATAGTAGAAAAATTTTGTTTGCCCATAATTGAAATTAAAATTTTTGAGAAAAATTTAGGAGCTTTATTAGATTCAGGAGCTGAGGCGAGTTTGGTATCGGAGGAATTCGTCAATGAAATTAAAAATAAAGTGTGTGATAGGATAATGCCAATAAAAAGAAGTCACCTGGTTGCGCCGAATAAAAAACGATTTGCTGTTGTAAATAGCGTAGTTATTTTGAAAGTAGAGTTAGGTTCAGTAAGCTCTGAACAAGAATTTATAATTGTACCTGGGTTAAAGTTTAAAGGGATATTAGGGGTCGATTGCATGATGAAGTTAGGGGTTATAATTGATATAGAGAGGAGAATAGTTAGGATTAGGGATAGGATATTGCCCTGGATGGCAAGTTATGATGTCACGGAAGATGACATGGGGTTATGTATTAATAGTATAGAGGGAGATGATGAAGAAGTGAGAGAGATCGACACCGTTAAATGCCCAGAAGAAAAATTAGGAAAGGTACAAAATTTATTACAGAAACATTCAGAGTTAGTAGGAGTAGAGGCAAGCACAGCGTTAAATTATGAACATGTTTTAGAGGTAGACAATTCTGAACCATTTCATGCAAAAGTATATCCAATACCGGCAGCATATAGGGAGCAAGTGAATCAGGAGTTGACTAGAAAGCTAAATGATGGCATAATTGAGTTGTTAAATACGCATTTTATAAATCCATTAGTTGTGGTTGAGAAAAAGGATAATAATATTCGTTTATGTCTGGATGCTAGGAAGATAAATCAGAGGACGAAACCACAATTTCATTGTCCACCGTCCATGGACACGCTTTTGACGAGATTAAGTGGCAAATTTATATTTAGTAAGTTAGATTTAAGGAATTCGTTCTGGCTAATTCCCTTACACAAGGAGTCTAGAAGGTATACGGGGTTTTCCGTAGAAGGGAAAGTGTACAACCGTAAAGTAGTACCGTATGGTTTGTCGATCTCGAGTGCAGCATTATTTAAAGCCATGCGGGCAATTTTAGGAGCATATGAGCAGTTTTGCATACACTATGTAGACGATATATTGATTTTTAGTGAAACAGAGAAGGAGCATTACACTCATTTAGAGAGAGTTTTGTTAGAATTGAAGTTAGCAGGTCTAAGATTGAATATTGACAAGTGTGAGTTTTTTTCAAAAACGGTAAAATTTTTGAGATATGTAGTGAATCATGAGGGTATGTGTATATACAAGGAAAGACTATCCGAGATATTAAACTACCCAAGACCGAATAATATCCGGAAATTAAGAGCATTTTTGGGAGTTCTCAATTTTTATAAAAAGCTTGTAACGGCGTTTTCAGAGAAGGCAGGGCCGCTGTTCAAACTTTCGAAAAAAGGAGTCAAATGGAAATGGTCGGAGAGTCGGGAAGCTGCATACATAACCCTGTTGGAGCAGTTCCATGAGCAACTTATTTTAAGGCATCCTAGATTTGACATAGGGTTTATTTTAAGAACGGATGCATCGGATAGTGCCTTAGCGGCAGAGCTTTATCAAATTCAGGATGGAGAGGAGGTTCCCATATCATTTGTTTCTAGGACACTGAAGCCGCATGAGCTGAACTACACCATTAGTGAGAAAGAGATTGTAGCGGTGGTTTTTGGCATAAGTAAACTTAAATTTTACCTCATAGGTCGACATTTTGTTATTGAGACGGATCATTCAGCGTTGTGTGCTCTGATGAACACCAGATTCTCCAACAATAGAGTATATCGATGGGATTTATTGTTACAGGAATTCGACTTTGAAATAAAATATATAAAAGGGGAGAATAATTTTATAGCGGACACGTTCAGCAGAAGTAAGGAGAATGTAAATAAGAGGCCTTGTGACATTATGATTGCCATCAACATTTTGAGACAGGATGGATCCATATACGGACATGAAGAGGTAATGAGGAATCAGGAGCAGAGTGAAGAGCTACTACGTGTCAAAAGACGGTTAGGAACGGAACCGGGTTTTAAAAAGTATAGTATGATAGAGGGGTTTCTGTGTAAGAGAGTGCTGGATCTGGAGCTTTATGTAGTAGATAGGGTGCAAGCAGAGATGATTGTGAAGGACCTTCATGTAAAATATGGACACATCGGTGTTAGGAAACTTTGGCTTATATTTAGGGAAAACTTTTTCTCCGTGAAAGACATCAGCATTGTCAAATCAGTAATCAAATTGTGTCATCTATGTACATTGGAGAAATATAAAAACCCCACGAGTCAGGATGTGATATAAAGTATACGTGTAGAAAACCCATTGAATTTGATTGCCATTGATTACTTGAGCAACTTAGTGAGAAGTAGGAAGGGACATCAACACATATTAATAATCATAGATATTTTTTCGAAATTTACAAAATTATACCCAACAAAAGAGTGTAGTACGGTGAAGACAAATAAAAAATTAGAATTATATTGTAGAGAGGTTGGAAAATTTAAACGTGTGCTAGCAGATAATGCCACGTATTTTAATAACCAGAGATTTGTGACTTATTGGGAGCAACAAGAGGTTAAGGTGGTTTTTTGTAGTATCAGGCATCCTCAGGCGAACCCAGCTGAGAGATACATACAGGAAACGGTAAAATTTTTACGTCTGGCATTATACAACGATCATCGATCTTGGGGGGACAATCTGTCTAGAGTTGAACCCTTTTTAAATGAAACCCCGAGTACGGTTACTGAAACCAGTTCCATAATGCTGATGAAACAGCAATACCCGGAAAGACCTTGGCAGATTGTGCCACGAGAGGCTGAATTTCAGCAATTGTTGTGTAATGCCAGAGAGAAACTAAGAAGAAGGTCAGACAAATACACGAGGCATATGAATGAGAAGATTAAGAAGAGGGTGAAATTCAAGGTTGGAGATTTGGTAATAGTCAGAAGTTTGAGAGTAGGCAGGCGAGAACTCATGACATGCGCTAAGCTACACTTGCCTTACGAAGGACCATTTAGGATTGGGGAGGTCGTAGGGGAGTGTACCTATGTCTTGAAGGATATGGAAACACAAGCGGAAAGGGGGAAATTCCATGTAAGTTTATTGTTTCCCTATTCGCCAGAGGTAGCACAGAATAGGCAAGAGGAAGATTAATGACGAAAAGGATAAAGATAGGTGTATATAGAAAAGAATAGAGATAGGTGAATTTTAGTATAGATATAGAATAGAGAGATAGCGATAGGTGTATATAGAAAAGTAGAACTAGAAATAGGTATATAAAAAAGTAGAAGTAGAAATAGGATAAATATGGATAGGTGTAAAATAGAGTAAAATTTAAATAGATAGGGATAGAAATAGGTGTATATAGAAAATTAGGTATAGGATTAATATGGGAGATAGTTAGATATAGGTATAGAATTAGGTAGGTTGAGTTAGGGTAAGAATAGATAGTGATAATAGGTGAGGTTAAAAGTTATGAAAACTGAAAATAAAGACAAAAGTACAAAAAGATGTACATAAAGAGTCAATAAAGGACTAAAGAGGCGGAATAAAAAGAGAAAATACAATGAAATTTTGTGAAGAGTTAATAATAGATAGAAATAGTTAGGAAAAAAAGGTATTATTCAAAGTCCATTTACTCCCAGTACATTTTATGTGTTTGATGATTTGAAAAGGTAAATACAGGACATTACAAAATAAGAGTTACTGAAGTTTAACGTGAACAATAAAATATGGACAGTATTGAATTGCATTTGTAAATAGGAATAAATAAAAGTTTGTATGTTGGTTGTATTTTGTGGTTTTATGTTGAGTGTGCGTGAATGATAGAATTTGAGAGTGAATATAGATATCCAAAAGGAGGTCCAAATGAGCTAGCCGGAAGCAGTTGAAGAAGGCCATTCAACCGAGGAAGAGAGGAAAACGGGTAAGGATTTTTTTGAATTACTTAATTTTTGAATTTTCGAGTTTTGAAAATTTTAAAATATTTTCGAAAATATTTCTGTTGGTAAGGATTTTACCCGAGTTCCACGGCATAATTTTTGACAGTCCAACGTTGGGGCTCGAATGTTTTTGAGAGAGTACTAAATTAGAGCGGATTTCCACGGCATAATTTTGACGCCCAATTCGTGAGGCTCAATTCTTATAAGGAAATCACAGTAATATATATATATATATATATATATATATATATATATATATATATATATATGGTACTGTACACGATTTGGATTTGTAAATTTCCCAATTATAGCCATCGGCCTCGGTAGCGTAATTGGTAAACGCACAGTTCCGGCAAAACTGAGATGCAGGTTCAAATCCTGTCCAAGGCCTCATATTTTCCTTCTTTCAATTACTAGCTCGATTTGAAATGATCATTTGGGCTTTACTTAAAAAGTCTAAGTTAATATTTCATCTTATTAATTGCAATACATTAGTATTTATCGACTTACCTTGTGTAAATATATATATATATATATATATATATATATATATATATATGTGTGTGTGTATGTGTGTGCTGTAATCAAATTTCAAACATTTACACAAAGAAAATAGACTTAATTGAAATTGTTCAGTCTTTACTTTCGAATTTTTCATTATAAGTTTTTTCAATATTTTGATTAATGGTAAAATATTAAAGATATATATATAAAATTATAGCACTGGTGAACTATTGAAGATTTTCTTTAACCTATTATTTCTTATTCCTGTTGTGCTGAGATGCAAGCATTTGTCTCCTTTAATTCTACGAGGTATGTAAATTTTCCTTTGCAAGTATCATCAATTTATTTAGTGACGATTTATATTTCTTCGGCATATTCATGGCATTTCAAGGGTTCCTACAATTTTTCTAAATGTGTCTTTTTTAATTTATATGTTTATTATTGCTCAACTTTTGGTTTAGTTTCACCCCCGCTCCTGGTGTGATAATATACCGCTGAAGTTACGAATTCGGTGCCGATCCGGCCTATGCCTGACTTTCTTTTCTCGTTTTTTTTTGTCGTGAACAAGAGATGGAGTAAAGCCTTGAAAACTTTTACTGTACGCTGTGTAATTTAACTGCATGCACATGCAAATGCTATGGCTATGAATAGTATACAATTAGTAGGAATCAAATTTGTATATAATTCCCAGATACTAGGAATACCCGTACATAAGTCTTGGGAAATTTTTATAAGGGATGGGATGGGATGGGAATCAATTCATGCTTTGTTGTTGGTGATTTTTAAATTTGAGAAGAAAATGTTCTGTATTGGGCAAAATCCTCCTACTGTTACAGATTTGCTGATTTTAGGATCTAAATATCTTGAATGCTGCTCCTAGAAAAGATGAAACATCTATAATGCAAATAAAGCACGGTTTTTGTGTACCACATCTTTGCAGTGCAAACGATTTATCCACTGTTGTGGCATTAAGTACCCTTAACATATCTTTTTCTGAAAAAAACTGTCAGACAGCGAACACTTTTGGCAAACTAGACACTAAGGCAATTATTTTCATATATGTATATCTATAGTTAAGCAGTCAAGTAATATTCACCATTGTATTTTTATATTTTAGTTCCTTCTGCGGCATCATCCTTATGATAGTCTTAATATCAACATTATACGATACCTATTATTTTTATATGGATCGAGGTATGAACCATATTGTTTTATTTTAAAATTTAAGCGAAGAATTTTTAAATTTCAGATTCACCACATTTGATATTAACCACGTTCTCGGTATTAACCAATGGCAAAAAATTGCTTAGGACAAGCAAAAATCCTGATGTGATTTCATGTCTGCATGGCATTCGCGCATTAAGTATGATTTGGGTAATATTTGGGCATACTTATTCAATGCGATCATCGTTTCCAATAAAAAATTTTGGTGATGCTTTTGAGGTTGGTAGAATACAGAAATGACAGCAACTAACGTACAATATTGTAGTGGATGAACAACGTAAAAAACATGTATATTCTTGGAGCAACTATTTCTGTAGATTCTTTTTTTCTTGTAAGTGGATTGGCACTGACATATTCCTACCTCATGTATACCCATAAAGGAAAGAAGTTTAACTTACTGCTTTTCTACATTCATCGATATCTAAGGTAATCAAAACAAAATAAAAAATGTATATATATTATTACTTTAAATGCGTGTTGAATATATTTTTATCTATTCTTATGTAGAAAATAGAAATGCTGTGTTTAATGGCATTACTATACACATGATAAATAGCGTGTCTTTGCGCACATACATCATTCTGGACTTTTTAATCAAATGAAAGCAATACAACTAAGGGAGATAAAATTTTTTTCTTCTTTGTGTACAAAGAAACACTATTAATTCTTGCATTAAAACTCCTGGTGTCTGTAATATAGTGTAGAAACATATTTCATTTTTAATCCAGTTGAATAAGTTTTTAATAATGTGTGTTTCGAACTTTGGAATTAGGCACGCAAGTATGGAGTACAGCTTTCTTGGGAGTAAATAAACCTAAAGTTAGTTCATCCAACACTTATAACTTCTGTGGAAAGATAGTTTGCTTTTTTCTTTCTAACCCTGTTGTGAGTGCATTGTTATCTATATTTTATTTGCAAAAGGTTTAGTTCAAGGTTACATTGACTGATGTTGAATTCTTACGTGTTTCAATATTCCACTCTAAACTAGTAGTTCGAGTAGTTCTGTTGAATTCACTAAATATCAAAATCGTTCCAACAGCCTTATTAATTAATGTACCACAGAACAGTGTTTACAGAATTATACTTTTGCAGTTTTTATCACAAAAAGTTCAATAGAAGAAATTAATTTATTTGGTTCTGGTTTGGATGCACTTTGTTCCTTGCTCTTTTGATGTTTTTACTATCAGTCTTCAGCCTAAAGTTTTCTTTTCCCTAGCAAGGCTTCAAAACTTGAAAAAATATTCTCATACTCTTTTTTGGCATAAATATTATTTTTTTATGTAGAGCAGGTCTTACACTTTGAACAGTAGATTGTGTAGACCTTTCTTCCTATATTGGGTAGAACTTTTTAACTTTCTTTTCTGTTTTGGGTATTATCTTATGGTAGACTTATCTAGCCCTTTTTCTTTTATAGTTTTTGCCCTTTCATTATTGTTCTCTTAGTAGTATTCTTGCTCTCTTACATCCTATTTGTTGTCCAGTTGTATTTTCATCATTCTCTCTTAATTGTGTGTTACTCTTTTTTATTAGGTTATTTATTTTCAACGATCGACATTTTTACAATTTTTCTCTATTAAAGTAGAGTTTTAAAAATATTCGTTTATATATATATATATATATATATATATATATATATATATATATATAGGATAAGTAAATTTAATGAGTCTTAAAATAATATCAAGAAATGAAATTTAATGGCAAGTGACTCAATATTAGCCACAAGGGCATCCTGTCGACGCGTTTCGCCCTTATTGGGGCTCATCAGGACAGGAGTAGCAAAGATGTAATATTTAACACGAACACATTATGGGAAGTACAGCATCACCTAGCCCACAATTTGTGCCTTCGTGCTGTTTCACCTGAATTTGCAGGTTTAATCAACAGTCGGCATGGAGGAGATCTGGCTCAACTGCCTTTTTCCATAGCCAAAGATTATAATTATAAAGGATAAGTAAATTTAATGAGTCTTAAAATAATATCAAGAAATGAAATTTAATGGCCAGTGACTCAATATTAGCCACAAGGGCATTCTGTCGACGCGTTTCGCCCTCATTGGGGCTCATCAGGACAGGAGTAGCAAAGCTGTAATATTTAACACGAACACATTATGGGAAGTACAGCATCACCTAGCCCACAATTTGTGCCTGTGTGCTGTTTCACCTGACTTTGCAGGTTTAATCAACAGTCCGCACGGAGGAGATCCGGCTCAACTGCCTTTTTCCATAGCCAAAGATTATAATTATAAAGGATAAGTAAATTTTATATATATATTACTCATATTTAGACCAGGGTAGAAAATTAAATAATCACATCAAATAATTTTAATCACCGTGTAGAAGCTTTGGGAAAAGGTACGCGTTATTAAAAAACCGTGGAGAATAAAAATTCATTCGTTTCATTAAAAATAAGAGATTTAAATCATTTACAAGACGCTTGCTATAAAAAAGGAAGCAGTATTAAAATGCTCTACGTGTAATTTAAATTATTCCGAGTAAAGAAACAAATGGAAATTACGTGCAAAATTTATATTAATTAACTCAATTTTAAGTAACCGGTATTAAACAAAATGTACAGATAATAATTAATATTTGATTAGGAGTCACTAAAAATTAAAGGGTATTATTTTTAATTGAAGTTAATTGAACCATTAGTAACATATAATATTTATAAAAGCTTGTAAAAACCCAATAATATTCAAATCGTAGAAGTATTATGTTTGAACACCTGCGTATTTTTAAAAGACACGTTCTGCGTAAAATTTGCAGATAACAAATGGTTACAGAGAATGCTGGAGAAACCGTAGCTTAATAGTTACGGGAAATGCTAATAAGGTCGGTTATTTCACAGTCCACATGGACTGAAATAATCGATAATAAAGAATATCAATTTGTACCACTCGGAACAGGGTAGATAGAGACAGATAATATGCGCAAGACAGAGACATATATAGTAAAAGGCGTGAGTGGAGCAACGTCACTGGGTTGCGATTGGTTGAAAATAAAAGGCAAACTTGAGAAGGAAAAATAACATTTCTGTATAAAAATTAATTAGTTATTTCTAGACGTTGCGAGCCGTGTCGAAATTTCTGAGATTTAACTGGTGCGAGTGCAAAATTTAATAAGAACCGACGCACAGGCGGGCGAGATGGGAACATAGTACACGAAATTCTAGAAACTGGCCGTTTTGGGGACAAGACCGACAGACGGGCTAACCTCTATATATACCCGGGTTAATATGAGTTTCTCTCTCTTAGATTTTCGAATTGATTCAATGCGTTAAACAGTGCTTTTTAGTTTTCCGATTTTGATAAAATAATTTAAACAGTTGCTCGTATATTTTGCTGATAAAAAACAGTTTGTTCTTTACGTGCTACAATGAATGTAATTTAGTGCACTTAGAAAAGAAGATACAAGGTAATAAAGATTAGTATCACTGTACCAATTAGTCAAATCTGCAACGACAAATGAATACACAAAAGTAGGCAGTTTTGGCGTATATTTCTGAAAGAAGTATGAATTTCTTTGCTATTTTTCGGGGGTGTTAATAATTAAATGATTCGTAAACGTGACTAGATCCACAAAACAAGATACAGATATACACAGATGAGTTCCGGAAAAGCCCTGAAACAACTTTAGATGAATGGTGGTGGAGAAAATTTTAAAAGCGTTGAGAATCAGAAGCCGTAAATATAACCCAGTTGGAATGGTGTGATTAACAAAGGGACGATGTACATTGAAGCTACGAGTGCAGTAACCTTCAGGTAAATTATACTATTTTGTTCGAACTTTGATGTTTTGGTGTGTGTTGAATAACTTTATAATTTGTTTATTTAAAATGGACAGTAGTAAACTTGTACAAACCACAAAATTTTAATTGTAAGGTGAAATTTTCTTGTTTAAGTAGAAATGGGGTATTTAGTATTTATGTTCTGGATTATGATGAAAATTTGGGTATGTCTTTGAGCTCAATTAGACGAACCTGGTTAATTAACGTAAAGGGGTGGTAGATGCTCCCTTTGTACTCAGACTCAGGTCTGTATATATTGTTATATTAATTAGTAGGCATCCTACAAGGACTTTAATTCTGGATGCACATTAAAATGATAACAAATTTAATCTTGAAATTTTCTGATACTGAAATTTATGCTGAATTTTAATTTTGAAATTTTAATGTATTGTGAATATTGATGTAAATAGAGTTAACGTTGATGTTTGTAGTAGGAATGTGTTTGTTTTTTTTTATGAATGAGGATGAAAGTTTTAACTAGGTGAGCAGCCGAGGCGGAAAAGAGTAAAGAGGCGATTAACAGAAGAAAGTAAACGGACCAGGTAATTTAATAGCTTTTGTACATTTCACAGCAATATATATATATATATATATATATATATATATATATTATTACTGCCAAATAGCCCCTAACATTGGGTGTCCTATAATAATTGCTATGAAGTAGTCCCACGATTGGGATTGTTATATAAATTGCTGTGAAATAACCCCACGATAATATTACCAAGTTTATTGCTGTGAATCGTCCCACGATTTGGCGTTATATTTATTTGCTGTGAAATCCCCACGATTGGATGTCTTATTAATTTTGCTGTAATCTCTGCCCATGACTATCTCGTTATGCAGCTTTGCTATGTCACAACCCCTAACGTTGCCGTCGCCTTTTAAAACTTTACTGTTGTATTCGTACTCGGCCTCTTTCCTCGGTGTTTCTAAATCCTATAATTCCTTGAATTTGTATGCCTCGGCTAGCTCAATCTATTAAACACAGAGTGCCTACGTCACGACAATAAAGATTGTTTAACCCCCTTTTTTCTATTACCTAGCTGTTAAAATAATGTAAATGAAAATGAAAATGAAGTAATTCAAAAATATACAATATAATTATCAATAATATGTACACTTTTATGTCAATAACTTATTAATTTGTTTAATATTCAAAAATTAGCCCCGGAATAAAATATTGATATTTATCTGATTACACCAAAATTTATGTTCTCTGAAAGTCATCAAAAATACCACTGTAATTACTTTTAAGTACCTTTTGAACGTTCAAAACGATCCTTTCGCTATTTTTCAAATTCTCAAATGATTTTTGATGACCCTTACAGATATTCGATATAGCAAATATTAAATGTTAAAATTGCAAAACAGTGTTATACTAATAATGAATAAAATCTCTGCCCTGTAGTTTCCCTGCGTGTTTCTAGGAACTGTCTCTGAATATCGATGGTCAGCATCCCTGGATTGTTACAGCTTGACTTGTTGGCGTAGTTTCTTCACTTGTTGACCAGAATGATTAATTAATTGTTGCTTGAATTCTCCCTTCGGATTTTTGGAATGACTTGGAGTTTACTTGCGGTTTAATTTGAGTATTGTAACGTTTATTTTATGTTTCCTTGTACGTTTATTTAGAATTTCTATGAAGTCTGTTTGTAGCTATTTATTTAGACGGATATTTAGAAGTATATTTGGAGGTTTATTTAGATCTGGAGGTACATCCAGACGGATATTTAGAGATACATTAAGAGTCGTTTTAAGATCAAAACGGCTACTTTTCGGTGTATAAATTGGCACTTTTAATTTTCACTATTTAAATAATTTTCACTATTTCACTTTAAGTAATATTTCACTTTTAATTGATGTTATTAATACCTTGTTTGAACAGACACTGAATGTTTATGAGGTCCCCATAGTATTTATAGACTCCTGTTATCTATTTTTCCTAGAGGTGTTCATTGTGTGTTTGTTGATGAAGGCGTCGTACCTTGCGCTTATCTTTGAAGAACTCGGTATTTCTAAAAATTCCCTGTTCCGATTCTTGTTCAGACATTCCATTTCACACGTAGACGTTCAATTTTGTGAAGCATTATTCGCATAAAGTCCAAATTTTATTGCATTTTCGTCACGTCTTTATGTTTGTGTCGACTATAATTCAAACTTCATCATATCACGGACCGACTGTTATTTATTGTTTGTTACTCCAAATATGTTGGATTTTATTGAAATACAATGTCTTTGGTCACATATTCATATTTTTATTATGACGTATTTGAACGCGTTTACTTATATATGCGTTGACATTTTAATGATATTAAATAGCTAGTATGCCAGATTGTTTATCTTCACCGATTATGTCTTTATTTTGATGAAACTTATTGCGTTTAAAACCTTATTTTTGCTCGCTTCTTTCCAGTTTTGGACTTGTATATTTAACTTAGAACGTATTATGAGACGTACACATTATTATTTTTGGTAAATAGTATCTGATTATTGAATAATGAGCTTCTTTCTTATGAATAAAATGAAAAACCCTTACCACTTTTGTGGTAAGGGTTTTTCATTTTATTCAAATTGTGCCACAGTGTTCCTATAGATTATTTTTTTTCTTATGAATTAAATTGGTTATGATTTATATACAGTGTGTTCGCTATTGGCTTTTTGTAAAATAGTCGATTTACTCCTATTTAATGGTGGAATTGTTTGTTTTTCTTAACGTTAATAATATTTACATTTATTTTACGACCCCTATGACTTAATCTACCCTTAAATTACCTTCTTATCATAGCATTATTATATATATATATATATATATATATATATTGGGTATTTTGAGCCCTATTATCGCATTAAGTAGACAAATTTTACCTCTATTTGTTATAACCTAATGAAATGTTCTGTCCAATCTCTGTATCATGCTACTACCGTCAAAAGAAATTTAAACTTTGTCTGACAATGTGAAAAGCGACAACATCTTTAATAATCAGAACTAGTATTATTTATTTTACATCGCTCAGAAATACTCAAGGAATTTAAACTATTTTGGGCTTGAGATAGGTATACTATGTACTCAATTGTAGATTGGGATTCATTTTAAAATTTTGAATATCTGTTAATGTATTTTATAGTATTTTAAAATTTGTCAACTTTTGTTTCATTTCACGAAAAATCATAAAAAATTACATATTCCCAAAAACTGTACAGTCCGAAATATACACCTTTTAGCCATCACTTCATTTCAACGTCTTGGAGAGCTTTAATAGAAGAAATTCCCCGTAAATAATTGCTTAATAATGTAATAAACTTCAATTTGCTCTTCTTTCTTCGGTTTAGTACAAATTTAATTATAAAGAACTATTTACAGAGAATACTTAATGTACAGATGCCGCTACAGGGAACACTTATGCTAATCACTATTAAAGCTTGCTGCACTAATTTGCATGCACAAGCACTTAACTTACATAAACGTTATATGTATTTATTTTAACAACCATTCCTTAATTTACTTCTTAATGTTTTCGAATTCATACACGAACTCAAATTAAACTCTCTACCGAGTCGTGCAGTAAATATACTTAATTGTAAAGCTACTTATAAATTATTTGTGGTTGCATACTTTATTAGTTTTATAAATACATCCTTGTAGTGATCAATCATACCAGTATTTGCCTAACGGCCATACCTCGTACAATTGTAGGTTGTTCAGTCAATAGTTTAATAAGTGATCTAAAAGTAATTGTATATACAATGATTAATTAACTAGTTTTTAGTAATTTGTCACTCTTCAAGTCGGGCATTATTGAGTTATTACTTCGAAATTCTACCTCCATCACAAATGAAGTTAGCATTATTTTAGTTCTTTGCAGTGCTAGAATATCATTTGTAGACTTGCCAGATGCTAATACTGCTATACCATCTGCAAATCTAAGCATGTCAATCGTTTGTTATTGCATAAAAATTCCAAATGTCTTTCTGCATTTGACAGTATTCATTGTCTTTTCGATATAAAATAAACATTTCCTAATATTTATTTCTCTGCGATCTTGTTCTAATTCTATCACCATTATTCAAAATTAATGGGAATGGGTCATATTCCTGTTTCGCGCCTTTCCTAATATATACTTCTCTACGTCTCTGCTCTAATTCTGTTACCGCTGTTTGCTATTTGAATAAGCCATGCACTATCCGTCTATCCCTATAAGTCATCTCAATCCTTTTAAGTATTTCAAAATTTGTTCACATTTTACATTGTCGAATGCTTTTTGCAGATCTACAAACCCTATATATACACTTTCTTCTTTTTCTATTGGTTTCTCCATTATCACCCTTAAAGCTAAAATGGTTTCTGGTGTTCCTCTGTTTCGCTTAAACTCAAATTGATATCCTCCTATTTCTTCAACCCATTCTTCCACCCGTTTTTGTATTATCCTAGTTTCTGACACGTGTGTGGTGAAACTTATTGTTCGAAAATTTTCACATCAATTCACGCCATTCTCTTTTGGTATAGTGACTATAGTATTACATTTGAAATCTTTGGGTGCCTCGCCGGTCTCACACATATAATAACGACTTATGGGTTCCTACTTACACCTTCTATACAGGCAGTGTTTTTATTTTTGGGGCCCTTTAATGCTGACTCAAACTCACCTGTAAGTATAGGATATCCCAAGTCATCATCTTCAATCTCTGATTCCTGTTCTAGTGCTTCTAGTTCCTGTGCTGCATATCAATTCCGTATATATGCTTGCCATCTAACCACCTTCTGTACACTTTCTGTAATGATGTTTCCTCCCGCGCCCGTTATATTTTTGGATTACGGTATTATTTCTTTAAAATTTATTCTAATTATTTTGTATGTTTTGTTTGTCTTTCCTCTATACATCTTAGTTTGTATATCTTTGCACTGGCTCTGTATCTCTGTTTTCCTGCTTTGTCTTATCTGTTTTTGTATTTTTACCTGCCTTCTATTAAATTCAGAATATAATGTGTTACTCATGGTTCCTTAATTGCTTTTTGTTTATACCCCAAAATATCTCTGGCCGACATGTTTAGCTGAATTTAATGTTATTCCATTGTGTTTCTACTTCCTTACTATCAGAAAATTTCTCGATGTCTTTCAGCAATTCGTTTGACTTCTTCTCAAATCTCTTGTGAATGTCTTATCTTTTAGTTTTTCAAAGTCAAAGTTCCCTTTTTTATTTCCTTCTTTCAAATCTTTAAATTAAAGCGCGGTTTTCATAATTACTATGTAGTGGAAAATGTCTATATCTTCTTCTGGGTAGCTTCAACTGTCTTCTACTCGATTCCTAAGCCGTTTTTCAAGAAAATCATTTACACACAGATTAAAGTTGGGCTTCTTCTTAAATGGTATAACAATACTATATGTGTCCCTAAAGTGTTATCATACATAGGAATCTTTTTTCATGTGCTATTTGTATACGCTTATGCCTGTATACAGGGTGAAAAATTAAATATTGGGAAACTTTAAGTTTTCTGTTTTTCTTCTCTTTGGGTGATTTTTTCATGGAATTTGGTATTCAATAACCTCTCGTGACCTTATTATCACAACATTTTCTAACAAATTAAAATAAAAATTCAAAATCAATTTCGTTGAGTTGACGTTGAGCGCCACATTTCTGCATTGATGAGTAATTTCATTATATTTATTTCTAACTACATACCATATAGTACTATTTCTAAAACACATAATATATACGCATAATCCGTTTTCTATAGTGACCCTTCTTTTTAATGATTTACCTATTTCTATCATAAAATTAGCTAAACCTTCTTAACTCTATCCAACATCACCTATAATCTAACATTACTAACATTCATTTCTAATTTTCTCATATTTGCACACTGTCTCATCATGTTTCATTTCAGAAAGAATTCCTTTCATTTGTATACATCACATCAAATTATGGAAAATTCTCCTCTGAACTATCACAATCTTAGAATAACTATTGGGTATAAAATTTCATAAAAAGTAACTTCCAACTTGTTTCCATAATCTGTAGCATTTCTGAACTCTCAATTTACCAATTTAGAATAGTACTCTTTTAATAACAACTCTGCTTCATTTCCGACTTTATCTGGACATTTAACAATAATGTATCCATTTTCTACGTTAACCTCTAATTCTCTCTCAAAATGATTTAAATTTATTCTTTTAACGCCCTCGTCCGCTTTCACTCACCAATCCCTTTATTTTTACTAACCTTCCAATTTTTTCTCACATCTGCATAACTAAATAAATGTTTCGGCAAATCAAACGCCATTCCTCCATCTTTATACATACGACATTTCACAGAAACACTTGATTTTTTAATAGGAATTATCCCAAATGAATTGTTAAGCTCTACTTTCTAAATTATTTTATCATTATCTAATATTTTGCTACTTTTACTCATTTTATTTTTAAAAATTGCATTCGCAGAAAGTTCCTTTGTCTCCTCATCAACTCCTGTAATTATACTGTTTTCATCTATTTCATCTATTATTTCCATTTTTCCACCAATATCCTCTACACTTTCCAATAATTCTGAACGTTCCTCTAAAAATGATACTTCTTTTCTAACTATACCAGGGCACCTAATACTTAAACTCTTATATCCTTCACCTTTCATCTCCTTCTCAAATTGCTTCAAATTCATACAATCACTTTCTATTTCTATACAGACTTCCTCGTCCCATTTAATCCTTTCATTTCCCATAATTATTACTTTATTCTCTGTATCTATTATCCCCTTCACCTTACCAATAAAATCCGTTCTCAGAATAGCTTCAACTCGACCCTGGCACCATTAAAAATTCTTGTTCAACCTCAATCTTACCCAACTAAACCTTTAGAATTGCAAACTTCTTTTTATTTGGCGATACTAGACTATTTCCTTTAATAGATATAACTTTCTGCATTAACTCCCCTGAATTATCTTTTATAAAACCTTCACTCGCTAAAGTTGTTTCAGCTCCTGTGGCTAAAAGTAATTTAATCTATTTTCCTTCTACTTGTTATTTTATTATATGTAGTAAACCAATTTTCTCGTTAATTTTTAAACCATTTTCCAAATCAGGTTTTATAAATTCTATAGTTTTGTCCTTTGATTGGTCTGTTTCTACAAATCCTGCCTACTTGATGTTTCAGGTTGGCTCACTGTATCCGCGTATGTCCTACTGTCATCTTCGTTATTGTTCATGCCATTTCTTTGTAGATTCTTACTGCTTTCCCGTCCTTGGGTTACGGTTCTATTTCCAATGGTACGAGATTCATTATTATCACTTCCCTCGTCTTTTCTGATGGCATTTCTTCGACTCTAATTATTTCTCTGAATATTCCCCTTTTCAAATGTCCTGCCCTGATACCTCTTCTGTCCATTATTTATTTGAAACCTAAATGCATTTATGGATTGACTTCTAAATCTAGTCTACATCCTCCTGGGTTGACCCATCTTATCATATCGTTGAAGATACTCCAAAGTTACATCTCTATCTACTATGTTTTGTAAGGTTATGCATTGCTTTACTTATGTCTCAAAATACTTGGTAATCTGCTTGCCCTCTAATGGAGGATCAAGTTCTTCTAAGCAACACTATATTTCAGAATGGCATATAACTTCCTCGTCATTCCTGACTCACTACTACACTTGCTTATAAATAAATTACCTTTAACCTTATATTACTGGTTATCCCCCCCTGAAGCATTTAAAATTTTAATGTCAAAATCTTTAAAAGAGCTCAACACACCTTCAATCAGTCCAGACCAAATCTCTGCACTCCATTTCTACATGGACCTCGTAATATTAAATTTAGTTTGTGCATCTCAACTCCCTTGCATACGTTATTTAAAAATATCTTAGAGTTAAGTTTATTATTCCCATAAAATTTCAAGTGTTGTTCCAACGCAACACTGGCTGGGCTCTATCACATAGGTTCCCCTATATGAATATTTTTAACTCTATCTCTAAGTTTTCCATTTTATTTTTAAAACTCATGTCTTTTCTGAATATTTTAAACCCAGCTTGATACTTTCCTGGATTTCGTTTCGTTTACCCTTTGATGTAGAATTTTAATTTTCCCATTAGTTTCTTTCTCACTTGCGTCCTGATTCACCACCATATCTTTTAAAATTCCTACTATCTTTTTTCTAATTTCAAATTTCGTTTTTTCAATGGTTTTGTTAATTTTCACCCATCTCTGTAAATTCCGTTTTATTCTTTCACATTTTCTTTCAGTTCCCGCGTACTTTTGTTTAGATTTCATAGAATAGCTATATTCTTTGAATCCCGAGTCTCTCCTACACTCTGTTCTTTATTGGCCTCTGGATTTTTCCTTTTCTGTTCTTTCATATAAAGACTTTTCTGAAAACCAACTTTCACTCCCTCAGATCTCAAACTCTCACAAACTTTTTTCATTTTATCAGGAATAATGGAAACCATTCAGATATATTACAAAGAGTAAACCCCTAAAAATCCTGCAGGAAAGGAAACTATAATTTTCAGACGATTTAATCGAGCGCTAAGATTCCAAACGTAATTGAAAGTTAGGTTGATGTACAGTTATATGCATGATTTGAGTCTGTATAATTTTTCAATTGTCATCACCAGTCCCATTGGAGTAATTAGAAGCCTCGAAAGCCGAAGATCCGAAGTCCGATTCCTGTCTGGAATGTTTCAATTATTAGCTCGACTTGAAATGATCACTTAGGCTTTGCATAGTAGTTTAAGTAATTATTTCATCCTATTATTAACCATATATTGCTATGATAATAAGGTTATTTAAGTTCATATAAGGTCACAAGGGAGTAATACCTCATGTAAACATCATAAAAACTACGAAAAACATACATTTAGGTCCAAAAATGTACATAATTCATTCATTATACGAAACCAAATACAAATCACCCTGTACAAAATCAATATCGAGCTACAATTAATTAAAGAAAGCTCATTCCGTAATAACTTCACTACATTCATTAAAATAAATAATTAAAGAAGCAATTCAATCATTTTATAACATTTAAAAATATTCTTAAGCTCAAAAACAAATACAAATTCAACATATTTGAAGAAAAATAATCGTGAATGACATTTTTTTCAATCTAAACGCATTTGCGTAAAGAAGTTAATAAACGCGTGTAAATTTATACCAGTTTGTCAAACATTTAAATCCAAGCATATTTTATAAAGTATAGATATTTGAGGCGACGGTATTACGTGCGATTTCAAATGTATGTAAATTATCATTTTTTAATTAAGGCCCTCTAGAAAGTTCAGATATACGTGCGATTCAGAACGTACATAAAATGCTAGGTTTAATAAAACCAGCATATATAAATATGAGTATTAGAGGCGACGGAATACGTTCAATTTAGAACGTAGATATATTAGATCGTCCAAAATCCAACAGATTGCAGATATACAACTATCATTGAAACGTCTTTCTCCACGTACGAGCAACTGATACCGTTGCGTCAACCAATGAGAACGCGTGCAACATTCTGGAAGGAATTTGATTCTATAAAACTAACGAAGCAGATAAAGGAGCATGATTTCTATAATCCACGCGCCAACTGTACTAGTTGTAAGAAAATTATTACGTAAATAGAAATTTTCAGTGAAAGCAAATAATTTTAAAAGTTGAATTTAAACATAAAGTGATAGAGTGCGCGTTATAATAAATGTATATAGAATTATACCGTTAATAATAAACGTAAGTCTAGAAATAATTAATATGAATAAAAACAATTTTAATTTTATTAATTTAGGGCACTAAGTAATTATTTAAACTGATGCTTAATACTAAGTAATTAACTAAGTCGCTGGTAAAACCACTAAGTCACTACTAAGTCATTAGTATAGGAACTAAGAAACCAAATCACTGGATAATATTCTAAATTACGGAATAAACGACCCTAAGCTACTGAATAAACGACTCCAAGTTACTGGACAACAATCAAGAATGATTTCTGCGCCAGGAAACTCCAACGAGGAAAAAAACAGCAGAACTATAAGATCAGAACTATTTATCCAATTTACAGCATGTTGAATTTGTAATTTTAAATAATTTATGTATTTAAAAGTGAGCCTCAAATTCGCAGATGTTAAAATACAGTGTGTGAATGGTCAACAAAAAATTTGGTTACTACGTAGAATTATATTAAAAAGGGTATATTTCTTTGAATGTTCAACGAAACTATTCGTGGTAAGATACATTTCTTTTTACTGGATTTAATTGCTTTTAAAAAGGTGTAGAGATGTATAGTCTTCGTAAAGAGATAATTCGATAAAAAAATTTTATTTGATTTAAAAATTCTATAAAAGATAAATGATATTAAAAAGGGCGTAGATTTGTAAATTGTAATTTAACAAGGAAATTTTATTTAGGTCATTATACAATTTTTGGTGAATTTCGTTTGTTTTATTCGGGTGAAATGTGTTGGAGAGGAGTGAGTAAGAATTCTTTGTTATTGTATGCGCCTCTTGAAACGACAAGGGACGCAAGTAAAAATTGCCTGGATTGCAGTAGGCAGTAAACCAGGGGTTGTAAGGTAGAGCGTGGACTGTATAGAGTAAAAGGAAAGAAACATAGATTTTGAATACAAAGTCACATAAATACTTAAAAACACTTACCGAAGCACAACATCTGGAGCACTAACGCGGCACCTTTCAGTACTGTTTCTGGCCAGAGGTAAATAGGAACGGAGTAAGGAAATGATTATAGTAGGAAGACATTATAGAAAGTTAATATTGAATAATTGAATGAAACACGTTTGCGTTCGCGGATGGTTGTTAATCGACTCTTTTAATTATGCTGTTCCTTATCTTGTCTGGCTTAATAAAGAATACCACGTTGGGAGAACGAAATGGCGCGAACAGTTATCGTATCGGCGTTTCAGTCTGTGTATGATATCACCGAGCTAGTCGAGACATAAATTTGATTGTTTTAATTTTAAATTATTTTAAAGACACAGAGTGCTGGCGATCAGCAGGCAATTGATTGTTGTACATGAATTAGTATATTTCTTGACCTTTGATTTATAATAATAAAATAAAGTATTCTTGGGAATAGGTCGATATATTAATCTTTTAAAAGTTGCAGCACTGCGCGTTTTGTTTTTGTAATAAACCATCATCACATGTTTAAAATAGAATAAAAATTGTGCATAAACGTTAACACTTACATAATAAGATACGTTAATGGAATTCCTCATTTCTTAAAAATTATGTCCTTTAGATGCCGTCCTCCTGTACGAACGCATTCTTGAAACCTGCTCTTGATATTCTTCATTGACCGCTGCAAAATCTTAGCTGGGATAATGTGAATTTCATCTTGAATTCTGTTTCAGTTTATCCAGAGTTCTTGATCAAATTGTGTGCACTTTACTCTTGAGATAGTCCCATAAGGAAAAATCGCAGACGGAGATCACATGGTTACCGAACTATTCTCGCACGGCTTTCATTGATTGCCGTACAGTGTATAATGTTGCTCCATCCTGTTGAAACCAGGTGTTTCAAAGGTGTCCAAAATTTCTCAATTCATTTCCAAAAAAGGATTGTTACATCTTTACATAACGATTTGCATTAACAGTTACTGCTATCCCCTGTTTATTTTCAAAAAATAAGGTCCGATGATTCCATAAATGTAACAGAACACCATCCTCGCGTACAACATCAATGTTCTGTGAAGTACAAGCACTTCTTGGTCGCCCTGTTGGTTTCTTCAATTTATTAATCTAAATTTTTATCGCGTGTTTTGATGGGACGGTACCATGACGTCCTAAGTTGTAAAAACGTCGGAACTCCCTCTGCACAGCTTCCAACTATCACTGTTTTTATAAAACATTTATATGGCTAATGCAAACTGTTGTCCGTTCCACTGGCGCATGGTTATTAAAATGGCAATGTGTTTACCTACTCAAAGTGATTGTGTCGCAGTGCTGCCACTAGTTCATTGCTGCCACTACGTATCCCAAAAATTCCCCCTATTCTAGGTCGCCCGTTATATGTTATATGCATTCATACATTCGTACACATGCGTTAACGTTGGTATACAATTTTTATTCTATTTTAAACATGTAATCATCATCATTAAGTCTTCAATTCTGGAACTGGTTAGACGCGTACGCTCATTGTTTCCTATTCTGAACTGACTTACACATTTCTCTGAAATTTGCACAGTCTGCAACTAACGCTATCTGCGTGCGATAGTCCTATCTAGGTCTACTTCTACCTCTTTCTTCCTATCTCTCCTTGTAATACATCCCGTACTATGCCCCAATAATGCGTTAGAACGTATCATGTCCTTCTATTTCTCCTATTTTTTTTGTTTTCCACAAATATCTTTTTCCCCTACTATTTCTATAACCTCTTTGTTATTGACTTTGTCTGTATATGCTATCATACTCGTACATCTGAAGCACAACATTTCAGAAGGCTTCTGTCTTTTCTGTCTGTTTTTTCTACTGCACCGATTTCAGAGACGAACTGTGCTGTGCTCCACATACACGAGGGTGGTCCGATAAGTACTTAGCCTAGAAAAAATAAACGAAAATTTTGGAAAAGTGGCAATTTATTTCTCAACGTAGTCTTCTATTAGCTCAATACACTTGACCCAGCGATGCTCCAACTTCTTTAACCGTCCGAAAAATACTTTTTCCTAAGGTCTGCAAAGTAGACCTCCGTGGCGGCGATGACCTTCTCATTCGACTCAAATTTCTGCCCGACGAGTGACTGTTTCTTCGACGGTCACGAAACGACACGATGTACTACCTTCGGGTGGAGCATTGGAAAATCACATGTAGGGTTACGAAACCACGCAGAAACTCTTTCAGACTGAGCTTAAACAGCGTGAAACACTGCTATGAAGTGGTCGCACGATTGCGCTTGTTGTTCGGAGTGAGCACCCATCGCGCCGACAACTTTCTCATGCCCAATGCAGAATATGACCCACGCGATCTTTCGAGATGTCTACTCTCTCAGCTATCTCGCGCACTTTCAACCGGCGGTCTGCTAATACGAGGCGTCTTCGCGGTGTAGTTTGTATGTGTGTGACTACTACGCCCAAGGTCCCGGGTTCGAATCCCAACACGGAACGCTTGAAAAATGTTAGGCGAGCATTTTTTACAAAAATACACCCTCTTTCGGATGAGAGGTAAAATGGAGGTCCCGTGTGTGAGTGTTGTCACGCACGTTAAATATTCCTACCTTGCTTAGAACAGCAAGGGTTCGGCAAAATTCCAAATTTTCCAGGTAAAAAAAAACTCGCTTCCTGGTCAATGTAGTACCTTCGGGTGGAGCATTGGAAAAATCAAATGTAGGCTATGTGAAGGGGGTTAAGCAGCCTGTGGCTGTCAAGATCCCCCAACACTTGGACATTTGACGAATTAATAGTTTTCCAGTATATCCTTTCGCACAATTACTATTATTCGATAATATTGCACAACCAATAACTGTAGTTGCTTATAATAATCACCATGTTTACGTACAGTTATTCCTTTTTTGTTATTAGTTTTACATCTTGGAACTGATTGGACGCGTACCTCCATTGATTTCTATTCTGAGCTAGTCTTCACATTTCCCCGAAATTCCCACATCTTACATCGGTTACTATCTGTGTGCAATAGTCTTACCCAGGTCTACCTCTACTTCTCTTTTTGCCTATCTGTGCTTCTAATTTATTCCGCATTATTCCCTCATGCCTTAGTATGTGGCTTATCATCCTATCTCTCCTATTTTTTACTGTGTTCCACATAGTTCTTCCTCTATCATTTCTAGTACCTCTCTGCTCTTAACTTTGTCTGTTCATGATATCTTCATCATACGTCTGTAGCACCACATTTCAATGGCTTCTACCTTTTTGTTGCCCGTTTCTCCTACTGTTCAGGCTTCACAGCCGTACAGTGCTGTGCTCCACACATATGTTTTAAGCAATTTTTCCTTTGTTTCTGTATTTGATGTCTTTAAAAACAATAGTTGCTTTTTCTTGTTAAATGTAGCACGACCTTGTGCTAATCTTTGTTTTATATCTTTTGCGCATTTCCCATCTTGCGTTATTTGGCTTCCTAGGTAGCAGAAATCCTTAACCTCGGGTAAGTTCTCATTATCTACTTTTATTCTTGTTTTTGATTTTCTTCCCCTTTTTTGCATATAAGTACTTAAGTTTTATTTTTGTTACTTTTCATACCGCATCTTTCTGTTACAACTGTTTCCATTTTATTAAGAGTAGCTTCTAACTCTTCTTTGCTAGATGCTAATACCGCCATATCATCTGCAAATCTAAGCATATCAATCATTAGTCTCTGCACAGTAATTCCGAATGTCTTCCTGCATTTGACAGTATTCGTTGTACACGTACAAGTTAAATATTAAAGGACTTACCGCACATCCCTGTCTAACCTCTTTCCGAATATTTACTTCTCTACGTTTCTGCTCTAATTCTATTACTGCTGGTTGCTCTTTATATAAGCTAAATATTACCCGTTTCTCCCTAAAACTCATTCCAATTTTTTTGAGTATTTCGAACATTTTTTTTCATTTTACATTGTCCAATGCTTTTTCCAGATCTACAAACTCTATATACATGCTTTCTCCTTTTTCTATTGTTTTCTCCAGTATCAACCTCAGAGCTAAAATAGCCTCCCATGTTCCACTATTTAGTCTAAACCCGAATTTATCTTCTCCTAGTATTCCTTCAGCTCGTTTTTCCATTCGTCTTTGTACAATTCTAGTTAATATTTTTGACACATGTGCTGTCAAACTTATTGTTCGAAAATTTACACATCTATCCGCGCCTCTCTTTTTTGGTATAGCTACTATGATGTTACGTTTGAAATCTTTGGGTATCTCGCCTGTCTCATACATATAGCTTACAAGTTGAAAGAGATGTTCTGTTACTGCTTATCCTGCGGCTTTTAGAGTTTCTGCTTGCACTTATCTATACCCTGTGCTTTACCATATTTCCGACCTTTCAATACGAATTCCAACTCATCTCTAAGTCTAAGATATCCCAAGTAATCGTTTTCAATACCTGATTCCTGTTCTAAGGCTGTTAGTTCCTCTCCTGCGTAGAAATTCTCTACATATTTTTGCCATCTAATCACTTTCTCCACATTTTCTATAAATATATTTCCTTCCGCGCCCCTTATATTTTTACTAGACGTCTGTCTTTTCTATTTTCATCTTAGTTTGTACCTCCGTGCACTTTTCATCAATCCGTTTCTTTTTAGCTTTCCTGCATTTCTGAATAATTTCTCATTTTATGACTTTGTATCTCTGATTTCCAGCTTCGTCTGGTTTGTTTTTGTATTTTCGTCTTTCTTCAATTAAATTCAGAATATCTTTTGCTATCCATGGTTTCTTATTTTTTCTTTTTGTATACACCCTAGAATATCTCTGACCGCCATGTTTAAGTTGTATTTAATGTTACTCTATTCTGTTTCTATTTCCTTAGTTTCAGAAATTTTCCCACTATCTTTCAGCAATTGATTTGACTTTTTTTCAAATCTTTCTTGGATATCTTTATCTTTTAGTTTCTCAAACTCAAAGTAACTTTTTCCGTTTCTTTTTCTTAAATTTTTTAAATTTAGGAGCGGCCTTCATAATTACGATGTTGTGGTTAGTGTCCTTATCTGCTTCTGGGTAGCTTCTACAGTCTTTTACTTAATTCCTAAACCGTTGTCTAACAAGTATGTAATCTAATTGATATCTTCTTATATCGCCTGGCATCTATCTTCCACGTGTATCGTCTTTTAGCATGATATTGAAATAATGTGTTTGGGATAATAAAATTGTTTTGCTAGCAAAATTCTACCAGCCTATTTCCTTTGTCGTTTCTCTTGCCTAAACCAAATAAACTTACTATCGTTCCTTCCCTACCCTCACCTATCACTGCATTAGACTGCCTTGTAATTATTAAGTTTTCATGTCCTTTTACGTATCTTAGTATTTTCTACCTCTTCCTCACTGTGACTAGAGATGGGCATGTAGACTTGTATTATTACTATATTTACCGGTTTAGATTCTAATCTAACCATGAGTGCTCTTTCATTCTTTTGTAGATAGTTTTCTACACAGTATCCTATCTTTTTTTCAGAACTATCCCCACACCCGAATTTCCTTCCTCTTGATCCTGTGAATTATTCCGCTCCAAAAATCCCCCGCCTCTGACCACCGAACTTTGTTAATCCCTACTATGTCTAATGCTAACCTATCTGTTTCAATTTTTAAGTTCTGTAGCTTACCTACATGTTTCATATTTCTGACATCCCACGCTCCGACTCACAGAATAATCACGATTCTTTTTTTATACTTCCCGATCACACCCTTCAATCCAAATGAGGGACCATTTTAACTCCACAATTTTTACCCCAGGGGGTGCCACCATCATAAATATCAATTTAAGTAGGCTGTGTATTTGGGAGGTAATGTGGTGGTTTCCCGTTGCCTTCCACATTGCAGTAGTGTGTCTTAGAATGGCATACCGACTTCTATGGTCTCTGCCACTCTAAGTACCGAAAAAGCTGCTGCATTCTTTCGGGGACCTGTCTTAGTCCAGTTCCTCACTAAAGACCGCACTAATTTGGTGAAACCTATATTTCGGTTCTTTAGATCACTGGAACTCTGGAGCCGTTCTACCCGTATTAATAATCTAGAACTTTTTCAAGGTGCAGGTTCATTCAGAACGGAAACACGTAATCAAGGTTTATTAAAAAACCGAAACGCGTAATGTTGAAATTTTATGGTATTAATGTATTGACCTATTCCCAAGACTATTTTATTTTATTGTATTGGTATGTTAGTGAAAATAGATGTTTCAAATGAAATTAGTATATGATCTTCAGGCGAATAAAAATTTCTATATTTTTCAGTGAAGGTGAACGCTTTCTTTTCCTCTAGAAGGAAACACTACAAAGGACGCGTTCACCTTCACTGAAAAATATAGAAATTTTCATTTGCCTGAAGATCATATATAGGGGTGGGCGATACAGGATTTTGCGTATTGAATATCGATACATATTCTATATCGATATGTATCGATATATCGAATATCGATATATATCGATACGCATCGATACGTATCGATGCGTATCGATATGTATCGATGCGTATCGGTGCGTATTGATACATATCAATTCGTATCGATGCGTATCGATACGTATCGATGCGTATCGGTGCGTATCGATACGTATCGATACGTATCGATGCGTATCGGTGCGTATCGATACGTATCGATTCGTATCGATTCGTATCGATGCATATCGATACGTAGCGGTACGTTATATATATATATATATATATATATATATATCGTATCGGAACGTTTAGATGTGTAGATTAAGTATACATATTGAGACGTAGCGATACCTATCGGTACGAATCGATACGCATCTATAAATTTTTCTACTCTTTATTTGGGAATAAAATCACAAGATCGTTTTAAAATAATGTATTTACTGACAATTCGATCTTTCACTTAAGATTGTTTGTTATCAAAATAACTAAAGTTTCAAGTTTAATATTTGTGACATAAGTATGTATATAGGGGTGTGCGATACGGATTTTGCGTATCGAATATCGATACATATTCTATATCGAATATCGATACGTATCGATACGTATTGATACGTATCGATGCGTATCGATACATATCGATGCGTATCGATACATATCGATACGTATCGATACATATCGATACGTATCGATACATATCGATACGTATCGATACATATCGAGTATCGATATATCGATATTTATTTTTTGCTGTATCGGGGGGGTCGATACGGGGATCGTATCGATACGTATCGATATATCGATACGCCGACCCAGCCCTAATCATATACTAATATCATTGGATGTTACACATCTTTTCATTAGCATACAATTACAATTAGTTCTAGACCTAATAACTGAAAAATGGAATATGATTCTACCCCGTTGCAGATTTTCAAAAGATTATTTCATTACAACAATAAGGTTAATATTTAATAATACATTTTTATTTTTTAAGGTCAATACTTTTTACAACTCTGCGGTACCTCTATGGGTTTGCCATTCTTGCCTATAATCGCAGTGATCCAATCCCTTAGTTCCGTACCCCTTTTTTGATTAAATGCGTGGATGAAATTTTATGCTCCATACCAAGTGATAAAATTAATGAAACATTGCTTTGTTTTATTTAATTCAATCCTCATCTGCAGTTTACTTTAGAATTAGAAACAAACAAAAGCATTCTCTTCTTATATACGTTTGTAATAAAAACTAATGATAACCATTTTAAATTCAAATACTACATAAAACCAACAAACTGTGGCCGATCATAAAAATATGCGATACTGAGTTTGTAGCTGAAAATCTTACGTTTCTGCAACACAGTTTAGAAAATAATGCATACCCTAAAATTCTTCTTAAAAAACTTATTTTCCAACCAAAAAAACCTGCGCTGATAAATCCTCCTAACAAGGTTGTGTATAAAAAATTACCTTATAATGATAACCTTACACCGGCAATAAAAGCAATAATACTTAATAAAAATAACAAAATTATTTATTACTACAGTAAATCTATTAACAATCTGTTCACTAAAGTTAAACACGCTACTAACAAGCTACTAAGTTGTTACATTAGTATACAGCACTAAATGTTTTTGTATTATGACTGAACAAATCATGTGCTCTTACGTCACATATACAAGATATCAAACACATAATCAAACTAAATTGTAAAATTGTAAATATAGAAAGCAACTATATTAACAAAATTTTAGAATCATATCATAAAAAAAAGACAACAATAGGTTAAACGTCAGACACTCATAATCTTACCAACATCTATGTTTTATTATATAATTTTAACCAATAGCTTACAATTTTTTGGTAAATAAAATCTTACCTACAACCTTACCACGACACGATATACAGCTAATCTTCATCCTACAACATGTACATTACTAGCCACATTTTATTAAGTAAGCTTTTTTAGTTTTATTATAAACTGATGTTTGTACTTTGAAATAATTGTCTTATATGTCAACACGTTTGTCAAACTATTTTTTTTTAAATCAGGTTTTTGTAAGTATCCAACCATTTGCCTACGATTAAGGTCTAAATATAGTCCGAAACAAATAATTTTTATTTGAGCAAAAACCTTCCGAACGAAATTTAGCTCAAAGGAATATTTAACATCCTTTACTTTCCAATACATATATATATATATATATATATATATATATATATATATATATAAAATAAGGTGTATCTGAAAACAAACTCTTATGAAAATCATAAGAGCTTACTGACGTATACAAATCGGGTTAATACTTGTATAGCTATTAACAAAACAATAGCTTTATTACTTCACAAGGAGGAAACATCCGCTGACCGGCCGGTTTCAGCTTCCTTAAGCATCTTCAGGGCGAATTAGTTTACAATCCTATGAAGTAATCGAAGCTATTACACTGATATAATTTCGAAGGAATCTCTGTACTATGGCAAAAGTAAATAATACCGCCATTAGGTGGTAAAACACCAACACTACTAAGCGTGGAAGTACAAAGATTGAATCTAAGCTACATCGTAGTTCTATAGATGGCTATACAAGTATGTCTGGCCTTTGAGATTTGCGGAATGTTACAGCAAAATTTATTTGCAAACGTAACCTTCTCGTGGCGACTTCCGGTTCTTGTCCTAGGGGCAATTCGTAATAATAACAGACCAGTTATTTGCAAATAACGGACTGCAAATAACTTGTCTTTTATATAAATATATATATATATATATATTTATATATGTATATATAAATTTATGAGACTTTTTTACTTGTAGGTTGACACCGGCATTAGCAGTGGCTATATTGTTTGATGTATCCTTACTAAGATATTTTGGATCTGGTCCTTTATGGCCTATCGGAACGGCCTCTTTTGAAAATTCATGTAAAGAGAATTGGTGGAAAGCTTTGTTATATATTCAAAATTATGGTTCTACTATGCAGTTGGTATTTAACGTAACATAATCTAGTTAGTTAATGTATTTCGTTATAGTGCATTGGTCAAAGTTGGTACCTAAGTGTTGATACTCAGTTATACCTATTATCGCCAATCATACTGCTTCCTCTAAGCATGTGGCCCAAACTCGCTTTGCTAGGAACAGGTTTACTAACAATTCTTTCTATTCTAAGCTGTTTCTTAATAGGTTGGTTTTATGAATTGAATGGATTGATTTTTGCGAACCTTGAGTAAGTTGTAAAACGTAATAGTGAAAAATTAACAAGTTTCTTACAGTGCTGAAAGTAGCTCAAACTATTTTAGATTCTACTATATAGCAACCCACACAAGAGCTGCTGTATGGCTTATTGGCGTTTTCTATGGCTATGTTTTATTTAAGACTAAAAATAGTAGCAGTAAACTATCAATGCATAAGGTAAGTCGTACTACATTATATATTTTGCTTCATATGGGACAAATTTATGCAATACTCAACTAATATAATGTAATTTCTTGTTTACATTTAAATTTTTATTTGACATCAGTATTATCTATAATACTGGTGACTTGGGACATCATATTCAAGTTTCAAACTAATATATTCATTTACAGTATATAATTAAATATATCTAAATTATGAGATTGTGTCAGGACAGGGACAAACTCTTTCCTTCAAGCAAATAAGACTCCAACTTTTAGAACAAATTAGTATAAAATAACTAACTAATCCAAAAAATCACAGGGCGCCAGTGATTAACTCACAAAATATGTACATATGCAAAGCTACTAACAAATTTTTCCTCATATAGCACCCACAAAAAGCAATTTCAGATAAACTAAGATAATTAATTAAATAATCATCGTTCAATAAGTATAAACGAAAGATAACTAACAACAACTTAATATTATGACGCTATCAATAATCTTAATACATTTAAATTACCCGCTACTTTAAGTGTGTGCGTGAGTTCGTGCGTGTGCGTGCGTGCGAAGGTGCGTGCGTGCGTGTATGCGTGTGTATGTGTGTGTGGGTGTATTGGTGAGTGCGTGCGTGCCTGCGTGCGTGCATACGCACGTGTGTGCGTACATGCGTACATGCGTGCGTGCGCGGGTGCGTGCGTACGTACGTACGTGCGTGCGCGCGTGCGTGAGTGCATACGTGCGTGCGTGCATGCTTGCGTGCGTACGTGTGTGCATGCATCAATGCGTGTGTATGTGTGCGTGGCTATATATATATATATATATATATATATATATATATATATATATATATTGCCGTGGAACCTCTGTAAAATTCGTGCCCCACCTGGGCCAACATAAAATTTTCCAAACAAATTTTTAAAAAATTCCTTACCCTGTATTTCGGACTCCTTCGAATTCCTCTGCTTCCCTGGCTAGCTCAGCAATCGGCCTCTTCTTGAATACCTATTTTTATGTACATACCTCTTTCACACTCGCACACCATCAAATGAAATTACCAAAATAATACGACAACCATACAACCTTTTATTTACACATATATAACAGATAAGATATATTTTCACATGTGTACAAACTGTTTGGTACAATAATTACCAGCTCAATTTATTGAATGTTTTAAAATCCTTGATTTTTAAAATGATTTTAAACAAATTCGAGTAGATATGAGTAGATGGGCCCCACATGTAACTCTAAATTGACTTCATACTGGTGTATTGTGAGCTCATGATAATCCAGTTTTGTTTTTATATGCTTTTTAAACCTTGCATTAATGAAAACAAATTTACATACCCGTTTACCCTATACAACACAATTTATAGCCTGAATAAATTTTTATATATCCTAAATAAACCCCTTTTCAATACTCAAAATTATTAAATTGTCCCGTACATGTATCTTTTCAAACAAGTTTTTAAAACAATAAATATGCCAAATATTTCAAATATCATGCATCCATTTAATAATTTTGTCGTAATAGCCGGACCTTTTATTTAAATAAGCACTAACTCGTGCACTCACTTTAATAACTTGAGGTCCGCTATTACAGTTTTATACTTATGTTAAATGTAACTTTACTACCCACACAAATTCTAACCAAAAGCTTTACTATTACGCTAGTCTGAACCCGTATTCAGAACTCGATGGAAGGAAAAGAAAAGAGAGCTTTAATATTTTTGCTCGGGTATTTATTTTATTATTTAATCCCCCATTGGACCCGTTTCATTTGAAAAGCTTATTTTCCAAAGTGGATTCTTAAAATTTTGAACGTAACCGTCTCTAAATTCTGCAAAATTTATCGCGTCCTACGTGCTGTTTACATAGAATTCGTTTTCTACCTTACCGTGTGCGTTCTTTCCGAAAACTGTTGGCTCTCATCCAATGACAAAGTTTTCTGTCGTCACAATGCTCCACTTAACTGCTATTCATCTTTGTTCTATGCATGTTTGTTGTTTCCTTTCAAACCCCACTCGATATTGTCGACGTCTTTGATCAACTCCACGTGTATATCTTACGTGACTTTCAATTCATTCGCTTCATTTATATTTGTCTCTATCTGTTGTATATTATCGATTGTTCATTCCACTCCCTCCTTAAGATGTTTGTTAATATAACTGTTTATACAAATTGGCCGTTGAAAAAAATTCCTATGATATCTTATATTAACGTTCGTTCAAATTTTCTGAACGTAACATTTAACAAACAGGTGTTTCTTGTAGTAATCGACCGTTTGAAAATAACAATTTCTCGATTCTCTGCTTCGTATTATCTCTGTAAATGAACGTTGGCTTTTAAAACGAATATATTTGCGTTAGAAATTATTGATTTTTTTATCCAAGCACACTCCCTTTTTGCTTTCATGCGTTTGATTAAAAGAAATTATCAGCTTTTATGTACTTTAAAGCTTTTCTTCCCTTATATAATTTTCACATTCGAATTTAAATATAAAAAACCTTAATACTCATCCGTTTTCACTATATGAATTAAATTAATTTAACGCGTAAATAATTTGCTTTTTTCTATATACACGGTTGCTAAAAGTTTATTGTCTACACCTATTTACCTCTTTAAATCCACATCTATATTATATATATATATATTGCTGTAATTCTAGGGTTAATTTAGGGGTAGGTTAAGTCATAGGGATCGTAGAATAAACAAAAGAAACGCCCAAGTAACAAAAGCACATAAGTACAGATATTAGAATAGTAAATAGGTCATTATAAAGATTATTAGTTGAGAGCACACTGTATATAGCAGTACAGGCGATTAAAACACTTATCCAAGAGTATCTACGAGCAAAGATAAGAATTTAAAAATGTAACGAAACGCATTGAAGTTAAATCAGTGAAAAACCTGCATGAATTGGTTAGATACTTAAAAAGTGCGTTCATATATCATCTTAAACGTACTTAGAAATTATGCATTATTTGAAAAGCGTACGTGATCTAAAATTATCACATTTGTTCAAAACTCCAATTTATTAGGAAATAAACAAACACCAAATTTATTCCATTCCGATTAGAATAAGGCAAACAACAATAATACGTGCTTTTATGAACGAAAATTTCTGGGATTTCTGAATTAGATGTGAAGTATAGCATTAAATTACGTGACAAAGAGCATCGCTTCATGCAATTGAACTGCACAATTGGTAAAGTTTCCCAAAATAACAAGAGATAAGACACTTGGTCTCGCCCAGCACATGAAGTCAACGAATCGCAAACAAAAGGGGCCGTTCCTATAAATATCAGGACAATTGTATATCGAGTTAGTATACTTTGAAACTGGGCAGTCACTATACTTAAAAGTGCTAAATATTTACGTGAAAAGTAAATTAAATTAAAGTGAAAATTATTTTAATAGAGTGTATAATTGTGAAAGTGAGCCGTACTTTTAAAAGACGTAAGTAAATCAGATTTAGGAAATTATACCATTTCTAATAATAAATAAAACAGGGCTCTAAATCACCATCTAAATCACCACCTCAAGTACCATCTTAATCACCATCTTAATCACCGTCTCAAGTACCATTTTAATTACCATCTTAATTACCATCTAAATTACCATCTCAATTACAAACTTAATTTCAATTTGAAATTACAATCGAAATAACGATCCTAATAAAGATTTTGTTACGATTCCTGTTAATTACGATCTTAAAAATAATTTTGGATACGAGACTCTGGAGAATGCTACCTGTTCAAGCAATTTGATAATCTCTGAAAATGGTAAATATTCCATTACAGAAATAAAAAACCTTTTATTGGAATAACGATTTGGATACTAATTTGGTTGGATGTCGATTTCAATTCTTGGGAATGCAGAGCACCTACTGAATCACTTCAGGTTAGATATTTTGATATGATTTATTTCCAAAAACTGTTTTTATCTCAATAATAATTTAAAGTGTAAGAGCCGACAAATTGGGGTTTCTTGTATAAATGTATGAAAAGTTATAGACATCTTGAAACGTTTCAACAGGTCTCTAAATGTAATAAAAAGCTCGTTTTGCTGGCTTGATTTTATAAAATCTGACAGATGTAAATAATTTATAAAGGGAGAAGATTTTTAAAAAGGTTGTAAATGTTTAATCATTATACTGTGTATTATAGAATTGCTTTATTTAATTGAATCAGCTAGTCAAGGCAAAGAAAATTATAAATTAACATTTCTACAAGTGCCTGAGTAATAAAAGAATAAACTAAACCATAAATATGACATGCCCAAGTCGTGGTGCCTAATATAAGGGTTATAACACGACATAAATATAGCTAAACCCAATTGTGGGGCTCGATTATCATAGCATAAATATGTACGCACAAGCCGTGCTTATATATATATATATATATATATATATATATATATATACACAGGATGGTCCAGTTTTCATTAACCAGCGTATATCTTCTGAACTATGCAAGATATAGAAAAATTTCATAGCAAAAAGTTTTTTGAATATATTTTCTCTACAAATATAAGGCATTAAGAATTTTTCATGGCCTACTATATTCGAGCAATAATATGTCACTTTGGTTTTTTAAATAGAACACCCTGTATATTTTTTGAAAAAATATTCTACTTGAATTTGTCTTTACGGCAATATGCCACAATCAATGATTTCTATTCAAAGTGCGCTAAATAACCTAAATAATAGAATTTCAATAGCAGTCCGATTGTTTCTGTTAACAAATGCCATTGCAGTATTTTATTTGTTTACTCACAACTATCCGTCACATTAATAAGTAAAAGTATTATTGTGTTCTTAATAGTTGTTTCGCGCAAAATAATGGAAATGAATTTTTCAAACAATAAAAAGGTTGATATGTTATGCTGTTTTCATAGGTCAAACAACAATAAACGTCAAGCTGCAGTTTTATATCGAAACTTATATCCTGACCGTAGACAGCCAAATATAAATACATTTAAGAATTTAGAAAATTCTTTAAGGTCCTATGGTAGCTTTTCAACTACCACCAGAAATCAAGTACAACATAACGAAGATCGTGAATTGGTTATTTTGGCCTACTTTAGAGTTTATCGTAAAGTTTCTACGAGACAAGCTGCAGCTGAATTAAACGGTTCAAGAAGACAGATTTTTAATGTTTTGAGGCGACGTTCAATGAAAGCATTTAAGATGCGTTTGGTTCAAACATTACATCTCAATGATCCAAACAGCCGAGTTGGTTTTTGGATATGGATATTGAATGTAGGAAGAAAATCTTTAGACAGTGCAATTTGAACTGATGAATCTAACTTTCATAAAAATGGTATTTCTAACAGAAAAAATACACAATTTTGGAATGATAGAAATCTTTAGCAATTTGTTGAAACCCATTCACAAGTACGCTATTTTCAGTGAATATGTGTAGTAGAAGACCGCATACTGTGTCCGAATTTGTTTTATGGTAGTTTAACCCAAAATAGATATTAGATGTTTTGCAAACTTCGTTTTAAGGTTTCTTAGATGATATTTCTCTAGCTATCAGGGGAAACTTATGGTTTAACACGATGACGCTCCACCACATAATGGAATCAATGTTACAACTTATTTAAATAATGAGTTTGGTTAGAACTGGATCGATAATAGGAGACCGATTTTGTGGGCTCCCCGATCACCTGATTTGTCAGTTCTCGACTTCTTAGTTTGGGGGTTTTTAAAAGACCGAGTGTATTCTAACTCTACCCCTTTTCAAAAACTTGAAGAGTTAATCACAAAAATTAAAACAGTTTGCTTGCTAATTACACCGGTCATGTTGCAAGATGTTAGAAAAAATTTAATTATTCGAGTTAATAAATGTTTAGAAAGCAAGGGGTGAACAATTTGAACATTTACTAAGATAATCAGTTTTCTTGTTAGCTATTATTTTCAGATGTATGTATAAAAAAATTTTCATTTTATTAATTTATACAGTAAATAAATAATAATCACAGTTTCCTATTGGAATTCTATTATTTGAGTTATTTAGCGCATTCTGACAAGAAATCATTGGTTGTGGTATATTGCCGTAAAGACAATTTCAAGTAGAGTATTTTCTCAAAAAAATATACAAGGTGTTCTATTTAAAAAACCAAAGTGACATAGTATTGCTCAAATATAGTAGGCCATAAAAAATACCTAATGCCTTATATTTGTAGAGAAAATATATTCAAAAAACTTTTTCCTATGAAATTTTTCTATATCTTGCATAGTTCAGAAGATATACGCTGGCTAATGAAAACCGGACCACTTTGTATATATATTAAATACCTTCAAACGGTTTCCTTTCAAGTGATAACATTTTGTCCATTTTTTTTTGTGGAATATGCCCAATGGAATGGCGTGGAAACAATTTTGTAATTGTAGTCTTAACTTACAACTTTTCTGTCTTTCAAGCTTCGCCATTTTGACATAGCATTTAACAAATTTCGTTTTTATTAGAAAAAAATAATTCTCGTATCCAAAGTCAATATGACGCACCGTTTTCGAAAAAAATGGATTAGAACTTTTTATGTGTCAATACATACATTTCCAATGGTTAACAAATTCATTTCTAAAGTATGACAGATGACTAGAAAAATAAGCATAATAACAATTGTTTGAATGTCAAACTGTTCTTTCGTCATCAACTGTTTTCAACTAATAATTTGACTTTTCTGAAGTAAAAAAATTAATACGAGTAAAGAACTGTATTAATGTCAAGTAACTGAATTTCAGTATTGTTATTTGTAAACTAGTTTTAAGTAAAGAGTTATTTATTATTTGGTGTTACATTAATTTTCAAATACTAAAATTTCAAGATTATTATAATGATTTGGATTAGTAATGAAGAATTTGCCAACATGCATTTAATGTATGTTGAAAAGCAATGCAACGTTCAGGCAGCGACACATAGATATGGGGATAAATTTCCAAATAGAAATCATCCTGCTTCCAAAACGTTTACAGCTCTTCATCAAAGAATTAGGAAAACTGGATTGGTAGTTCCAGAAATGAAACTAGAAATCATTCTAACGTATGAAAAGTATATGAGGACGATATTCTAATGGAAGTAAGTAATATTCCGATATTAGCGTTAGAGGAATGGTTGCAGTGTATCCTATTTCTTAATCCTTTGTGTTTAATACTATTCATAAAAAAAGTTCAGGCCTTGCGTGACGGTGATTCTTTGTTCATTTTAATTTTTGTAATTGGTTGCAAAATAAAGAAAACTTTTTGTCAAATGACGAACATACTACTAAGATACTTTTGAGAATGTGTAATGCGCATTATTACTCCAAAGTCGGTGATAATCTGCTTGAGTCTGTAGAATTGTCCAGTTGAGGTGAGGATTATCTAAAATTTTTACAAAATATATACATATATATATATATATATATATATATATATATATATATTACTCAAATTTAGACCAGGGTAGAAAATTAATTAACGACATCAATTAATTTTAATCACCGTGTATAAGGAAGCTTTGGGAAAAAGTACGCGTAATTAAAATGCCTAGTGTGAAGATTTAAATCATTCAATTAGAATGTAGGGTTTGTATAGAATTTTATTAGATAATACGCGTTATTAAAACCACGGAGCATAAAAATTTATTCGTTTCATTAAAAATAAGGGATTTAAATTATTCACTAGACGCTTTCTATAAAAAGAAGCAGAATTAAAATGCTCAACGTGTATTTAATTTAATTGTTCCAAGAAACAAATAGAAATTACGTGCAAAATTTATGTTAATTAATTCAATTTTTAAGTAACGAGTATTAAACAAAGTGTACAGATAATAATTAATATTTAATTAGTATTCGCTAAAAATTAAAGGGTAGAAGTCAATGCCATTCATTATTATTTTATTGGAGTTAATTGAACCATTAGTAATATATAATAAGCATAAAAGCCTGTGAAAATCCAAGGTTAAAATACGTAGAATATCCAAATCGTAGAAGTATTACGATTGAACACCTGCGTATTTTTAAATATCAAAGTTCTAATAAATTCGAATAGATAAACATGCAGATTCTACGTATATTGGAAACGGTCGGATAAACCGTAGCTTATATTAACGGGAAGGCTAGATACGGGGATATTTAACTCAAATAGGGATCCACGTGGATTGAAATAACCGATAGTAAAGAATATCGATTTGTACCGCTCAGAACAGGGTAGATAAAGACGGATAAAAGCGTAAAGCCGAGACACAAATAATAAAAGGCGTGATTTGAGCAACGTCACTAGGTTTGCGATTGGTTAAAATAAGATGCAGATATGAGAGGTGTAAACATAATAATTTCAATACAAAATTTAATTAGTTGTTCTCAAACGTGGCGAGCCGTGTGAAAATTTCTTAGATTTAACTGGCATGAGTGCAAATTTTGTAGAAGCGCTGTGCCGGACTGTCGAAAAGGGAACATAGAATGCGAAATTCTGGAAAGTGTCCGTTGCGGGACAAAACCGACGGGCAAGCGGGCTATTATATAAACCCATGTTTATAGGAGTTTGGCTCTCTTAGTTTTTCGATTTGTGTTCAATACTTTAAAACAGTTTGCTCTTTATTTTTTGCTGTTATACCATACTTCAAGCAGAATACGTGCTACGATACAAGTTATTATGCTTTAGTGCACTTAGAAAAGATAGATAAGCGATAAGTAAATACATTTAAGTATGCAGCTTTGTATAGCGTGAACGAATTATGAATTGCTTTGCTAATTTTCGGGGGTGTTAATAATCAAATGTTATTCGTAAACGTGATTGGATCCATAAAACAAGATTTAGATATACATAGATGCGTTCCTGAAAAGCCCTGAAACTATTTTAGATGAATGGTGGTGTAGAAAAATTTTAAAAGCGGTCAGAATCTGAGGACGTAAACATAACCCAGTTGGAATGATGAAATTAGCAAGGACGATGTACATTGAAGCCACGAGTGCAGTAACCTTCAGGTAAATTATACAATTTTGTTCGAGCTTTGATGTTTTGGTGTGTGTTGAATATCTTTATAATTTGTTTGATAAAAAAAAAATGAACAGTAGTGAATTTGTATAAACAAATTTTTAATTTTAAGGTAAAATTTTCTTGTTTAAGTAGAAAAGAGTATTTAGCGGTTTATGTTTTGATTATGATGAAAATTTGGGTTTGTCTTTGAGCTCAATTAGACTAACCTGTTTAATTAACGTATAGGGGTGGGAGATGCTCCCTTTTATTCAGACTTAGGTCTGCACATATTGTTAACTACATTAGTATGCATCCTACACGGACTTTAATTCTGGATGCAAATTAAAAATGATGACAAAATTTGAAATGAAATTTTATTATACTGAAATTTATGCTGAAATTTAATTTTGAAATTTTAATGTATTATGAATATTGATGCAAATAGAGTTAACATTGATGTTTGTGGTAGGAATGTGTTTGTTTTTTTTATGAATGAGGATGAAAGTTTTTAACTAGGTGAGCAGCCGAGGCGGAAAGAGTAAAGAGGCGATTATTAGAAGAGATTCAACAGGGCGAGAATCACAGCAAATCTAGGTGCCCAGTTCGAGAGGTTCGAATATTTTTTTACTCTGGTGAGGCTTTTTGTAGGTTTCACAGCATTATATGACGGCCCAACGCTGGGGCTCGATTCGAAAACCGTAGTTCCCGAAGAATGGTGAGGATCACAGCAATATATATATATATATATATATATATATATATATATATATATAATTGTTTATTCGCAACCAATAGGCACGCGACTTTGCACATATGGAGCATGAAAAGTTCAAATCTATTCTTTGCAAAAATGGTGCCGGATTGCGACTTTAGATAAGAGCATTATTTTTCTCTAATAAAAACAAAATTTGTTAAATACTATGTCAAAGTAACGAACTTGTTTTACTGTGATCTAATAGGAATAACTGATGTATCGTGTCTAATTGTTTAATCCTATCTATAATACTATTTAGCTTACGCTACATCATCGCAGTTATGAATTTTAATAATAACAATCACACATACACAAATGTATATCCCCACCTAAGAGAGATGTGAGAAAGGGGTTTCTGACGCACAATTACCTCCTCCTACCACTTTTTTCTCATAAATGCACATGTAAACACGCTTTGCCTTCTTTTATAAGCGCGCTGAAGGAAACTCTAATTACCTCCTTTTACCACCTTACCTTTAGAGCCCGCTCTTATAGATCATAGCGCTTCGGACCGCCAATCAAAATGCAGTAACGTGTACCACGTTATTAGTGTCCAAGTTTTACGGAGAACAAATCGGAATGCAGAACGTATCGAGTAAAATTTTTCTACCATTCTGTCAGTATCATTTAAATTTCGTCACACAATTGTAGTAGACCAAAACCACAGGCAAATTCTGGGATTTAAATCTGAGATCACAAGAATGTTAATTTTCTGCCTTAGCTTTACGCTACTGAGTGCATATAATAATAAAAAAATTCAGATACGCTTTTCAAATTATACAAGAGTATTTAAATTATTGATGAATTGTTTGAATGGTGCCACTACCCGAATATACGAACAAGAGAAATCAAAACAGTGTTTAAATTATTTTATGTAATATTTGAAATTTATTTAAAGTAAAGTATTCCTTATTAGTTACTAACAACTGTATATTCATAGGCAAATTAAATTACTGTGCTTAGGGTAATATAAAACTTTTCTTCGGAAGCGCGCGATTCCATGATTTAAACTTGAATGAATTTAGATGCGCTTCTATGTAAAAGGTAAGTTCAAAATTTCATAACTACTACATAATCATTCTCTTAAACTAGGATAGAGTCTAAAAGTTTTTCTCTTTCTCTACTAATGACTTTCATTCACCAACCCTTCCCTATTAAAATCGTACTATGTAAAATTTTTTAGTAATTATGATGAATAATTTTCATACCCATTTTAAATCAAATTCAAATGTACCTAATCAGTTACGTTGAATAAATTTTATTATAATGGCCAAACTTATCGAAATTTGACCACCCCATATTTACAATTATACACTTACACACAAAGAGCTACACCAAACTCTCACATAATTTAACCTACTTAAATTATCAAAGAAATATCTTTTTATAGATTTTGAAAACAATGAGATCTTGTTTTACCTTTAAATTATGCTGGTGGTCTTTTTCTCCATATTTTAAATTTACATAATTTTCAACCAAAAAGAAATGTTTATTTTTCAAAACAGCAACACAAGCAAAGCAAACAGAAAAATATACTGTATCTTAAGCCGTCTTTTCTCTGGAACCATCTTAGGATGAAGAAATGCAGACTGCATTTTTCTGCGGCTGAGTGCTGGAACCAACAACTTAACTATACTAGCACACTATGTACAAAACGCACTTTAAAATCGCGATTTTACAACGCACAAAAGACGTAATATACCAGAATAATTGAGCAAGTGAGAGACGAATAAGTAAGAGCCTTTCAAACGCTTGGTTTGTATTTATACAAATTCAGAACCATAGGGGCAAGCAACATAAACGATTCCTATCAATTGAATGTTAAATTTTCTACAAAAGCAAGCAAAAATATATATATATATATATATATATATATATACCAAACAACAACGGCGAAACATTTCTAGAATGCAAGCAATAAAAAAAGCAAAATACGATAATTAATTCCATGGAATTTCGTTGTTCGCGTACAAAAGCAAAATACATTGTAAAACCCTCAAGCGAATATGCAACCAGGCATACGGTTAATAAAAATCAGTTACCTGACTTTTAGAAATTAATTGGGGTTTGTATTAATATCGATCCACACTAGGCAGATACCAGGAATGACTTTAATTTTAATACCAATAAAACCTGGACGACTGAACACGTGCAGATAACAAAATAGAACTTCACAGTAAATAAAGAAGACAACCGATACAATTAAAGTATTTTAATGAGGGAGAAGTTTTAATTTTTCAAAGAACTTATTAGAAGTGGTTTTAACGACCAGCAAACTGTTTGCTGCTTTCAACGAATAACTCTTGGAAATAATGAGCGCATATTCCCAAGAAGGGAGAAACTAGTAGAGTGGTTTTTAAGGAGGAGCAAATGCTTGCTTGTTTCAATGAATTTGGCAAAGTTGCTAGTCTTTTAGAAATGGTTCAACGATAGCATTTCTGAGAATTTATAAACTATTATAAAATATATTCCACCTGACTCTTCAATGAGGAGAAATTTTTATACGGGACGGTTTAATACGTTCATTGAATTTCTTAAACCTGTATAATTTGAGAATAACATAAAAAAAGTTTAGATTAGCGTTTTAATTAAGGTAGTTGCAAATTAATGCAGAATCGTCCTATTTCAAAAAATTAACGTAACACATGGTCTTTAAAACACGATTCACTCTTTTACACGGATTCGCTTGCAGGTGATAAAAAGCATTAAAATCATTTTGGATATATCTTTATTCATTAAATCTTTAAATAAATTACTGCGAAATTGAACTCCATAATCTACAAGTTCGTTCCGCTATACGCCAGAAAGTAAAATGATAAAGCTTTTGACCGTATACCATGTATGCATTGTTATTGTGCTTATGTTACATTACACCTTCCAAATTAGGTATAATAGGTATAGGAATTGATATAGATCGCAATAGTCATTTCACATAATTTAAGCGTTTCCTCTAAAATGTTTTTAATCTGTATTTCATTAATAGACGATTTCATTTTATTGCTTCATAATAATCCTAAGTAATTTTTAGGGACTAATTTTTATTTCATGGATAATATCATTGGCAGTAGTGTGCATATGTGTATATGGAGGCCACGATCTACAATACCAGACTGCTGATAATTTCAATAAGTTCGAAAACTCGATTTATTTAGCTCTAGTTCGATCATCTTGGGGAATAGCTTTGGGATGGATAATTTTTATGTGCTTTATGGGTTATGGAGGTATGTAAACAACTATGTATTGCTAATAAGACAGGTAAGAAAACAAGTACCACTGTTTTTCAAAGAAAGTAAACTATATACTTAAACTATTTAACGATCAACCCTTGTTTATTCACTGCCATAAAATTAATATTTCATTACAAGACCCATGACATCTATAACCTTAGCATGCTCTTCATTTGAAGAAGTTTATTTTGATGATGCAAATGGTGAGTCCTTTTAGTTGCAAGAATTTATAACAACGTAAATCATGAAGTTATCACATTGAAGTTTAAATTCGCTTGGTCAAGACGTGTATATATTTTCAGGTATGTGTAAATTCAATGTGACATTCGGTGTGCAAGCAAAATAATCAAGGATTAACATATAGTGAAGAAATAACTACTTTTACTCAGACTTCGAGTTGCACTTACACCGACACTCCGTCAAAACGTTCTGAATAATATCCATTATCAGCGTCATCACTTCGTGTTCACTGAATGTTTAGAATAAAAGCAGCTTGTTGCCTGAAGAGGTCCTGACGTAACAAGCTTGATGAATCGCAGTTTTTCATAAATTATATATTTTTTAACGAGATAACTATTTCATTATGATGAAAATGTTAATTGATAATTCTCAATTCAAAATTACTCGAATCTGTTAAGGGTAAAATGTAATAATAAATCTTTTTACACTTGAGCGTACGGTTTGATGGATCCAAGGAATATGAAGCTTTTATTATAATCTCCAGGTCAGTTAATCTTGTTAACTAATTTCGTGAAAGCTTAGTGATTGTTGATTTTAATGCTTTATAGCATTATATCACCCATACGATCCGCTTAAAACCACCTTAATCGAATCCCTCTACCGTACTACGACTAACTCCTATAACCTCCTCGATATCTTTTTGTAAAATAACGTAATATGGTTTGGAAATGCCGACAAATTTTAGAACCGGGTCCCAATAAATTCATCCTTGCGTTTATCCATACCAGTGTCTTATTCTGTATGAAAATATTAAATCTATTGTGAAAGGAGTGTGACAAAATATTTGATCTTATCACTAAAATCTTATTTTATCACTAAAATCTCTATACATGTTTTCCGTTTTCACGCCGTACACTACAGAAGGTGTCCGACTAAAACAAATGGTTTTGGTTATCATTGGCAGCTATCATTTTACACTGTAATGAACGCGTAATACTAGAAACTTGGCTTACACATATTTCTGCAGTCACGTTTATCCAACCAATTGATAGCCATGTCTTGTTTATCGAACACTGTACGATCACTAAAATACAGACGGGCGACAAATTTGCTGACGCACAATTTTTCTAGCTATAAGCAAATCACAATTTTCACTTTGACGCATTTACCGACATTCTCTAAGATCTACCTAAAGAAGGCGTTATTTATCACTTTCATAAATTTTTCTCAAACAAAATTTTGAATGGAATTCACAAACCGGTGTTCAGATCAATACACGGTTTCGACTATGGAAACTGTTTGCAATTATAAATCCACTGCACTGTTTTAATCTCGAGTCTATTCTTCAAACGCTATTTGGAAACATTTATAGTTAATGGTGTTATCCTTATTATTTCCAAGGTAGCGAGTTACTTCAGAGTCTTGAGGTTGACGTATGACGGTGTATTGGGGTGTGGAATAAAGGACATATAATTAGAAGTACCGTGCAATATATATATATATATATATATATATATATATATATATAACGTCGAGATATACGTCAAGTAGATGGATGATGTGGTAATATTGCAATTGCCCGTTTGCCAGTTGTTAGTATTGGCGTATTGTAAGTAAATCCAGATTCAAACCGGTTGTATTGAATATAACTTTCCCATTCAGAAAAAAGGATTATGTTTTAGAACGGATCAAAACTGTAAAGATTTCATATACACGTTTCGAATGTTTACGAATATACTAAACAATAACAGGAGGTCGTTAATTAGATATAAGCCACTGTACTTCTGCGCGATTGAGCTCGGAAAATGCAATGTAGCTAAATGTCGCTTTGTTATAAAGTGCGTCCTTGCCGGTAAAATTTTTTTAACTAAAATGGAATCGTCACGAACACATTTATGTTTCATCAGTTCGAACCCATCCTCCTCGGGAAAATTTTTTGATCTCCAGTTACTCTTCGTGCTCCACATTTTTAGCTAACTTATTTAAGACGATATGCAGACAGTCGACGAATCTTAGTTTAATGTAATTTATTCCATCAATTTTTCTACTATTCCGCATTTTCAAGTTATCATTCAATTAGCCTTTTTCATTTAATAAGATTGATCTTTTTTTGCAATTACGCATGATAAAAGCTGTTTCCTAACAGCATTCCAACTTCTTAGTAATAAAATGTGCTTTATAGCCATTTCAATTGCGGACCAGAATGATATTAGTCACCCTACATTTCAAAATGCAAATACAAATGTGACAAAACGAAATTTCTTAAAAGTAATTTCAGGTACCCTATATTTAACCTTCCATTGCTGCACCCAGAGCTACTATATGAGTCAGGATGCAAATTTCTTTACCTGAAAACTTTGAATTTTGCCAAAGTTTTGCAATTCCAAGCAAGGTAGGGATCTTTAACGTGCGTGACAATACTCACACACGGCACCTACATTTTACCTCCCATTCGAACGTGGGCGTATTTTTATGAAAAATCATCTGCTAACATTCTTCAAGCGGTTCGTGTCGAGAATCAAACCTCGGGCCTTGTATTCAGTAGTCATACGCAAACCTGTCTGCTCCATGAAGTCGCCGCATTTTCAAATACCACCGTTTACTGTTCCAAAAAAATAAAAATTTGCATTGCTAAATCCAGTGTTACAGTTGCAACTTGCTTTTTGAATTGTTTCTAACTGTCTTGCATATGTTTTCAGTTTACTCATAAATATCTTTCCTGCAGCTGACCTCGAACTAAATTAAATTTCGATAAACTATTGTCCAAGCTATAATTTATATAGTAAGCCCTGTCGTAAGGTTTGTGCTCATGTACATTGTTAATGAAAAATGCTGCGGTAAAAGAAGCAGTAGAATTGTTTGCTTCGAGAACTCAATCTGTACTGACTTCAAACGACATGGTCCATTTGAAAAATGTTAGGCAAGCTTTTTTCATAAAAATACGCCTTCCTACGGAGCATAGGTAAAACGTAGGTCCCATGTGTAGTGGTGTCAGGTACGTTAAAGATTCCTACCTTGCTTGGAACAACAAAAGTTCAGCAAAATTCAAAATTTTTAGGTAAAAAAACTTGCTTCGCTTGCCAATGTAGTACCTTCGGATGGAAAATCGGAAAATAAAGTGTGTACTTTCAATTCATATTGGTAAGCAAAAGATACTGCAATACCCTGACAACAACTTTCTGTACTGTACTGTGACATTGTAGGATTATTTCCAACCGTCGCAGTAGCGGAGTGTAGGCACTCTTATAGTGCTTTCCTGATTTTCTACATTTATACAAATAAATCTGAGGTATGGGGTTATATATGGTTACACTAACAATCTCCGAAATAAAGCATACTCACTTTATTCACTTCTTAATGCGTTCGATTGCACGGCTATTATTTCCAGCTTGGCGAATATTTCTTAGCAAACGAGTTTACGTCTTGAACTTAAATAAAATGAAGCTGCAAAACATTTTTATTTTAAGACGGGTTGCTCTAGAATGTAATTTTGCCTTCAGTGTTGCCATATTTAACCTAGCCTAATAGAAAATAACACGAACTCAAGCATACATCTACTTCCCACGGTTTAGCTCACGTTTCACTTGACCAGGGGTCAGTTTATTTTAAACAGAACTTGGAAACGCTTTTGATATTTTTAGCACAATGTACTTAGTCTGTGTAAGATGAGAGAATAACGGCAACATGTATCGGAATGAGTAATAGTATAGTATAAATTGATTTGAATTTGCAATCACTTCCAAATGGAAGATGTCAATATAAATAAGGCTATTCGGATATAATTACACTTTTAACGTTTATAAATTAGTATTCAAAAGTTTATGAGTTTAGGAATTCCTTTAACTGACTACCAAATGAATCCAATTTTTGGATTCAAAACATTTCAAACGGATTGCAGTAGCTCGCAGAACAATGGATTTATTTAACTTATACTACTATGACTTTGTGAAAAATGACATTTGGCTACAACACATAGCACACGTATTTTATAATAAATTTTATGTTTTAAGCTTGTTCTACAAATACTGTTTCTAAATATAGGTCCTGTCAACTGGCTTTTGTCACTACCAGTTTTCGAGATAATTGCAAAGTTGAGCTATTCTATGTATTTGGTACACGGGTCCAGCATGTTAGTTTACATTGCCCAACTTCGAACTCCATTTGTGTTCAGTGACCTCAATATGGTTCGTTGCAATAGCTACAGATTTAAATAATGCACCATTTCTTTACAGATGTATGAGTTTTGGGGTCACTTTGGATATACTATGATTGTTTCACCTCTACTCTATTTAGGAATTGAATATCCTATTGCTATGCTTGAACTGCATTTACTTGGACAGCGAAAAGGTATACCTGTAGTTTTATATTAACGCTTTTGGTGACTTTTTTTATTTCAGATAATGTTAAGAAGCAATCTGATGAAAATAATCTGAAGAACACAAACGATTTCAAGCAACCTTAGATTTGCTACCTAGTGATATAACAAGATCTAAATACCGTTGATAGGATAATGTATTTTTAACTATAATACGTGAGAAAGTATAACTTAAAATTTGCAAATAGGATCACGAGATATGGCCGTATACTTTCCATCTTGTTTTATCTTTATAAGTTATAGAAAGCTTGCAACTTAGAGATCCTGATGATTCCCTAAGAATATGTATTTTTTGTACTAATTTGGGCATTTTTAATAAAGATTAAAATTCTTTTACTAGTTGTTTGTTTACTAGAAAGAACATCGATTGCTGATTTTCTTTACACTACCTTATAATATAATTTACTAAAGGTCTTTCAACATATTCTGTAATGTTTTTGTTCAAGGTCGCATCGCGAGTATATAACGTAAAAGCTACAAAAAATTTTAGGTAATAATAATATGTAACAGTAGTTAAAAAGTATATATAGCATTCTGGAAATTACGCTTTTTCGGTTTTTACTAAAGCGGCCTCATATCTGTTTAGCGAAAAGAAAGGATGATTCATATGTATCGAATTACAATCATATTTGTCTAGCGATAAGAAGGATTATTAACAGGTATCGTAATACTGTAGGTTTGACGACGCACATTCTAAATGTTTTCTCCATTTAACTAGAATATGGAATTAAGGTATATAAGCGTAAGCCCGTTGCAATAGATGAATTTTAGCTTGAAGTCGGATCTATCACATGTTTGGTGCACATAAATTAATGTAAAGGTAAATTCGCTTACCTGTTATAAATGTGTTAGGTAAATAAACTAAAAGCAGGATTACTGCTATAGTAGTGCTTTTTCATCGCATGTAGAAGATTAAATTAGTGCGACAACTTGCTACATATATTGACGTAACATAAAAAAAAACAAGAAAAAGAAAGAAAGGATGACCGGGCTCAATCGGTGAGTGGGCGGGGTCTTATACCTACGAATAAAATAAAAAGAAACCTGCAATAAATAGAAAAAAAAATATAAACACTCACTCATTCACTCTCAGAAAAAAACATACAAAGGAAAAGAAAGAACTTATAATTACACAAAATATGTACACAAAACAGTAAAAAAATTATTCATTAAAATGGCGAGCTGTAGTTTTTAGGCAACTACCCCCTGACAGTAACTAGAAAAAAAAAGAAACAACGCAACCCTAAAAACCACAGCTCTAGATCATCGTAAATATAAACTTAAACTATATGTACATACATAATGGCAACATTTTCAAATGTACCCGCAAGTCTTTAAGCTGTTTTCACAGTAATAATTAGCATAGTTTTAGTAATTTATAACCAAATAGTAAAGCAGTACGAAAAGAACAGGAAATACCCAAAATAGTTTAATAATTTTTGTATGTAAGAATTAAATTTAGCAAGGCCATAGTTGAACGGTAAAATCACAGGCGTTCTGGTTCCGAAGTAAGAAGCGGATACAAAGAAAAAAAGAACTCACCCTCGAGTTACTGACATCGGGGTGGAGGCTGTCGCTGGTCCACGTCAGCGAGTGGGTAGGCCTAAGCCCAGGCAGAACGCATTTGACCTTCCATTACCGGAAGAAACGACAGCTCAAGGGATTAACGTGTCCCCCGCAGGAAGCTAGAATAATTACAAACAATAGATTAATTTATTAAAACCAAAAAGTACCGTTTTATAAACCCTATATACTCACCACGCTATAATGCGTGCCAGCAATTCGCATAAAGAAAACGAAACCAAGCAAAACGGAACGGATGTTTTCTGGTTGTTAGTCGAACAGAAAGTCGATATTAAATTTGTTTAGTTAAAGCACCAAACCTCAAGGAAATAAAACAGGAAAACCCTAATTTATTGAAACAATTTCGCTGAATTCTTTAAAAAGGGAAAACACCAGCATTTAATTCTTGAATACTTGGAAAGACGCCTATCTAACTATGGCATAAATTCCACGTTAAGAAATTTTTAGAAAGGATATTTATTTTCTATGGAGCAAAAAGATTTATCAAGTGACATATATAGGATGTTTATTATTAACTACAATACAAATTTTTATACACGAAAGGGTTATGTTTAATTTACGGAATGAATTTTCGTGTTTAACGCCAAGAAATATATGGTGAAAATTATTGCATATAAACTAATCAATTATTTACGAAAATGAACGTAACAAATCAGTGATTAAGCTAGAATCTGTAAATACTTGTGATTGTAAAGAATAATTATTAGACATATTTATTTAAAATAAAGACTAAAGGACAATTAAAGAATTCGTTACACTGGTACTAATTAGTCCTTTGAAATCGAGCTAGTAAATAAAAAATGAAAAATATAAGATCCAAGTAAAAATTCGAGCCTGCGGCTTAAGCTTACTGCCCATATTTACCATCTTTGAAGTACTAGCTGTATTTGAAATGATTATTTGAGCTTTGCATAGAAGTCTAAGTTATTATTTCATCTTATTAGTTAATACTTTAGTATTTACCAACTTGCTTTCTGCAATTATCAATTATGTATATTTAATAGTTGACTTCAGGTGTAATTTTAGCGTCGCTTCATGTCTACATCTGACATAAATCAAAAGAAAGACTTGACACCATCGTATGTGAATGACATAAATACCAAACGTAATTGACAGCTAGGTTGATATATGGTTGTGTACATGATTTAGATTTGTATAATTTTCGAATTGTCGCCGCCCGTCTTGGTGGCTAACTTGGAAAACGCATGAAGTCGCGAAATCCTAAGATGCAGGTTTGATTATTGTCGGGACTTTATATTTTTCACCTTTTAATTACTAGATCGGTTTGAAGTAATCATTTGGGCTTTGCATAAAAGGTTAAATTGTTGATTCGTGTTTTTAAATAGTTATATATATATATATATATATATATATATATATATTGTTGTGGATTCAAAGGGTTAAATTTAGGGTAAACAATACAATTTCGACCACCCTGTATAGAGAAAAGAACAAATTATTTACGCGCAAAATTTATTTAATTCATTTAGGGAGAACGGACAAGTATTGACGTATTTTTATAATTAATGATTGAAAGGTTAAAAGTACATAGAGAAAAACAGTTTTAAAACAAATAGAAACGCATAATTAAGTTTAATTAATTTTAATTCAACACGTAAAAGCATTAAAAAACCCATTAGGGTAAGGAAAATCAATAATCCCAAGGCAAAAGGTTTCTTTGTAACAAGCAAACGACGAAATATAAACTCCAAGAATTGTCGTTTTAAACGGTCTATAATAAACGAACACCTGCATTTTTAAAAGGTTACATTCGTCGAAATTATGAGCATAATAAGACAGGGCTTCATAGAAAATATTTTCAACCGTCAGTTGTTTCGAATAACAAGCTTACAAAGTTCATAAAGAGCAAGGGAAATGCACGATAGGTTATATACTACAGATAGAGACAGGTATAAAAGCGTTGATATTTAAAACGCACGTACTAATCCACGTGGAGTGGAGATGACCTGTCAGCAATATCGATTTTCTATAACTCAAAAGGGGTTTTGAACGCGACAGCAGACATGCATCAGACAGAGATAAAAATATTACAAGCAGAGTTTTATGACGACACAGAATAGTATCATTGGTTCAGAACGGACAGTTTTCCATACGTACGAACACGCTACAGGTGGGAGCGATTTCGGATACATACGGCACGTAGGACGGCGTAAATTTCAGGAATTCCAACACGGTTATACCAAAACTTGCAGAATTGTTATTTGAAAATAAGCTTTTCGAGTGAAGTGTGTCCGGGAGGTAGCATTTTGAAAGATATCAATACTCTAGCTAAATTAGTGGGGTTCTCTTTGTCTTCTCATCGCTTTTCTACTACTATACTACGATAGACCAACATTATAGTAGACGTTTGTTATGTGAGTATTAGATATGTTCATAATAGTGCTAGCACGTGTAACTGAGTAGTAGTGGCCTTCTATTTATTAACGAGAGATACGTGTAGTGTAAATTAAATTAATAGAGGTTCGGCTACTACTTTACCAAGCTAGAAAATCAATAAATAGAAGCATAATATACGTGGGTAAGCATCACAATCAACTAAGAATGGTATGCTGTTATGGAATGGTACATTGAAACAAAGCGCTTGGCGAATAATTGGGGTAATCGTCTATGAATATGCGTAGTATCACAGCGCATGGGCACGAAGCAGAGATGTTCTGGTGATCATCGTCGAAGGAATGGAGCCCTGAAGCATTCTCCAGGTAATTTATTTGAAATTTCTGTTGTCTGATAAACTTTTGCAAAATTTTGTGCTGTGTGAGTGAATTTTGGGGTTTATTTATGGTTATATAAACTTATTGGAAAAGACACATGTACTGAACAATTTATTGGGTTATTTAAATATTGAAAAAGGGTGTCTTTAAAACTTACTAAATTTTATTCTGTATATAAATTCGATTGAAAGGGTAAACGGCACTATTAATTTTGGTTTAATTTATGCAAGGTAAAAGGCATATATTAAATAAACTGGGTTATTATGAGCTCACCATACTCCAGAGTACAATCAATTTAGGGTATTATGTGGGACCCATCTACTCATATTTTATTAAATTTGTTTGCAACTAATTAGAAACGCAAAGACTTTAAAAACATATCACATTTTGAGTTTGTAATTAGTGTACCAAACTGTTTTTATACATGTGAATAATTTGTCTCTAAATAGCGGTAAATTAAAGATTGTATGATTGTTGTATTATTTGGTGATTTTATTGAATGGTGTGCGAATGTGAAAGAAGAATGGTTTTATATTTAGGTATCCAAAAAGGGGTACAGCTGAGCTAGCCAGGGAAGCTGCTGAGAATTTTTTGAAACAGAAAGTAACAGGAAAAGAAATTTTTTTTTGAAATTTTTTTATTTTTAAAATTATTTGATGACACTGGCGATGTCAAACCCTTAATGTCTCCGATCACAGCAATCTTATGACACCCAATTCGTGGAGCTTGAATGGTTGTTAGGAAAAGGTTCGAGTGTTCCAGTTTATGTCCACGATCACAGCAATCTTATGACGGCCCAACGTTGGGGCGCGATGTTAAAGCTTTGTCCCAGCTTCGTCTAAGGATTTGTCTGAACTTCCACAACAATCTTAATATATATATATATATATATATATAGCTATGTTAATAGGGTCATTTATCGGTAGATAGAATCACTAGTATTGTACGCTTCACGAAAACACCATGAGGGTTCAGAAAACTAGACATTTTTACGAAGAAAATGAAAAATTTAAAGATTTGACAAGAAAGTAAATGACAGTGCCCTGTATATAAACTATAATTATAATTGTTTTAAGAAATGAAAAGTACTCTAAAAGATTAAATTAAATATTTAATACATAAATTAAATTAAGAATACGTGACCAGAAAGGTAAAATCCAACACCTTGATAGATCGCTTTAGTACACGTTATAAATTACGTAAAGATTGAAGGAAGTTTAATGAAAGTTCATAGGGCTTCAAATAATAATAATAAGGGTGATTTCTGCTGGATTTTTGCTTAATTAACGGGAATGATAATTATTGAAAGAATTTAATTTAATTATTAAAACGAGGTTCTATTCAAAGATTTCCTAAACGTTTTTGTACATTGTAAATATTTTGAGAATATAATAGCAGTTTTGACTTAAAGGCATAGGAAGTAGAGGCAAAAGGAAAATTAAAATTCTTTGTTGTAGTATTGCCGGGTTATTGCAACGATATCACAGCAATATATATATATATATATATATATATATATATTGTGCTGTGATACTGGCTTTTTAGGACTCATATACACAACCAGAATTTGATTCCCAAAAACCCTATCAAAACACCTTACCAATTGTTCTTTTCTTAATTAACAAATGCCCCGATAAATATACCTCGACTAGCTCTGCTTCTAGACACCTATTAACAATAATCGCAAAATGACACACCTATGAACCTGGTGTTAATTTTCATATTTTCAGTATAATTTTGCAATACCTTTCTTTACAATTCAGTAAAATAAAACTTTAGGTTAAACATAAATTTATCGTCTCTTTAGTTTTTCAAAATTATAACAAAGTATTCAGAGCAAAGAGCTATAGTCTCTATGAAATTATTAATAGTGATGTTTCTTGAACCAAACAAGAATTAATGATTCAGAAAATCTAATGTTTAAATGCTTTGTGAATTACTCTGCATTAAATAATTATTTTTCTTATCGTTGGCAGTTCTTTGAGCAACTTTACAATTGAAATTATTACAAATGATGTGAAATTATATTAAATTATATCAAATTATATCATGAGTACAGAGTACAAATTGAACGCACAAACCTTTCTTATCAATTCATATGACACAAATAAGAAGCTTTTTATACATTAACATAGAAATTATTTCTTGTATTTAATTTACAGTATAAGAAAATTTAAGTTGTAATTATTAAAGATTCTACTTAACGAGGCAGATACATAGACTTTTACTAATATAAAATGTATTACCAATACAAAACTTAAACTTTTATCAAAGTTCAAAATATAAAAGATCAAAGGAAAAATGTGGAACGTTCTTATCAAATAGTTGAAATAGTTGAACCAACCAAGATCAGCGATACACCAAGAAGTTCATCCTAAAGGTCTATAAAATTTAACCCAAGCATTCTAATTGTACACCAGACATCTAACTTCAAAACCAAATTTGATACAGCATTCAAGTTGAATTTTAATTCATGAAATAATATCAGTTTAACCTCCAACTCGCGCCTCACACTAGTTGCATGCTACTTCGAAATTCCATGTTACTTGAAATTTACAGGACATTCGAAAAATGCACTAGAGTAATCCAATTGATAAGGTTTTACAAATTTACCTCACCGGCTGCTTAATGAAGTTTTTTCAAGATCAATTCCGTGACTATCAAAATGCTCCTCCAGTCGCTTTCAAATCCATTTATTAACAACACTCTGCAAATGCCTCATGCCAACGATGATTTTCTGACACAAACATTTTTTCTTTCTACTAGACCAACTCCATCTGGCCATGGATACCAGTAGATAAATCCACTCGACCTGCACCGTAGCAAAATTAGAACGAAAGTGACAAGTTTTGTCAAATGACAATTGCTTACAAATTATTAGAATGCAAACATCGATGAAGAAAGCTGTAGAGTCTAACCTAACGATGTTGTTACTATGATATATATAATTTGTCACCATAGTGACACTAGAGGAATGTATTTTACTGAAATATTCTTATTGGATTCTTATTGGCAATATTATTACACACCTTTATATACTTTATACACCATTATAATGGTTTGAAATACACAATTAAAATAAGTTTATTTGTTTTTAGGACTTAAATATGGCTGTTGTATGTCTGTATATTTATATATATATATATATATATATATATATAAATTAATTAACTTAACACACTTCTTGACCAGTTATAATAATATTCTTCTTATTCCTGGAATTTGGTCATCAAATAACTTGACAAAAAAACGAAAACTACAACTTTTCGTATATGAATATATTACATAATTGCTATACGCGTTTCGGTACAAACTACCATAATCATTAATCACCTACAATATTACATAGTTATTACAAAAAAGTTTTTAAAATTGTTATACATATCCAAAATTATATAAAACTTTTTGATATTAATGAGTTTGCTATTAGGATGTGAACATTTTAGTCAGCTAGATAAAACACATTTATCGTAAAAATAACTAAGATTAAAAATAGACAAATAATAAACAAAGTTTAACAATGTATCACATCTTCTTTTAAGAACTAAATTGCTTAAACTAAATTATTATGCTAAGGTAACCAACAAACTTATTGTTATCATTGATAAATATTTAGCGCGGGCAATGTGTGCATTTGTTTTAAACCAGGCTTGTATTAAGTGTATGAATCTTTACAGTGTTGTATTAAGCAAAGGAATCTGAGGTTGAAATAGTTTCATAATAATTTTTTAAAAACGAATTATATTGTTATATATGTTGATGAAATTATCCTGGTCTAGTATTGAATTGATCGCGTTCGGGTGTTTGTGTATTTTAATAGTTTCTAAGATGTTTCTTTTGTTATCGTTATTTTCAACACCTAAAATTTTGACATTATTAAAGTCGAATTGCTGTAGTTTTTCGATTGCGTGGGCCGCTAATGCTGTAATTTTGTTATTGTTTGTTCTTATAGAGTATTTGTGTTCATATATGCGTTTGTGAATATATTGTTTTGAGTTTCCGATGTAACATCCTTCGCATTCTAAACAATTAATTTGATAAATAGTGTGGGATCGGTTATTGTGATGAATTTGTGGTTTAAGATTAGTAAAAAAGTGATTTGTTGAGTTGTTGGGTTTGTGGATGACTTGTATATTGTGGGCATTAAGGCATTTTTTAATTTTTTCTGATAAACAATAAACTTATACGCTCTTCTTTCACTTGTTGTTTGTTTTTATCACAGTTATTAAACACTCTTTAAATTTTTGTTTTAATTATTGGTTGGTAAAACGATTTTGGATAATTATTATTTTCCAGTATGTTTCTTACTAACTTTATATTTTGATGTCGATATCGATTATGTGTAAGTTTTATTGCCCTGTCAACTAAATTATTTATGACATTTATTTTGTATTGTTTAGGTACATAGAAGTTAAAGTTAAGGTATCTACCACTCCAGGTGGTTTTTCTGTACCAGTTGGTTGAAATTATTTCCGCAGAATTTTAAGTAACGAGCATGTCCATGAAAGGGATGGTTTTGTTTATTTTTTTTTCGTGTGTAAATTGCAACCTTTGCTGAAAACTATTGAATGAATCTAATGTTTCTGTAATTTTATGAGTTGGTAGGCAAATGATGCAATGATTTGGGGATTTAAGAAAATGTTATTTATTATTTTGTACATAGTGGTCTGATGTAATATTTAAAATGTTTAATATTAAGGTAGGCTGTGAGAATTATGGTAACCAAGGTGATATTGTATTTACTGAATTGATTGATAAAATAATTTTTTTGGATGGCATGTACTAATTCTAATTTTAGAATTAATGTTTATGTTTGACAAGATTTTTGTCCAAGATCTAATTTTGATTTAATGTTGATAATATTTGAAATGAATATGAATAAAAGTGGAATTGATGATTTTTGAGTTTTAAGGAGTTTTGGTTTTTTTGAAGATTTTGACACAGGGTAATATAAATTATACCAAAAAGACTAAAGAAGTGTGGTGAAAGGATATGGATGGTATTGTTACTGGTAAATGGGAAGATTTAAATCAAATGGTGCTAAATGAGAGCTGCAAAAAAAAAGGAAATGGTGGAAAATATTTTTGGAAATTACAGTAGTGAAAAGGGACGTATGAGTTTTTGACATTTAATTATTCTTAATTTTATTTTTGAGTTTGAAAACGAGGTTATATTTTGTGCATCATATATGATAGATGTAGAAAAAGTTTGTTTCAAAATTCCAGTATATAAATTTTTGGCCACAGTTTTGTATTAGAAAAAATATCTGAAAACATCACCAAGTAGTTCTGTCATTATTTGACAAATCAGAATAATTTTTAAAATTTAAGATATTGGTTATTAAAACGCTTTGAAAGTGCAGGAACTTCTTGGAGAGCACAGCGTCGTCTCCATTTGTAGAAATTACCTGGAGGTACACCTAGACTTTAACAGGATTCGGTAAATATTTAATTTAATCATATTAAAAAGTTTACAATTTTTGTGTGTGATATAATATTTCATTGATAAATGGGTACATCACATTATTTTGGTAGATACAGATAATAGAGTAGAACCCTAGAACCTCGACCTGAGGCTATGGTCGTACATGCTACGTGGAAACTAAGCGTTTCAGCTAGTCGGCGCCTTTAGAAGGAAATATTGTTTTTATTTCATTTTCCACGAGATTTTGATAACTACACATATTTGAAGGTTAGCAAAATTAAATATCAGGCTAAAGGAAAAGAGTGTGTAGCAATATATATGTATATATATATATATATATATATATATATATATATATTATGCTGTGAAACCTCTTGAATTACCTGGTCTGTTGATTTTCTTCTGTTAATCGCCTCGGCTGCTCCTCTAGATAACTTTCATCCTCAATCATAAAAAAAAACAAACACATTCCTATCACAAACACCAACGTTAACTCTATTTACATCAATATTCACAATACATTAAAATTTCAAAATTAAAATTCAGCATAAATTTCAGTATCAGAAAAGTTCAAGATTAAATTTGTTATCATTTTAAAGTGCATCCAGAATTAAAGTCCTTGTAGGATGCCTACTAATTAATATAACAATATATGCAGACCTGAGTCTGAGTACAAAGGAGCATCTACCACCCTTTACGTTAATTAACCAGGTTCGTCTAATTGAGCTCAAAGACATACCCAAATTTTCATCATAATCCAGAACATCAATACTAAATACCCCTTTCTACTTAAACAAGAAAATGTCACCTTTAAATTAAAAATTTGCTGTTAGTACAATTTCACTACTGTCCATTTTAAAATAAACAAATTATAAAGTTATTCAACACACACCAAAACATCAAAGTTCGAACAAAATAGTATAATTTACCTGAAGGTTACTGCACTAGTAGCTTCAATGTACATCGTCCCTTTGTTAATCACTCCATTCCAAATGGGTTATATTTACGGCTTCTGATTCTCAACGCTTTTTAAAATTTTCTCCATCACCATTCATCTAAAGTTGTTGCAGAGCTTTTCCGGAACTCATCTGTGTATATCTGAACCTTGTTTTGTGGATCCAGTCATGTTTACGAACCATTTAATTATTAACACCCTCGAAAAATAACAAAGAAATTCATACTTCTTTCACCAATATACGCCATAACTGCCTACTTTTGTGTATTCATTTGTCGTTGTAAATTTTACTAATTGGTACAGTGATACTAAACTTTATTACCTTGTATCTTCTTTTCTAAGTGCACTAAAGTACATTCATTGTAGCACGTAAAGAACAAGCTGTTTTAAATCACCAAAATATACGAGCAAACTGTTTATTTTATTTAATCAAAACCGGAAAACTAAAAAGCACTGTTTAACGCATTGAATCAAGTCGAAGATCTAAGAGAAGAAAATCAACAGACCAGGTAATTCAAGAGGTTTCACAGCAATATATATATATATATATATATATATATATATATTGCTGTAACATCACCGCACGTCGAAGAGTCACTAAAAGAGTGTTGTTACAAGGCCTCGCTTTGATGCGCCGCTAACAGGTGCTGTGGTACAGATACAGCAAATTGTAAAATTTGAAATTGTTGGCATACCTTCCTTTCTAACTTTACTTTGCATGGCTAGCTCAAAGAAAATGTAGTTTTTAAAATGAAATCAAACACAGCAATATCATAAAGCATTTATACAGTATGAAGTATTTTCTCTCATACAGAAACATAAAGAACATTTACAACATCGTTTCTTTCAAACATAAACTTATTTACTTAAAAATATTTCTCACTTTGTATTGCTTACAATTTACAGAACTAAAATCTCTTCTCTTATGGATAGGTTACTTGGTTTTAATTCCCACGGTTGTAAGGTTTGTTTTTCCAAAAAGATCCTAAACAGATAATCTATTAAAAGGTCAGAGTGTTTCAAACCCCGATCATAGAACTTCCTGGTAAATACCCTTACAAAAAAATATTATATGATTAGGACTTATTCTAGTTTAAATTTATTTGACAAATACTCAAATATCAGTTACAAACAATATTTTTTTAAAAATTATACTTGCAAAAATCTACGACGTGCTTTACCAATTTGTAATCAACAGTTTAAATATATTTGGCTTCTACTGTGTAATTGATGTCAAATCCCAGTTTACAAAATTTTCTATTATTTACATTTCCATTAAGAAACCAATATGCATCCTTGGTTTAATTTTTCAATTAAATTTTAAATAGCTTTTTATATCGAAGCATTTTCAATGTTTATTGTATATTAAAAGATCAAATAATTGCATTCATCATTTTTCATATTTCTATGCAGGTTACATTTGACTTTACTTTTATATTCACTATTCCATGGTAAATATTAGTTACAGTATGCGTATTGCTTACTATAAAACAATAGCTGCCAAATTGTTTTCTTAATGTATCATTCTTGCGATTGAATTTATGAATTAATCTTTTTAATAAAATTACTAGTTTAAATAAAATTTACGTTCGAGCTTGGTATGGAATTCCATTCCAAAGAACACGCGTCTATCTGATGTAACATTCTGAGAATTCCTCATTAGCGTTTGAAATTGTTGCGTTTTATTACCTCGTTAACGCGATCCACTTATTAGTGAAGTGCGCTGCTCGTCTTTGTTTAACACCCAAGGTTCTTGTGGCGTCGCATACCAATGCAAAAATAAGCAATTTTTATTGGTTATTTTATGGATTTTATTAATATTTCAAATGTTCCGGTCGCCTCTTGGAATACACATTTCTTTATTAATTAGTTCATATCAAATTGACTTATTTCTTCCGAAACTTCTATCTTATTATCGCTTATTCCAGAAAATTATTTATATACTACACAAGTCAATTAATATGATTAATTTAAAGTTTTAATGGCGTTATAATGCAAATCAGTTGCACTTTTATAGAAAATACCTGCTTTCACGGTAAAACGTGTTTTAATGCCCAAAGTTAAGATTAGAATTGAGATTTTAAATAAAGGAAATTATTTATTTGTATGGGCGGAAAGGGCATTTCTTTATCGCAAACGAATATCTTTTGTATTTATCTTAAAATAATCGCTTTACATTCTCGTTTTAAGGTATTTTAAAAATAATTCTTTTTATATATACAGCTTAGATTATTTTCTATATATTTACGATACGCTTACATCATACAGGGTAATTATTTATACACACAGAATTTGCGATTTTGCTTGGCATTTTAATGAATAAAAGTACGCTTGTATTATACAGAGTTTAAGCATGAATTTTCGAAAATTTCTATTCATTCCGGATTCTTATATACCTCGGTAGGATTTATTTGTACAATTTTGGTTTTAACGACCTCTTGTGACCTTACATGTGATATTCCAATGCTCCACTCAAAGGAAGCAAGTTTTTCTTACCTGGAAAATTTGAAATTTTGCCGAACCCTTGCTGTTTCAAGTAAGGTAGGGATCTTTAATGTGCGTGACAACACTCACACACGGGACATCCATTTTACCTTTCATTGGAACGAGGGTGAATTTTTGTGAAAAATACTCAACTAACATTTTTCAAGCGGACCGTGTCGGGATTCGAACCCGGGACCTTGGACGTAGTAGCCACACACATACCACTGCGCCACAGAGTCGCCAGACCTTTAGTGACCCATTATTACGTCAATATATATATTATAATATATATGTCTCTTCGTATTATGTGCTACGTTTCATTAATATTTATCAGTGTTTATATTTGGGCCTTTTCTTTGTTATATTATATTTAATAAATGGATAAAAGTAAATTTTGTTGTGAACCAATAATATGCCACGGCTTATTGAAACTTATCTCAGGTTTTTAATGAATTTATATAACTATAAACAAACAGTGTGGGTACAAAACTGTATGCCTATAGATTAACCACTGCCAGATACAGCCCCCTCTAGTTAAATTTTAAGATACTTGCTCTAAACTGGGTGTGATCTTTACTACCAATTTTCAGAAAATAAACAAAGTTAGAATGCTTAACTTTTGATAAGATTTTTTTAGATTTCAATGAATAATACAGCTTTTTAAGTGTTACAAATATAAGAACTAAGTTGTTTTATACCTGTAATTCCATTGAAGTACGTCTGCGTTTACAATAATGGACCTTGGACTGCAAACAGACCACCAAAACTTGGAAGTGCACAATTACCTGTTGAATTTAAGTTTTAATATTTTGTATTTAAAATTTCACGCTTTTATTTTAGGCTTTAGAAATACTAAAATGAAAATGTTATAATGAAAAAATGATACTCAGAATCGGCTATCTAATTTAGGACTCGTTCAAACTATCACTGCGGAAACACAGCTCAGAATAATGGAATCTTCTGGACTCTTTTTAGCTCTCGGTACCCCAATTCACATCAGCTTGGAAGCCAAACACATTTCATTTGAAGAACACATAATCTTCTGGACTACTAATGGTTGTATAAACCTTTTACATTTATTACACGTTGCACAAAAACCTCTTTTAACTAGCTTCAGCTCTTAATACTTGAATAAAAAAACGAGAGCAGGTAAAACACATCTATTCTGTAAATTACAAATTTTATAAGCCCCATTTTATTTATTTCTTATCACCTAGGAGATCTCCTAAAACAATCTTCATTTGCCTACTACCTCTATAAAGTTATTAAATTACACTCTTTGATCAATTATTTACAAACATCTCTAATCACTCTTTCAAAACCTTTCATTTGGATCACTTGGTCCTATTTTCCATTTACTTATAATTATTTTCTAATAATACTAATGAATTGTGTTTCAAATATTATGGTACCTAATTTATATAGTAAACATACATATAGTGAACATACATTAAACAAACATTAATTTTACATCCTATAACTACTTATTTCTACTAAAACATGCTAAATGACTTATTTTTTTAGATCTTGTGGTATGTCTTACTTTTACAAACAGTAGTGTCCATTCAAATAGTGAACATAAACATTTTATACAATCCACAGAAGCTTCTTCAAATGGAATTACGTTTGATTTTTATAAATTAAATTAAATAAACACCTATTTGAAATCTCAAAAAGCTCTATCACACTGAAATAGCATTCGATATTAGTTCAGTAATTAATTTTGTACGATCTTGTTTATCATTAGTTTTAAATTGGATATTTCATAAATATGAGTAGTAAATAAGTGCGTCTAACCTTGGATATTATATAGAACATTACATAACATCACAATATATATATATATATAAATATAAATATTATATATATATATATATATATATATATATATATTACTCATATTTAGACCAGGGTAGAAAATTAAATAATCACATCAAATAATTTTAATCACCGTGTATAAGGAATTTTATTAGATAATACGCTTTATTAAAACCATGAAGCATAAATAAATTCGGTCGTCTCAGTAAAAATAAGAAATTTAAACCATGTACAAGACGCTTTATATCAAAAGAAACAGTATTAAAAAGCTCTGCGTGTAATGTAATTATTCCTAAACAAATGGAAATTACGTGCAAAATTTATATTAATTAACTCTATTTCAAGTAACCGGTATTGAACAAAACGTACAGATAATATCTATAGAAACTTGTAAAAACCCAATAAAAAGCAAATCCTAGAAGTGTTAGTTAGAAGTAGGATGTTTGAACACACCTGCGTATTTTAAAAGGCAATTTCAGTTTAATTTGTGTAGATAAACATGTCGATTCTAAGGATATTGGAAACGGTCAGATGCTTTAGCACGAAATACAAAACAGGGTTTATTTAAAAAGCTCATTCGGCGAAAATTTTGCAGATAATTAATGTTTACAAAGAATCTTGGAGAAACCGGGGCTTAATATTCACGAGAAGGTGCGATACGGGGTTATTAAACCCAGATAGTCCACATGGACTAAAATATAATCGATAATAAAGAATATCAATTTGCACCAATACGAACAGGTTAGAAAAGGAAAGAGAAATGCGTCAAGCAAAGACACATATAGTAAAAGGCGTGATTTAAGCAACGTCACGAGGGTCACAATTGGTTGAAAATAGGATGCAAATATCAGAGGTAGAAACAACAATTTCTGTACAAAATTAATTAGTTTTTCTCGGACATGTTTGCGTGCCGTGTGAGAATTTCTGAGATTTAAATGGGGCGAGTGAAAATTCGTAAAACCGAAGCGCGAGCGACGGACTGGGAACATAGAATGAGAAATTCTTAAGAATTGTCTGTTTTGGGGAACAGACCGACGTGCCGGCTATTCGCTATATATAGAGGGGGTAATATGAGTTTCGGCCTCTTAGACTTTTGACTATTCGATGCGTTAAAAGCTCTTACATCCGCGACTTGATTGAAGATGTTAAACAGTGCATTTTAGTTTGATAAAATAATTTAAAGTTTGCTCGTATATTTTAGTGATTCAAAATAGTTTGTTATTTACGTGCTAACATGAATGTACTTCAGTGCACTTAGATACAAGTAGGCAGTTTTGGCGTATATTGGTGAAAGAAGTATGAATTTCTTTGCTATTTTTCGGGGGTGTTAATAATTAAATGGTTCAAATACGTGTTTGGATCCACGAAACAAGGGTCAGATATATACAGATGAGTTCCGGAAAAGCCCAAAAACAACTTTAAATAAATGGTGATGGAGAAAATTTTAAAAGCGTTGAGAATTAGAAGCCGTAAATATAATCCTGTTGGAATGGTGTGATTAACTAAAGGGACGATGTACATTGAAGCTTCGAGGACAGTAACCTTCAGGTAAATTATACTATTTTGTTTGACATTTTTGTGTGTGTTGAATAACTTTATAATTGATTTACTTTAAATGGACATTAGTGAAATTGTACTAACCATAAAATTTTAATTTTAAGATGAAATTTGCTTGTTTAAGTAGAAAGGGGTATTTAGTATTGATGTTCGGGAATATGATGAAACTTTGGGTATGTCTTTGAGCTCAATTAGACGAACCTGGCTAATTAACGTAAAGGGTGGTAGATGCTCCTTTATACTCAGACTCCGGTCTGCTTATATTGTTATATTAATTAGTAGGCATCCAACAAGGACTTTAATTCTGGATGCACGTTAAAGTGATAATAAAATTAATCTTGAAATTCTTTTTAAAACTGAATTTTATGCTGAAATTTAATTTGAAAATTTAATGTATTCTGAATATTGATGTAAATAGAGTTAATGTTGATGTTTGTGGTAGGAATGTGTTTGTTTTTTTTATGAATGAGGAGGTTTATAAAATTAGGTGAGCAGCCGAGGCGAAAAGCGGAGTACCCGGATAGAGGAGGTTTCACAGCATTCTATATATATATATATATATATATATATATATATATATTGAACTACCCCGTCCTTTCTTTACTTAAAACTCAGTGTTAATAAATAAATTTTGAAAAACTTTGCTAGTGGGTTCTAATAGCAAAGCCTCCAAAAACCTACACTTAGCGCCCTCTGTCTCCCCTGAATTTAAAGAGCAGCACAGAAACAAACCTAAATGCCCTAAATACAGGTCTTGATAAAAATATATAACCAAAAAATGTTGTGTGAAATATTTGCAATTTATTCGATATTCCGGCTTTCAATTAACAAGTCTACTGGTGTATTGAAATTACAAATTATAGCTTACCAATCCAGGGGTGGTTTCTCCTTACAGCCAACTGATCTGGTCCAAAATTTGGTCACAGGTAGTAAATCTATTAAGTTAAAATTGTGAGTACTTGCTTTATATAGTTTTATGTGAAATAAAAAGTTCAATAAAGAAAATTGTAGTTGATATACGATTGATTACTGGTTGTTTAAATGCCTCTCTGGATCCTGAATCTACTCCTCTATGTACAATCAAAAGAAACTCCAGCTCCAACACGAATATACCACAATGTCCCGAAGTGGAAATCTCTCCAAAACGCTTCTGTGCTGTTACAAAAAGCTCTAGGACTTCTTTAATAGGAAAACTAATGCCCTTTATACAAATTTATAAATTGTTTGTTATACTCGATGCAAATAATCGCTTAGATTAAGCTTTAATATCGTTTATACCTTATTTCACCTTTGTTTTAGGAAGAAATAACTTTAACACACAAAAATTTTTAACTAGTTTATTCAAAAGAACTTCTGCAGCAGCCAAGCAATAATAGAACAGCCCAAAAATGTTATATCATCAATAATAACAAAACAAAATTTATCATTTAGCAACAACAATCTTACTAACTATGATCCTTTATACGCCTATAAAATGGCATTGGAAACACAGATTATCATCTATACAATGAATACAAGCCTCGTATTACTTTTCATATTAATTATGATTGGTTCAATAATTATCCGAAATACAGTTAAGTATACAATTATTAAAATACAATAATAACACAATTCTTTTTAGGTGTTAACTACTAATAATTATTACAAAAGGTAAAATATAACTGTTAACCACACAAATAGAGCCAAACACCCCTTGGACAAGTATAATCCTCTGAATTGCACAGCATAAAATGACCTAAAACCAAAATATTCAGTAAAACACGTTAAACAATTCACACAACAGGTTTATTATTGCGTTTAGTATTGAAAATTGCTTGTATGTCCCTACTTTATGGAAAATTCTGTATTTAAGCCACCCAGATTCATTTTAATATATTCCTGTAATAACGCCGCAAGTCGAGACACTAAAAGAGTGCTGTGATACAGATACAGCAAATTGCAAAATTTGAAATTGTTGACTTACCTTCCTTTCTAACTTTACTTTGCCTGACTAGCTCAATGGAACTGACGGAGTTTTCAAAATGAAATCAAAAACAACAATATCATAAAGCATTTATACAGTTTGAAATATTTTCTTTTATACAAAAGCATATAGAACATTTACAACATCGTTTATTTCAAACATCAAATTATTACCAACATGTACTTATTCACTTAATTATAAAAATGTTCCTTACCTTACTTTAAATTTACACAACTAAATTTCTTCTCTTATGAATTGTTTACCTGGATATGATTCTCGCGCTTGTAAGGTTTTTTTGACAAACAAAATCCTTGACAGATAATCTATTAAAAGTCAGAGTGTTTCGAACTCTGATCACAAACTTTCCTGTTAAAGATCCTTAGAAAAATAAAATTATTATATAATTCAGACCTATCCTACTTTATACATAAATTAAATGACAAAATTCAAGTATCAGTTACAAATAAATTTTAAAAAATTATACTTACAAAAAACCACGAAGGGCTTTTCCAGGCTTTTCTTCGGCTTCTTGGCTCTATTTTACATTAACGTTAAAATCCGAGTTTACGAAATCTAGCATTCTATTTAAATCTTTATTTAGAAACCAATGTGCATCCTCCGAATTATTTGATATAATTTTTAATAGCTTTACATATCAAAGCATTGTCCATCTTTATTGTGTATAATTACATTCAATAATTTTCATATTTATGTGCAGATAACGTTTAAAAGATACTTCTGTGTTCACTGTTACACTTTAAATTTTTTAATTACTGTATGTGTATTGCATACTTCAGATAACGTCTTTGCGACTTAAATAAACATTTAGCGTTAGAATTCATAAATAACTGAATGACCTTTTTAATAAACGCTTCCATTTATATATCAAATTATCTATTTCTAGAATGTAGTAGTATTTTCATGATTCCATTTCCAATAATATACGCCTTTCTGACGTAATTTTCTGGCAATTAGCACTCACAATTGCCAAGTTTTATTACCTCCTTAGTATTGATTTATGTGCGCTTTCCGTCTTTGTTTAATACCTAAAGTTATTGTGGCGTCGCCTCCTATCCTACAGTGATTGTGAAAGATAATAAATAATTTTTATCGATTTTATGGGTTTCTTAATGAGCGTCCGCTTCTTGGAATAAACGTTTATTTATTAATGAGTTCAACGAAGTTGACGTATTTTTCTAAATTCCTCTCGAAAATAAGAGAACGTGTTTTTATTTATAATGTTTTTATGCTATACAAAGGCTAATTAATAAGTGAAAATAAATAGCTTAAAATGATCGATTTGCGTTCACATTTAATGCGTTTTAGGGTATCTAATGAAATAGCTATTTTTACATACAAAACTTACGTTACTTGTTGCTATGTATTTACAATACGCTTATATCATACAGGGTGATTATTCATACACGCGCAATTGCATTTTTCACTTTTACATCAATGAATATAAGTACACTTGTAATATACAGTGTGTAAGCATGAATTTGCGGAAATTTCTACTTTTTCCAAATTCTTTTATATCTTGGTGGGATCTATTTTCAGAATTTGGGTTTCAATAATTTTTCGTGACATCTTATCACGTCAATATGTGTGTATATATATATATATATATTGTGTGTGTGTGTGTGTGTGTGTGTGTGTGTGTGTATGTGTGTGTATTCCTCAAATAAATTCCACCATAATATAAAAGAATCAGGAAAAAATAAATATTTCCCAAAATTCATGGTTACACCCTGTATAATACAAGCTTACCTTTTGACAAGCGAAAACAAATTTAAGACGTGATTGTAGATAATCACTCTAAGATAAATACAAAGCCATTTATATTCACTAATTAGCATACATTTTCCATTGTATATAAAACATTCGTTCTATTTAACGTGAGAACTTGTAACAATTTTATTTTAGCAGTAAAAGAACCTATTCATTAAACGTACAATGAATATTGAAATACCTTTATTAACTAAAATAAAGATTCGAGTAACAATCAAATTTTTATAGTATTACTATATCTAGGATTAGTAGTCTATTTGTTTCGGAGTTCGGTGCAATTCCACAGCCACTGGCGCGCGCGTGAGAGGTTCGAGAACCCCACTTATGATCCTCCCACCATGCAAGAACGCAGCGAGCGCACTCGTCGATAGTTAAAGGCAGCGTGAAGATGCATTCAAAAAGAATGGCGAGTGACCTCCGGGTCGCCTTATTTTGGTGAAACACTTCCTGAGTAACGGTTAGTACTTAATCCACATTTTGCATATTCGTTATCATATTAGCTAATTTAAAAATTTATTTAGCGCAACAATACGTCAGAAATCGCAACGATGGATTAGAAATCGCAACGACATGTCAGAAACCGCAACAATACGTCAGAAATTGCAACGATAAATTAGAAACCGCACGACCACTTTGAAATTACAATGTAGAAACCTTAACTTATGGACTACACAATGAAAGATTATATTTGTAAATAAAATTAGAAAACGGAAGATTACGCTATGAAGTAATGCTGCCTTGAACCAATGTGAGAAATCCGCTTCGCTCCTACATCTGTATTAAAGCATGGAAAACAAGCATATTTAGCTGCAGGCCCCGCACTGCGAAGTTGTTTCCATTGCAACCAAAGACGACAGCCGGTTTTGGGTTCGTAATAGAATTAAGAATTTCCTCAGTACTTCCTTCTGAAGGTGCATTGTTTCATTTTGTTTGTTGGATGTACAAAATTGTTATTCAGTTTACCTGTGATTAGGCTGGTTTTCCCCAGTATCGGGTTTGATTTCACTTAGTTCCGTAAATATGTGACTACACGTGGCTACAACGTAAATTAACAGCTGCTATTACGTCACCTGTTTGTTTGAACAATGCCGTCAACAATTGCACAATGGCTAACAGATGTTTAGCATTACAGTACTGCCACTTTTGATAAAATTAGAGAATATCTTGGTGATTCTTTTGACTTCAAACTAATATTAATTTTGTTAAATTAATGAGAAAATTTCGTATATTCATTTGTAAATGACCTACACAGATCTGGTTGGGTTATAAAAATACCTTAGCATTATTAGTTACACCGAATTGTAATATATTTGAGTAAGGATCAGTTGATAAGCCTTACAACAATTTTGCAAGAATACCAAATATTTATTTTATTTAATTACAATGAAATTTTATTTACTGAAACAAAGAAAATTCTTTCTAGTAAATTAATTATCTACATTTAAAGTTTTTTATTCTGATCTAGTTTGATCAGACCTGATAAACAAAAGACAGTAAGAGTTAAATTTTTATGATTCCATTATGTAGAAAATATTCTTTATGCATTTTTAGGTATACTTGAGGGACGCAAATTGTGTTCCCATTTTCTAGGTGACTTAATTATTATTTTTCCTTACAGGAGCAGCGTCTTATTCTGTTAAGACAAGCTTTTGTGTCAGCGAAGGCGATCTTTTTTTCTTTGGGTCTCCACGTCCGCCCTTAGAAATTTGCTATGCCATTAATATAAATCAATCTGGACTTGGTGGCGCCTGTTTGTTTCAGTTTGAGTGTGACCCCCCACAGATTTCGACTTACCCCCCCATTGCTCATAGCTCTACCCAAGGAATAGACCCCTAGTTACGTCGGAAGACTTTGTTTTGCAGACACCTGACTTGGAGCATGGTGATATTAGTGTCGGCCAGGAAAATTCGTTTCACTAGCGCCCATGCGTGAAGCTAGCGGAGCCAACAATTAGAGAGAGAAAAAAAATCGTTACAAACTATATCAATCTTGTTAAAAAAAAAATAACGCTTAAATCTTTCTTAAGTGTATTAAAACACGTTTTGCCGTGAAAACCAACCTTTATTACAATTCTGAAGATGTGAGTCCTTCCGCATTGGTAAAACCCATGGATTAAACAATTAAAGTTTAAAATAATTTGCCAAATCTACTCTGTGTAACATAAATTTAATTTTAAATAAAACATATTTTTGAAATTGAGAGGAATTGAGAATAAATACGTCAATTTCGTATGACCTAATTAATAAAGAAACGTTTATTCCAAGAAGCGGACAGAACATTGTAAACCCATAAAAATGGATATGAATTTCCCATTGGACCCACCAGTTCCATTGGCCCAGTGCAGGATAGTGGAAACCGATCCTGATGTCTCATGCTGACTCAGCTACCTGGAGCACTTACTGTGTCACCAAGCTGAGGAACTCCCCAATAGTTGCATTAACCCTATTGTTTTCCGTGACAGTACTGTCAGTAGCGACAATTTATTTGTTAGATACATTACAGCAGTAACTTAAAATTTTAATTATTGTTACCGTTCTTTCTTAATAACGCATATAGATGCCAGATAGACATCTGCAGTGTGCATCTTAGAAAAGAATGATATAATGCAAAAATAAATTAATTTAAGCAAACTTTTTATAACATATCTGTACAAGTCTATAAATACTTTACAAAATAAATTTAATATTTCATAAATATTATTAATAAACGTGTGAGTGACTTAACGCTGACTCTATATATCGCATCATTCCAAAATGCACTTGGTCTACGCTACAGTACACCATTTGAATAAATTTCAACTTCATGAAACGGTAACAGGTTCACGGCTGCTTGATATTGTCAATTTGTTTCTGATTGTTGTCATTGTGTTCTTCACGTGCACTAACATCTAAAAATTTAAGACCGCTAGTTATAGGACAAGGCGTAATTGTTTCAGAAACAAACCTTTTCTTTGTGCAAACAATTTCTGGACAACTAAAGCAATTGGATATTCAATTCCCAAAAACATTATCAACAAAAAAATAATAGTAAATGCAAAATTTCCCCAAAATGCATACATCTAAAACATATTTTATAGTAGGTACTTACATGTACAATATACTTCCACAAACCGTATTAAAATTATTAAATACTCCGGGGGCTCTAATTTGGCCAAAGTGAGAAACTATAACTGTAAAGTGTACCAAATACATGCTGTACGTCAATTTACCAACTACCTCGAAAGCCGGCAGAGAAAGAAACCAATGCACAGGACCTAGAAAATGCATACTAATTATTAATATTTACATATAAGTTAATTAATAAATGTAATAAGATGGAGTTTATAAATAATATAATTTTCGTATAACCCACTGAGAGGGAATACTAAACCCTGTACTCCTCTTCGTCATTTTGCGAAAACTACATATATTCAAATAGTTTTCTTTAAAAACTAAAGTTTAAAAATTATCCTTCTAACTTCAAGTCAAATCAAACTTACAGTTAAACACCGCGTACAGAAATTGACAACAAAAATGCTGATCTTTATCTAAAATGTATAGTTTAATAATACAATCGAAATACGTTGGCTTTAGTTGCCGGTACTCAACAAAAAATTTCGGATTGTACACTGTGATCAAGTAGAATTCCCTGAATTTCTCATGGTTTCGTTTGCAACTACAATTTACATTCTTACTAGCGTGGAACCATCTGCCAACTTGATCTCATTATTTCGGCAGGAACCAGAATTGGTTTGACAAGAACTGAAGGACCCCCCAAGAAATTAAAAAGTCTAGTCGACAGAAAACTCTCACTACTATGAATTTTGCTGCAGTTGCAAACGACTCCTTAGGAGATTCAAAAAATTCCGTTGAACCACGATTTATTAGCTGGAAACTTGTAGTTACAAACGTTTGTGGTACAAATTGCAATTATTAACCCCTTTTGATGTCGATGATTGGTCGATTTCAAAGTTGCTTTTAAGCTTTGATTAATTTTCCAGTAAAACCAGGTAAACGACGTTATGCTAATGTGTTGGAAGTGCCCAAAGTTGAACTGCAGATTGAAGTTTGGTTGCAATGGTATTAAGTTTAGCATATGCATCCGCTCCATATGCACAAGTACACAAGTGAAAGTGCAGTGTATTTTATCAGTGCCAATAAGACATAGTTAATCAGAGTGTAGATCTTTCTGAAAAACCAGCTAAGGATGGATTTGTTTTGATAACCTTCAATAAAAGTTAAACTATCCAACACTCCTATATTTTGCGTCGCATACACCGAAACCCAAATATTATACTTGCAAGTATTCCTGTAACAAATAATCAATGCCCAAAAAAATGTGCAAAACTATATGTTCAACAAATAAAAAGCTAAATACGAACACCCAAAAGAACGAAGAATATGAACGAATTTGATTTGACGGCAAGGCCGTAGCCAAAGGGGGGAAGGGGTTAGAACCCCCTCCGAAATTAAGTGAAGCCAAACTTATAAAAGTAGATGAAAGCCCTTAAATTTTTAATCACCGATATACCAGCTCGGATGAATTTACTAATACCCAACCGCCAGATATTAATTTTAAGCTGCTATACACATCCGATGGTGATCGGCACCGTTGAGCCAGGAATCACAACCCAGGATAACATTACTTAATGTTTAGCTATCCACATCCTGTCTCTGAATATTGGATTTGTGTACTTAACATAATGCCGGAGCGAGATGGGAACAAGCTCATTCAAATAACAAAATCCTGTGGTCACGTAATAACCCTCTCTCCTCTCTGTTAATCTTTTGTGCATTCCAGAGGTTAATCTAAGATGTCGCATCAGTAATAGGCTAGCTTTGTATGAAATTGTGTTGTTTTGTCAAGACTAGAGAACATAATTATTATCATTCGATTGGATAAAGTAAGGTACAGTGCAATAAAGGATTATTTGAGTGCAAATATGCGCGTATTTCTTTAAACACTATTATCGAAACCAAGTGTAATAGTAGAATATTTAAATTTGTGTTGTAAATAATTCACTTGTTTGCACTCTATATGGTTTCAAGCAAAGGTTATAATCAGGTAAATAATTTTTGCCTATCTTTAAGACTGTTTAAATGTTTTGTCTAGTGGCGTATGTTTGGGTATTGCTTCCTTTTGGAAGAAAAAGTACTGTTACAAGCTACTATTAGGCAACCCATCAAACACACACAAGCGCCGTAAGCAATGTATATACTACAGAAGCCTAGAATTTTCTAGCAATTACTGGAGTATGAATCATCCTTTTAATTCAGGGTATGTATAAGACCGATGATAAATGTAAAGGTTAGTCTATATCAGAATGTCTAATATAAATTATATCGTGTAAAGTTAAATAGTTAAGCTTTTGGAAGTCCAAGAGTAAACATAAATTTATATTATGTGAACGTGTCTATTGTACAGACAGCTTGTAGAATACATAAATAGACAAAAGTGTAATAAATAAACAGTAGTGTTAGTGTTGTTAATAGACCTATGGTTAAGAATTTAGTTTAAGAAGATATAAGTGCTTGTAAGTTAATTAGTGTGATAGTGCTTTAGTGTAATTGGACTGAAAACATCTATAAATAAGGCATATACTGTTAATTAGACTCGTGAACAGTGAGTAATAAAGACTTTTGTTATTACTTGTTTTAAATTAGTGAAACGCGGTAGTAGTAGTCCGCTACATACAGACACAAAGATGTCGAAGCGTCCACAAAACACATTACTAAACTTTTTATAAAGAAGCAAAAACTTGACAACGATGAAAACAATAGGGATGGACTTTTAGACATCTCTAATACGGATAATACTACTTGTGTTTCAAATATTAGTAATAGTAGTGACAAACTTAATTCTATGAGAAGTGAAAACAAAAGAACTGCAGATACTAGTGCTTTAAATACCAATAGGAAAAGTGATGTGAATATGTTAGATCTTAGACTGTTTATTCAGTCGTCTAGAATCGAGATCGACAATACGTTAAAACATTAGTTATTAATAACCCCTTGGCATCCTGATAATTTAATTGCTTTTCCAATGACCGGACCACGTAATTTTAAGTTTCAAAGGTAATGGTTTGATCGATTTTCGTGGTTAGTGTACAGTGGTAAATACAATGGGGTTTTATGTAAGTACTGTGTTAGTTTCTTCTAAAGACTGTGTGGAAAAGGTTCTCATCAGAAATTAAAGTCATTAGTAACCGAGCCGTTTAGTAAATGGAAGGACTCCATAGAAATGTTCTAGCAGATAATATATATATATATATATATATATATGTATATATATATATATATATGTATATATATATATACATATATTGATATGATAACTCCACACGCCGATGTAATAAACTTCCAGTTGAATGCCACCGCTGTGTGTTTTTCTCTAATCCTCTAATTTAATTATGCCACGGCTAGCTCAGTTTAATTTACCCAGAGTGCACAGCGTTACGATGATCAATTTAATTTACCCCTTTAACTCTTACCTGTTTGAATTGATAAAACGAAGTCAATCAACATTCGTATAATGAAAAGAAATAATACTTACACTTCACACTTTTTGTAATCCTTTAAATAAACCCTTCAATCAATTAATATTATTTGATTCATTTATTCTAAAATTTATATCCTCCTAATTTAATTTTAAAGTCACCAACAACAACACCTTTTACTAAAAAAAATCTGGAACGTTCAAGATCCTTTTATGATTATCACGTAAATTTCAACGTATTCAATATTCTAGTTGACTCCTTTAGTATGTAGTCTAGAATTATTGCTCATTAAAAAAGTTGTGAAATCTAATGACAAAATAGATACGAATACTACCGGCAAAAATTGAATGATAAATAAGTTCCAGCAAAAACATATCTAGGATAATTTTTGCTCCACGCCAATTGACAAAATTTGATAAATACAATGTTGCGGTAATGATGTATAAAGGCCGTTACAATACCCAATGGTGTTTTTAATTTAGTATAATTAATAATATTTGTCATCATTTTTATAAACCCAGAAAGTCATTAGAATTATATAAAGTATCTTGATATTTTGATGCATTTAAGTTTGTTCGTTATAAATTTATTAATATTAACGTTTTGACTACAATTTTACTAATTACTGATTTTTGTGAACTTTTATATTTGCAGAGTATCCTACGGAAAAATGATGTGTACGAAGGAAAATAATCATTTATTGAACTAAGTAGTTGATAAACTTCATTACTGAAAATTCCCTACCAGTAAATCCCATTTAGAAGCATATTGATGACATTTTAACCATAATTGCAAACAGAATGGTACCTTACATGTGGTTTTCCAATGCTCCACCCGAAGGTACTACATTGGCCATGAAGCGAGTTATTTTTTATATGGAAAATTTGGAATTTTGCCGAACTCTTGCTGTTCCAAGCAAGATAGGGATTTTTAACGTGCGTGACAACACTCACACACGGGACCTCCATTTTACCTCTCATCCGAACGAAGGTGTATTTTTGTGAAAAATGCTCGCCTAACATTTTTCAAGCGGATCGTGTCGGGATTCGAACCCGGGACCTTGGGCGTAGTAGACAATCAATGGCCACCAGGCAGCATCAAATGCTCCTGAAATGTCCAAACCAACAACGACACAATACTTTTTTGCATCTCTGGCCTGCTTAATTTTCCCGACTACAAACTCTAATGCGTGATAGTCGACTTTCCCTCCATAAAACCGAACTGTCGGTTATTAAAACCGCCGCTGTCACGCACTAAGTGCTCAACTCGGGCAGTCATAACGCGATCCAAAGCTTTCCCAGCACCGGTAGCAAGCTAATTGGACGATAGCTGCCCGGGTCTGACGCATCCGCTTTTTTAGGTTTAGGTATAAATTTGACGTTCTAGACTTTCCAGCAACGCGGAAAGACGCCCCTTTCTAGACAAAGATTAAACAACCCGGCAAAGACACACGGGGCTAACAGGCACGCCTCCAGAGCTGCGTCTGAAGTGATTCAGTCATGCCCCGGTGCCTTCTTAGGGTTCATCCTCCTAAAAGCCCTGACGACCTCGTGAACTAGGATTGCCTTATCGGTACCTGTTCCTTGCGCCTCTATAGCGTCCCGACGTACTAAATCGAACGACCCCTCATCCTCCTCGGGATTATCCGAAGGAAAGAATTACTCTAATAAATATTCCGTCGTGGTGTTAAAACCTTTCGTATATTCGCCATTTGTCTTTCTTATGTTACCGAGCGTGATTATCTGTTGTTAACCCTTTATTACGCGGTATGAGCTTCCCCAAGGTTCTTTTTCTGAGTTTCGCGTGCAGAATTCTTTGAATTTATTTGTTCGCGTTTCTTCTATTAATATCTTATATTCGCGGTACCCTTGATTGGATTCTATTCTCTGTTGTTCTCTTATATTTCTCGAGGCGCGTTGATAGCAGCGCTTTAGGTTACGCGTTTCTGCCCGCTTGGTGGTTAGTTCCTGGGTCCACCAGGGTACGCTGTCTTTAAATGTTTTCTTTCACGGCATGGAGTACGACGACGCGTCTCCTTTTACACTGACAGCTGGTCATGAACATGAAGGTTTTATCTTTTTTTTAAAAAGAGTGTTACTAATTTTAGTGCCTGTTGCTTTTGTACTAAAATTGAACCCAAGTATAATATTCCCATTGCTTAATGGCTCTGCAATCATTTCAGAAGCATTCTCACAATAATCATGTTCCCATGCAAATATTTCATTAGTTGTTTCGATGTTTTTCATTCCGAAATGACAATCTGATTCGAAATGGCAGGGTGATCTTCTGTTGCTATGGAATCTATTACATTGACTACCCTCTTATCTACATCAATCAAATGAATGTTTGCCTGGAGGTGCTCCACCAGTCGCTTTGTGTTGATTAATAAATAGGGAATTTTTCTTGGCGTTCCTTTAATATCTTTCCGTGTTCAAAAATTTAAAAAATAGTTATTCATAATCAATAATATATTAAGTAACGCTTATTTTCCGCCACTGTTTCCAGTCCTTTTTTGCTTCAGGAAATGGATTTAAATGTAAATTCTGTACAAAATTTTCCAGACTACAATTCTTTAAGATGGTCTTCAATAAACGATATCAATTCCCGCTTTTGCTCGACGATTACATTTCCACAACGCTTATCTTTTATTAAACTCATATTTTCAATAACTAGGTACGCAGTAACCAACAATATTAAACGTGATCCGTAATTAACTTGATTTGATATCCAATATAAGCATAAAATATCCATAAATCTTCGGAAAGTATAAGGTTAGATTAAAATACAAACGTTTTGGCGGTTGCCAGAAAACCGAAATAACTTAATAGGGAGGAATGGTACAGTGTTACAACGTTCACATTTTTTATATTTAGTTCTTTCAGAAAACTTATGTAAACGACACGATCGATGGCTAATTTTTGAGAAAAAGTGTCCCGTAAAATGTAATGTATTATTAACCGAAGATATAAGATATTAAAAGGCAATGCCCCTATGAGTTCAGTCACGTCGACGCAAACGTAGACATTTTGGAAAATGCTATTTACATAATCAAGCATTTAATATGATTATTTTGCATCACCAAATAATTGACCTAGTAAGACGTGTTGTCTCGTCTCCAAAACCTGTCCATTTATGTAATTTTTACACCACAATAAAGTATTTACAAATACATCACACGCTCGCATACTAAGGAACATCCGTTGACATGCAACTTATGTAGTTATGATGCATCCTGTAAAAGTTCAGATGTCTTCACATATTAACAAACTTTCATTCGCATGGAATTTGTGTGATAATTTCGCTTCACCAAAAAGTACTACAGAAAACAATTTCATGTCGCAAACCAAAGAACGCCGATTTCCATGCAATTTGTGTGATTATTCTGCTTCACAAAAAAGTGATTTACAAAGACACAAGCAGTCGTATACTAACGAACGTCCATTCGCATGCCATTTGTGTGATTATTCGGCATCTCAAAAAAGTACTCTAAAAAAACACTTGATGACGCATACTAAAGAACGTCCATTTGTATGCAATTTGTGTGATTATACCTCATTATATAGAAGTACGTTACCAAGACATATGCAGTCGCATACCAACGAACGTGCATTTGCGTGCACTTTGTGTGATTATTCCGCATCACGAAAAAGTACTCTGAAAAACCATTTGTTTTCGCATACTAAGGAACGTCCAATTAAATGCAATTTGTGTGATTATACCGCATTATATAAAAGTGCGTTTCTAAGACATATACAGTCGCGTACTAACGAATGTCCGTTCGCATACAAATTGTGTGATTGTTCTGTATCACAAGAAAGCGCTCCAAAAACACACTTGCCATTGCATACTAAGGAACGTCTATTTGTATGCACTTTGTGTAATTATTCCGCATCATATAAAAGTGAGTTAGTAAGGCATATGCATTCTCATACTAACGAACGTCCATTCGCATGCTATTCGTGTGATTATTCTGCATCACGAAAATTTACTCTCAAAAAGCACTTGCTGCTGCATACTAACGAACGTCCATTTCTTTGCAGTTTATGTGATTATTCAGCATCACAAAAAAATACTCTAAAGAACCATCTGCTATTACATACTAAGGAACGTCCATTGCTGTGCAGTTTGTGTGATTTTACCACATCATATAAAAGTACGTTATTAAGACATATGCAATCGCATACTAACGAACGTCCATTTTCATGCCATTTGTGTAATTATTCCGCATCACAAAGAGGTACTCTAAAAAAGCATTTCCTATCGCATACTAAAGAACGATTATTTGCATGCAATTTATGTGGCTACTCGGCATCATATAAAGATGTGTTACTAAGACATATGCAGTCACATAAACGTCCATTCGCATGCAATTTATGTGATTATTCCGTATCACGAAAAAGTAATCTAAGGAAACATTTGTTGTCGCACACTAAGCAACGTCCATTTGCATGCAATTTGTATGATGATTCGGTATTAGAAGAAAGTACTCCAAAAAACCATTTGCTGTTGCACACTAAGGAACGCCCATTTTTGTGATTTTTCTGCATCACAAAAGGGTTTGTTAGAAAGACATCTGCAGTCCCACAGTAATGAACGCCCATTTGTTTTTAATATGAGATTATTGCACAACAGAAAATAATTATCTAAAAACACGTTCCAATTAGTAACAAACGACCATTTGCATGTTTTTATATATAATTATGCCACATCAGAAAGATACTTCTAGGAACATGTATACGAATGCATACTAGCGAGCGCCTATTCATGTGCAATTTGTATGCTATTTCATATCAGAAAATAGTTCTCTACGGATATATTTTCTGTCGCATATTAAAGAACATTTATTTGTGTACAAATTATGTGATTATTCTACAACATATACAAAAGTCCATTCGCATGCAATTTGTGTAATTATTCTGCATTACCAAAAAGTGGTTTAAAAACACATATACGAATGTATATTAACAAGTGTCAATGCACATGTAATTTGTGTGATTATTCCGTATCACGGAAAAGTAATCTAGAAAACCGTTTGCTATTGCATACTAAGATACATCTACTTTCATGCAATTTTTGTGATTATTCTACATCACAGAAAGGATACTTTCAAAGACATATGCAGTCGCATACCACAAACAAACGTTCATTTACATGTAGCTTCTGTGAATATTCCGCATCACATAAAAGTACTTTATAACACCATTTGCTCTTGCACACTAAAACATGTATAGTAATATTACTATCTCATGGCAGCTGACCTTGAAAAAACCTGCGCGAGGAGGAGCTATATTAATAATCAAAATAAAAAAGTGAGACTAGAAAACATCAACTGCTTGCACGTCCAGTGTTGCCAGAGCAAAAATTGTCGAGCAACCAAGGAATGTGTTTTAAATAGTTTTATGCGTTTCAAATATTGAAACACATTAAAAACAATCTGTCGTCCTTGACTATGAATCACCTCCTTCTTATTCATAATATTACTCTAAAAAATATCATAATTAATCATTGAACGAACATTCTTTTTAAATACTTACATTGCTGAAGAAATTAACTATCAGTTAGTTTTGAAAAAAACTGTTTTGATGACTATTACTTGATACAAATATTAAAACGGAAAACTGGAAACAATAAGACCTTGATAAGAGCGAGAATGACAATGACAGTTACGGTTCACATTCGGTATATACAGTATTGGGATCCGCTGAGTATGTGCACTGTTGCCACAGCAAATATTTACGGATAAAGAAACTACAAACCTAGAATTGTTTATAAGTAAAAACAAGTAAAAGCTCCGATATTATATGGGGTCTGGATTTATTTCATATATTTATGAATTTCTAGATACCGCCAGCATGAACGGGGTCCTTACAAACAATATTTTACTTAACGTAATAAATGGGATATTCGTGACGACGTATTAAAGCCACATTGCTAGCAAGATGTTTGTGGGTTGTACTGTAACGTTGTGAATCTTGAGGTTTAACTTTAAATTGAACCTATTGCGCATGTGACGTCACCCGCCATGAGATAATAATACTACTCTACATTCGCATACAATTTTTGTGATTACTTCGCATCACGAAAAAGTAGAATATAAGATTATTTGCTGTCGCATACTAAGGAGCGTCCATTTTTATGCAATTTGTATCATTAGTTTGCTTCACGAAAAAGTGATTTAAAAACACATATAGTAACACATAGTAACTTACGTCTATTGGCGTGCAATTTGTGTGATTATTCTGCAACACGAAGAAGTACTTTAGAAAATCATTTGATGTTGCATGCTAAGTTACATCAATTTTCATACTATTTATATAATTATTCTGCATCAAGAAAAAGTGATCTAAAAATACATATGCAGTTGCATTCTAACAAACATCCATTCACATGCTATTTGTGTGACTATACCTCATTATACAAATGCAATTTAGTAAAACATATGCAGTCGCATACTAATGAACGTCCATTCGCATGCATTTTGTGTTCTTATACCACATCATATAAAAATCATTTACAATTACACGTGCAGTTGCATACTAACGAACGGCCTTTCGCTTACGTTTTGTGTGGTTACGGTGGATCACAAAAATGTACTTTAAAAAATCATTTGCTATCGTATACTAAGGAACGTCCATTTCCACGCAATTTATACAATTATTCTGCGTCACAAAAAGTACTCTAAAAAATCATTTGCTAACACATACTAAGGAATGTGGATCTCCATGTAATATATGCAATTATTCGGCAACACAAAAAGGTACTCTAAATAATCATCTACTCTCGCATAGTAAGGAGCGTCTATTTTCGTGTAATTTATGTAATTATTGTACAAATCGAAAAAGCCATTTGCAAAGACATATGAAGTCGCATACTAACGAACGTCTATTCGCATGCAAGTTGTGTTATTACACCGCATTACGAAAAATTATTTACAAGGACATATGCAGTCGCATACTAACAAGCGTCCATTCCCATCTAACTTATGTAATTAATTTTTTGAGTTTTGTAAAGGTAATTTGAGAATGCTGTCCCATACTAACGAACACCTATTTGCATGTAATTTGTGTAATTATTCGACAACACATATATGGTATTCTGATTTCTATTTAAATTGGGTTACGTATTTCATCTATTTTACTTTATTAATTTCGGTCATTTTATAATTCATTTATACATTTTACTCGTTTCAATAATATTACCTATTAGTTTATTTATTTTATTTGTTTTATTTTTTACTTAGTTTATTCACATTATCTAGTTGACTTGTGAAAAAGTGTTACTAATTTTGGAAATAGTGTAATATTATCAATACTTCCTAAGAAAGATGCTGAAATACACAATATGTTTTGATCAAAGGACATTGTACATTTGCAGTGGTGCTACAGATAGAATTACACTCTGCCGACGCTTTTTGTTTATTTTAAGGTTCCGTATAAAGGAATTTTCGTCGTGTCTGACAATATAAATGTAACTTAAATGATGGCATCGTGTAATGCCTTCAGGTTTTTTCTTATTGTAATTGTATTAAGTTTAACCATTACCGCTTTTGAGTTGTTTTTTTTTTGTTTCTTATACAACCTGTTTCCGACACACTACTGCTCCGCATGCTTACGGCCGGAGTGCACTCTGATGGTCATCTGGTGGTGACCAGGAAAGTCAAATAAGTAATTTATTTTACAATTACTCATAAACGGTTCTAATTCCCTTTTTTTTATTGTGCGAGTTATGTATCCCCCAATTGATATATGTATAAAGAAATAGAATAATTAGGAATTATTACAAAGTGTTAAGAATACGCCAAGTGAAGTGCAACATTGTAATACAAGTACAATTTATAAAGTTTATTAACAGTTCGTGAAAACGGATGCGATACTTTGTATTCGAGACGATAGTAACACTGCAAATGTCAGGTCCCAGACGGTCAGGTACCGTGACTACTTAGAAATTAAGATTACAACATTGACATGAGATCTGCAAGTTCCCACGGCCATGTGAGGGAGTAGGAACATTATAAAAAGCCCGACAGCTCAAGGACCCGGCGGTGAGTCAAAGTATTCAGCTTTACCATTGCAGTTGCTTAGACTACTCACAATAGTTCATTTATTAGTATAATTTCGACTTAGAGTAATTTTAAATCAACTTGTCAAAATTCCATAAGTAAATTCTGTATTAATAAATAAATTTGTTAAGAAGTTTTGGAACTGGTTTTTAAAAAGGCAGCTCCCAAGGCCCTAAACTTAACTTGCGTAATACTGACAAAGAAATCCTTCGGGATAATTTGTCCTATATAAATTACTATTTTCGTCGCAGGTTGAACCACCTGTTTCTCTTATACAAAAAAAAATAGCTTGTAAATAAAATTTATACCAAGATGCCCGCCTGCTTTTCTTAAATAAGAAAATTTAGTACACACACCCTAACTCACCCCCCACTCTCCGCGTTTATAGCTAGCCCGGTTTATCTAAATTGCGTTACTGTTTTTTTTTATATACGTTTCCCTTCTTTCCAACGTAGCAAGCTGCTGATCAACTTCTACCATATCAAGTTTAAAATTGAGCAACAGTCAAGAACAGCATACGCGCTATTCCTACCGCACCCTCTTCACAGATCACTAGCGTATTATGTATGACAGAGTCTGCTTCCCCTTTGGAAGATATTGTCGCTAAATTATGGGAAGTTGAAGATGTTCCTGAGGCTAAACCTTTTACACCTGACGAAATCTTAGTTGAAAAAAATTTTGTTGACACTCTTCGCCGTAATGAGCAAGGACGGTATATCGTCTCACTGCCATTTAAAGATCCAAAACCTTACGTTCCTGGTAGTCGTGATCTTGCTTTCCAGTGTTTTGTATCTTTAGAAAATTGTCTAATTAAACAGTCCGCAGTTTATGAACAATACATTTCGTTTATTACTTAGTAAAGCATTTAATTCGGCGTTTGTGGTCCTTGAATTTAGAATGGGATGATACCCCTCCCTCCGATATACTGTGTTTGTGGGAGAGATACCTTCATGAATTGCCATTTCTTTCCAACTTTGATTTGCCGCGCTTGCTAATTCCGCCACATTTTTCTACGTGCGAAATTCATTGCTTTACTGACGCTTCCGGACGCGGCTATTGCACTGTGATTTATTTTCTTTTTATCGGCTATTCTTCTATTGAGGTCCGCTTAGGTCGTGCAAAATCTAAAGTTGCTGCGCTTCGTACCCTTTTATTGCCCAGACTCAAACTTTTAGCCGCCACCTCGGCATCAAAATTATTAACTTTATCTTCAAAACCTTTGATTCTCATCTTACGTTTAATAAAATTTTTTGTTGGTCTAATTCCATGGTGGTTCTGTCTTGGATTCGTTCCCCACCATAGCGCTGGAAAACCTTTGTTGCCAATCGAGTCTCCTATATTCAAGAAACACTTCTCGAGCTTCTTGTCATCATATCCCCTCCAACGAAAATCCTGCCAATGTCGGGCCACGTGGTTTACTACCTAGCAACTTGTGCCAGCGTTCTTTATGGTGGGCGGCACCCCCTGCCTTGTACCGTTTGTTCGAAAAATATAGTCCACATATACCACATTTTAATTCTCCTGAAGTTCTCATTGCCGAACGTTCTATTGTTCAATACCGCCGTCGCGTCCTTTTCTTGGATTGAAATAGCTTTGGAAAATAATTCTTCTTTTCAATTCATTATTCGCATTGTCGCTTGGATTCTCCGCTTTGTCCATAACCTACAACATCCGTTGTCAAAATACACCGGACTTTTGTCCTCTTTCGAGCTACATAATGCTTTGATCCTTTTGATTAAGTACACTCAACAAACTCATTTTTCAATTGAACTGGACGCCCTCCAATCTGGATCAGTTCTAAAAAAGAATTTTCGCAAATTGTTCCCCTTTATTAGTGCAGAATCGTACGGGTTGATGGCCCGCTGTCTCGTGCATCTTTATCCTCTGAAAGGAAATTTTTGTCCTTTTGCCTAGTAAAAGTCGTTTTATGGATTTGCCCATTTGAAATACTTCCACGTGGGTGTTCAAATGGTTGATTTTATCGTCCGTCAACAATTTTGAATTGTTTCTAGTAAGCAGTCAATTCCTCGTGTTCTTAGACCGTGTGTGACTTTTTGGAGGACTGCTCCTACAGCATCGCAGCCTCCTGCAAGTCGAGTCACTCAAGTAAAGCTTTTTTGCGTTCGGGCGTCGACTTTACTGGTCCCTTTTTTATTACCATGTTTCGAGTAAGGGGTGCCAAAGTGTTAAAAGCGTATTTATGTCTCTTTATTTACATGGCTACCAAGGCGCTGCATCTCGAATTAGTTTCTGATCTGTCAACCGGCGAATTTCTCGCAGCTTTACGCCGATTTATTGCCAGGCGTGACCGTTGTGATCATCATTACAGTGACTGCGGCACGTTAAAACCTTGCTTCTTCGTGCCATAGGTGAACAAGTATTAACATACGAGAAACTGGCTACTGTCTTTGTTCAAATTGAGTCCATCCTAAACTCATGTCCTCTCACACCCATGAGCAGTGACCCCAATGACTTGACTTGCCTTACACCAGGTCACTTTCTGACTTTGGCACCTGTATCCGCTATTCAGGAGCCTGCCCTTTCCAACCTTCAACTCAACCACATTTCTCGTTGGCAATTGCTCCAATGAAATCATCATGATTTTTGACCCCGTTGGTCTGAGGAGTATTTGCATACAGTCCAAGTCTTACGAAACGTCTCCTCGAGTTCTTTTGAATACCTTTGTGCTAATTAAAGCCGAGAACGTTTCACCTCTTCATTGGTCCCTTAGATCTATCGAGGCGGTACATCCGGAAACTGATGGTGTCTTTCGCGTTGTCACCATCAAGACCGCTCAAGGCGAGCTGAAGCGTCGTGTCGCTAAGCACTGTCCTTTACCTTGTTTGTAATTTTGTATTCTGTTCGCGTTACTTGTTTCTTTGTTTTTCTTAGCATTAATCTAATTTTTTCTTTTTGCTCGCCTTTTCTGCATTTCCGTCACACCCTTGGTAATTATTTTCCTTTCAAAAATGCCTTGCATTTTGGTGGGCGATATGTTTCGTTTGTATTTATAGTTAATTTATTGGTGGTTATAAGATAAGATGAAGCTTGCAGGTAAACTCGCATCCGCCCTGTGGACATTAAATGTCTTTAGATTTGTCGCGATTCAGCTTTCAAGCTACTCTGTGTTATTGATGTACCGCAAAAACTTAGTTAAAAGTGTGCTGTGCGTCGCTATGGTATTTTGTTAGACAGATATGCACTTCTGTCAAAAAGTCGACGTTTTTTACTACTAGTTCTTCGAACACCGCTAAACTTAATAACTTAGGTAAATACTTGAAGGTTCCGTTATTCTTATTATTAAGTATGCATGTCCAATGATCTCACCATCTGTGGTTTTCGAAGTTAACCGCCGCATTAACTCAATCAAAACTGTAACAGTCATTCTATGACCGTTACAAAATGAATACAGTTTCTGTATATAATTCTGTACATAAAGTTATAATAAAGAAATTTATTTTATTTGTCAAAAGGAAGAAAGTTATTTTAAGGGAATTTAACCTTTGTTTACACTATATCTCAATGTTTGAAGACGTAGTATCGCATCGATGTGGTGTATAAAGAGTCGGGATAGCAACACTTGTTTGTTAACGTGATAGCAGGCCGCGTGGACATAATTATTGTATTACGAGCTGAAGAACGTTAGGTCGCACGAAAGTAAGCTTGGTAGCTTACTAAATTAAAAGTATTTCAGAGTTGAAACTACCCGAGCTTACGTTGTAAGGATTTGTTAGGAAATAAATAGTAAGAACACCTAAATTTACTGAACGGATGATATTTTGTAGTTGTTGGTACAAATCAAAATTCCACATCTGTTCGGACCGCTTATCGGAAAGATAGATTGACGTTAGCGTCCATCTTTTGTAAGTAATAAACTTTGTCCTTATGGTACTAATTTTAAATCTTTTGGACATTAGCACTTCTGTCTATATTTCGACAGAACAAGAATTTATTGGTATTGTATAAGAACTTTTTTTAGCGAAGGTAAAGGGGGATTATAATTAATAGGTGATTAATTGTAATATTGCAGGGTTCTTAGGTTGTCCTAAATTATTAGTTGCTAGCGCATTCGTGAGTTTTGTGAATGTCTTTCTGCGTTTGGTGCTGGAATTGATAGTGGAGTTAGAGTAGAAGCTTAATCCCTAGTTGGTGCGGCTATTCCGGGATCCAATTCATCGGTACAGGTTCAGGTCCGAGAGGTGATCGTGAGTAGCCCTAAAAAATAGTTTACTTGTGGTGCAGAGTAGGAAAGTTATTTCTAATCAGAATAAAATATTGGTTGGACTTTAATTTTTTACAGCCGAGAATAATTATTTGAGGGTGAAGGAATTTATATAGGACAATTACCTATTGATATAAATGTTAAGCTTATAAAAGAAAAATTGCTATTTTAAGTCTAATTGGGAACACAATTTGCGCACAATGTGTGATATAAATATTTGGTAACTTATATTCACAATACTCAATTTTAAATTTTTAATACAAGCCTAGGGGTTTTTGTTTTGAATTATCCAGTGTCATGATTACATTGCCACTGGTTCACATTATCTTATATTGCTTAGAATCTGTCTGGTTACTTTATTTATAAATATTAAAGAGATTTTGCAAGTGTGTACGACACAAAGCTTTTATTAATTGGAAATCAGGAGCTGTTAAGATAATTACTGCGGAGAATTCTAACCTGGATGACATAGTCTTCCTAATCGGGTTGGGTGTGGTTGACTTTTTGCTTGAGTTGTTTTCTGGGGCGGAACCTAGCCCTGGCGCCCATATCTACTTACCTCTTATGTAGCACTCCTACGACTCTTATGTGCTCTTTGACTAGCCGCGGAACAGGAAGCAGCAAATTTATCTCTCCGAGTTCGAGCCACTTTCATCGGTTCGAGCACAGCGTTGGTACAATTTACTCCTAGTACGCCTTCAGCGAGGCCTTATAATTTACTCCTCGCATTTAGTGTGTGACAAAACATAGTTTCTAGCCCATCAAGGAGGCTGATGCCATAACATTAGCTCAGACTTTAACCAAACCTATTTATAAACTTCATTGAGGCGCCATCTAGTAATACATTACGGGATTCAGAGTTTAATAGAGGTTTAAATCTCAAATGGATTTAAAATAGCAACTGAATTAATCCAATTTGCAACACATGCATTTATTTTATCTGCTTTCATTTACAAAGTCAGCTATTTTGATAGTGGCAACGGTGCTAATATACGAGGTCACGAATATTAATGACGAAAAGCGGTTAGGAAATTGCAAGAATTATAGCACTCCTAAAACTCCTGATGACGTCATCTCATATTTATCGCAAATAGGGTATATTACTGCGACATTTATGGGTGATGCATTGTTAATGGTTTAGAGGCAGTTAAAGTTTTAAACGTACATGAAGATCATGTTAAGTAACAAAATTTCCATATAATTTCGGAAGTAATCTATTAAAATTTAAAATAGTTTAAATAACAAGTTCATGCAAACGACTCGATCGATAGCTGTTTTTGTAACCATAAGTGTCTTGTGGAATCTGTTGTATTACAAACAGAGAATGGGAGATTAAAATAAATTGTGCTAATGAACATTCAACCAAGTCAACACAAAAGTAGAAAATTATTGGAATATGGTTTTTGAATTGGCAAGAAATTCATGTGATTATTGTTTCTCGTTGTGGTCTCATCCCCAAAGACTGTCGAATGTGTGATTTTTGTACCCCCAAAGAAAAATTTACAATTACATTACACAGCCACATATTAATTAACGTTTGTGCATGTAATTTCTGTAATTATTTTGCATCCTATAAAAGCGCTTTGGTATGTCCTCACACACTTACAAACGCTCATTTATATGCTTTTTATGTGCTTATTCTGCTTATTTTAAAAGTGAGTTGAGAACGCTTATGCGATCCCATACTAATGAACGTGAATTCGCATGCAATTTGTGTTATTATACTGCATTAGATGATAATAGCTTACTAATACATGCACAATCACATATTAACGAAAATATTTTTGTTTGCAATTTTTGTAGTTATTCCGCATCACAAAAAAGTACGATAAAAAACCATTTGATATCGCATACTAAGAAACGTTTACTTCCATGCAATTTGTGTGATTATACCGCATCATACAAATGTGTACTATTAAGGCATATACAGTCGCATACTAACGAACGGCCATTCGTATGCAATTTGTGTGATTACTCTGCATTACACAAAAGTACTTTAAAAACACATATACAAGCGCATACTAAAGAACGTCCATTTCCATGCAATTTGTGCGATTATTCCGCATCACGAAAAAATACTCTAAAATATCATTTGCTGATGCATACTAAGGAGCGTTCATTTACATGCAATTTATGTGATTATTCTACATCTCAAAAAAGTCATTTATCAAGACATATGCAGTCGCATGCTAACGAACGTCCATTTATATGTGGTTGGTGTGATTATTCCGCATCACAGAAAACTACACTAAAACGCCATTTGCTGTTACATACTAAGACACGTCCATTCGCATGCAAATTGTGTAATTATTCCGCATCACCAAAGGTTATAATAAAAGACCATTTCCTCTCGCATACTAAAGAACATATGTTTTCATACAAATTGTGTGTCTTTTCTGGATCACGAAAAAATACTCAAGAAAACCATTTCCTATCAGATACTAAGGAACGTCCATTTCCTTGCAATTTGTGCAATTATTCTGCATCACAAAAAAGTACTCTAAAAAATCATTTGCTGTCGCACACTAAAGAACGTCGATTTGCATGCAATTTGTGTGATTATTGTGCAAAACGAAAAAGTCATTTGCAAAGACATATCCACCTGCATACTAACGAACATTCATTTACATGCAATTTGTGCAATTATTCTGCATCTCAAAAACGTACTCTAAAAAATCATTTGTTGTCGCACACTAAAGAACGTCGATTTGCATGTAATTTGTGTTATTATTGTGCAACACGAAAAAGTCATTTGCAAAGACATATGCAGTTGCATACTAACGAACATTCATTTGCATGCAAATTGTGTGTCTATTCTACATCAAGAAAAAGCATTCTAGAAAATCATTTGCTATCACATACTTATCGAACGTAATTTACAAGTAATTTGTGCAATTACTCTGCATAAAAAAGTACTCTAAAAAACCAATTGTTGTCGTACATCAATGACGTCCTTTTGCATGCAATTGTTACGGTATTCCGCGCAAACACGAAACAAAACAGTAAAAGTCAGTAAAAGAATCGTTTACGCCGAATACCGTAACAAAACAGTGACAAAATGGTAGAATTTGGGCTAGCTCAAAAACGTCGTAGAGTGGCGTGGGTAAAATATAAAGGACACATTGAAAACCTCAGTAAACTATATTGTCAACATACAATCTCGAAAGACTATTTACAAAACAATAAAATCCAATAATTTATGTAATCGTTTGTTACAGCGTGATGGTAAACAAAGCGTCATAGCATAAAACATAAAATTGGTAAGCAAGTATAACATCTTAGAATCTAGATATTTACTTAATCGTTCACCTTAAATATATGCAAAAGAAAATAAAACATAAACTTTACAGTGATTCTAGGAAAAGAAATATACATAAATTATACAATCTTCATTGTGAAGTGCACCTCCTCAAGAAATAGTGTAACATTAAAATTATACACCCTAACTTAAATTAATCAAATGTCAACTACTTTTAAATTTATAAGTAAGTTGTTTACCTTAAAAAGACGAAGAAACAGTTAAAAACGGACTCTAACATAAACTTTGATTAACTAATGTTTAATTTATAGAATGATTATATAGTCGCTTGTGCATTATGAATGGGAGTTCTGTAACGTGGTGTTGATAATTTACTGAATAATCATAAGTAATAACAGCAAATGAAAAGTCTATACTTCACAGCAGCATCAAAAAACTTACGAAAACAGATAACTGTACCTTGAGCTATCGGATTCGTGTTGGTATCATCTTAGGACTGGAAAAATACGGCTGCATTTCTTTATTGGCTGGATGCTGGAACCACCAACTTAACTCATACTAGCACAGAAAGCATTTTTAGTTGCGCGACTTTACAACATGTATCTTCGGTAAGAAGATGCTGTAGGTATTCAATCCTCCTTTCAAAACACGGTCTCTATTTTAAAGGACCCATTGTAAGCAGATGTAGGCAGGTAGTAAGTGGTCTTATCTTTTAGAAGAAACCTCTGCATATATGTACAGCTTTTAATTAAAAAGCAGTAACTGCAGGTTGTAGGAAACATTGCAACCACCTTGCAACGCAAAGGTTTCCGAGCAGCTGTTTGATTTTATAAGACAAAATTTTATCGAATAATTTCTTATAAATTTTATTACATAACACTAATTTCAAATGGTAAAAAATCGAGCATGTTGAGAAATTTTAGGGTGTTTTAAATATTCATCATTATTAGGTCTTCAGTCCTGGAACTGGTTAGACGCGTACCATCATTGTTTCCTATTCTGAACTAACCTACACATTTCCCTGAAATTTACACAGTCTGCATCTATCACTATCATCTACCTCCTTTTTCCTATCTCTGCTTGTAATATATCCCATACTATTACCCAAAAATGCCTTAGAACGTATTCTCCCCTTCTATTTCTCCTATTTTTTTCCACAGATATCCTTGTTCCTCTACTATTTCTATAACCTATTTGTTATGAACTTTGCCTGTTCATGCTATCATCCTCAAATATCTTAAGCATAACATTCCAAAAGGCTGCTACCGTTTTAAATATTAATGCAGAAAAAATTATGTGCTGGGTTTTGAACGTAACACAATTTGTGTAATTATTTCACATCACAAAAAATTAATTATAAAGACATTTGCCACCACTAAACAAATTCCAACTTCTTTGCAAGATGTAATTATTTCTTCTCATATAGAGATAATCTAAAAGCATATGTGCAAGTAATTCTAGCAAAGGCTTATTCACATGCAATTTGTATAATTATTCTACTACAAATATCCCGTATTCTATTTAAATTAGCTTTTACGTTTTCCATCTATTTTTACTTTATTATGTTCAATCTTTTATTTTTGTTTTATACATTTTACTTATTTTTAGTTTATTTGCAACGTACTATAGTTATAAGATGAAACAAAAACTTAGACTTTTATGCAAAGCCCCAATGATCATTTCAAATCGAGCTAGTAATTGAAAGATGGAAAGTATAAGGTTTTGGACAGAACTTGACCCTGTATCTTAGTCTTTCTAGGACCATACATTTACCAATTACGCCACCGAGACCGGTGACGATATTTGGAAAATTTACAAATTTAAATCATTTACATATTGACTTAGCATTGTACTATATATATATATATATATATATATATATATATATATATATATATATATTATAGTGAGGTTTCATGATTAATCGACTCCCACGCTTGGGAAGCCATAATTTGTCGTGAGTGGAATCATGCCCCACAAATTGGGTCGTCATAGAAATGCTGTGTATTGACTCTAGAATCACGTTGTAACATAAATATATTCTATAGCATTATGATCATAAGAACCGCTTCAACATAAATATATTCTGTGGTATTTAATCCTTGTGTTCGATGTTGTAAAATCATAAAGGAACAATTCTATATGAAAGCGGGTAGTCGTGTTCACTTAAGGAACTTAAATGTTTTGTACGGAGATATTTGGTATTTTTATAACTATCAAGAAACGAATTTATTTGGAGCTTAGTAGGTTGTGTTGTCTACCTTTCAGGCGGATATTTCCTACGCATCCGTACAATCGGTACAGCGCGTGTGCATACCGGTCACGAGATAGGACACGCCGATGATGTGTCGCTAGAAGGGGCCGCCATTTGTCTTGATAGATGTAGTCGCGTGAGCATTCTTTAGTTTTGTTAAGAAGATGAAACTCCAGGCCTTACCTAAGTGGGGCCTCCACATCGGTTGGTATGGGAGATGGTAGAAGGTGGTGAGTTTTGCTTTGGGACGCGGATGAAGTGCCAAGCTCCTGCGAATCCGGCAAAGCGCTAAAACACGCCATTCCTTAAAGATTGTTTTGAGATTTGTTAACGTGTATGACATTACGGACGGAATGTAATGATGGTTTATGTTGTATTTGAATCCAATATTGGAGAGCAGTTCATTTGTCGAGGCGATTAAAGTTTAATAATAAGCAGTCGAGAAGCAGATTTTTGGAACATGTGTGCTGGTAATTAATAATTAGATTTGGAAACAAAAAAACCTACAGGTATCAATCTTTCTTTATTCTGTTTGTGAAGATTCATAAATGTTCGAATACATAAATTTCGAAGTCCGTTTGATCGAGTTAAAAATTTTGTATGTTTAGAGCAACATGAAAGAAAATAGCTAAAATTAATACAGTAATAGTATTACAAATTTGCATAAAGTCACTTGTTAACAAAATGATAGTTCAGTCCACTTTTTTTGCCTTTTAAAATATTTATTTACTCATATTGAAACCTTTATAAGCCTCTAATACCAGATGTAAATGAAAAGTTGTTTGCTTAAGTTAAAAACACATGTGATTCGTTTTTAATAAAAATAATCTTTGTAAAACTTGTAAACCAGAACTCAGATCTGAAACTTGGTACTAAAACTTGTTTGATCCATGATAATTAATTTAAAGGTCTGTTAAGTCAGAACAGATGTATTGAAACTTAATTTTATTTTGTACAATTTATTACCACATTCAAAGAAACATTTAACAAAGAAAAAACATATTAAATTCCATTTTTAGACTCAAGTTTTTTATTCTATGCATATTTAGATATACTAAATTCTTAAAAGAACATGAGCTTGTTAATCGATGAAATTGTACAAGGCTGAAGTGATTTAAAAAGGCCCCTATTTGCAGCAACTAGTTTGTTATAAGTATTTATTCCTGATTTAAAAAGCTTTGGTGTGTTAATCTCCATATTATCCACTTGCAGTTATTAACAGGTATTTTTATTGGAAAGCACAAACTGTGTTTTTCTAATAAAGAATTTGTTGTGTATTTTGTTCCAGGTTCATCGTGACCAGAGAGGTAGTAAGTATGTTCCAGAGATTTCCAGATACTTCAGTTTAGTAAGTTGTAAGTTTAATTGCATTTATATCCCATGAGTTTCTGTATCTTCTCATAGGAATATTGAATTTTAGTGTAACCGTTCATTCAGATACAGTGGCGCTCAACCCATTTTCCTTTTGTTAGTTTATCGTAGAGTTTAGACCATCACCACCCCTTTTCTCATTGCTCACCCTTGGGGTAATTCCCAGACTTAGCCGCGAATAGTTAAAGCTTCACTTTATCCTTCAACAAGGAAGTTTAAAAAAAAAAAGGTGGAGAAAAAAGTCATTTCACTAGCGCAACCAACGTGAGGCTCGATGGTCGTTCGTTTAAAAAGGGTTTGCTCGATTAGTAACAAGTTGTTACAACATCGTCTAACTATTGGCTTGTGGTAAACTCAAAATAGCTTGGTTAAAATTTTTTTGTGGTACTCGTGTCGTGTCTGGAACCTCAAAGTTTGTTTGATAGTCGTCTAAATGTTGTAGCAGGTATAAATTCGTATTAAAGTAAAATTTTTTCGTTATTTCAGAGTTGAACTGGTTAAAAAAAAAAGGCAGCAATGATGATTTGTGAGCAGAGGAATTATGTTAGTAAGAAAGATTGGTCAGATTGGTTAAGTGTAGTAAAACATTTTTGTCATACTAATTCATAACCCAAGACTGATTCATTATTTATTAAAAATCTGGTGATAATTGACCATAGGTGATAGTAAAGTTGTTTGATATAGATAGTACAGGTTTATTTGATTCTGGATGTACTATATCGATAGTAGGTTCATCTTCCATTCTTATTAGTTATAATAGTTGTTTGTTTAATTTCTTGATTTAAGAAATAATGATTTAAGTATTTGGTACATTGGTGTTTACTGTTGAAGTATTGTTTGAAAATTTGCTCTTGTGCATTGGCACGTTTTGATTTGATTCGTTTTGGTAGCAATTTTTCTATTTATATCCGCATTGCAACGCAGTATGTTAAGTTGTTGGTAAGTCTAAGCGAAATTTGTCGTAGTAGTTTGTCGGATAGCGGTATATTAGTCTAGACGGGACTCGTGGAGAGTTGGCCGCTCAGCATTACATTAGTCTAAACGAGACTCGTGGTAAGTTTGTCGCTTTAGCAGTTTGGTCATCATTATTGGAGGTTAGTTATGATGTAATTTTTGTTAATTAGTCTAGGTGAGGCTCATAGAGGAGTTTGTCATGCTAGCAAGTTTATGCGTTGTGAAGCACTATAGTTTTCTTAACAGTTTGATTAGGAGTAGTGTAAGAGTGTACCAAAATATTTAGTTATTGTTATTCTCAATGGAAGGTTGAAAGCAATTTAATATATAAATTTATTACGTCAAAAATTAACATTGTTTGCGAAGCTCATAGAAAAAGTAAAATTAATGTTGATCCCGGTTGTCTTAGTCGTGCAATTCCAGAACATCATATCATAAATTTAATAGAGGTCTAGCTTGATAATTTAGAAAATTTGTATGTGTCGTTACGTGATAAGATTTTGATGTCACCTGAGAAATACTCTCAATGGAAGGTTGAGAATGAGTTTGTTTTTAAGTTTATTCCATCGAATTTGCCGTTATCATCTAACATCGTAGAGTGGAAATATTTAGTTCCGAAAGCCCAACGGGAGGAAGTTATCAGATCGTGTCATGATCCCTCAGTTGCGGGACATTTTGGATTTTCGAAGACTGTTGCCAGAGTTCAGGAAAATTATTATTGGCCAAAAATGAGTTTAGATGTGCTGAAATTTTGTCGTGCATGTTTAGTGTGTGGTGCACAAAAATCTTCTAACGCAGGTCCTTTAGGTCTAATGGGAAAGAGAAAGAAGCTAAATTTCCATTTCAGATAATTGCATTGGATCTTATGGGTCCATTCCTCGCTCGAAATTAGGATTTAAATGGCTTTTGGTAGTCGGAGATTGGTTTTCGAAATACACAATTTTACATCCTTTACGCAGTGCAAAGTCACATGTTATAGAACAGTTTATGGAACAAAAAGTTTTCTTAGTGTTTGGAGTGCCACAATTTATTATTTGCGATAATGGTTCAAATTTAGCTGGTCGAATTTTTAGGTCATTATGTAATAGGTTTGAAATTCAGAAAATATGGTATAATGCTGTTTAGGCGCCGCAGTGTAATTTTGTCGAGAGAATTAATAGAACAGTAGGGACAGCTATTCGATCTTATCTTGAAGAACATGATACATGGGATGCTGAGTTAGCGCAGATTCAATTTGCTATTAATTCTGCTAAACATGAGTCGACGGGTTATACCCCGAATTTTTAGTTTTTGGTCGTCATATCCCTATCACAGGAAAGTTTTATGGTAGTGGATTTACTCCCGAAAGTGATATCGAAATCATTCCTGGTAGTCGCCCATTATATACTTCTGATCGTCAAGGTATTTTTAAGGTATTTGAAGACGTCCGAACGAAACTGCATTTAGCTTATGAACGTTCGAGTAATCAATATAATTTAAGGAGGAGAAATATTTCTTTTGAGGTTGGTAATAAAGTATGGAGGTCCAATAAAGTATTGTCGAGTGCGAGTAATAAATTTTCTGCTAAACTTGCTCCAAAGTTTGTTTTAAGTATAGTTAAAAGAAGTGCTCGAGTGTGGTATATGATTTGGTTAATTTGGATGGATCGAGAGCAGGTAGATGGCATATTAAAGATCTGAAACCTTATTCCGCCATCAGTCCAGACTATCCTCAAAGGATTAATTAGTCGTTTATGATTTCTTTTGTCGAATAAGAGGTGTTCGATTGAAAGCTTTTCTGGTATCTTGTTGTTTATGGAAATCGCCAGTTATTTCAAGTACTTTTAGTCATCAAGAAACGTGTTTTGGATTATTCAATTTAAGTGGTTAGTTCAGATAAAATATAATTTCGTCTGCGTTTTGTTTTGGTTCATAGTAGAGTTGCAGAAGTGTTGGTGATGTCATGCATGTTAACAAATTATCAATTTAAATAGGTAGAGACAAGTAGATTGTCTGGTGTATGTAGTTATCATAGTTGTGGTGAGACCATGTAAATAGTTGTTGTTTCATTTTGTGAGTGTATTTAGTTTAAGTTAGGTGAATGATCGCTTAAGTGAGATTGCTTTTGAGACGGTCACTTGAGTGCTGTTATGCTTGGAGTAAGCGAGATGCTTACATGGTAATTTTTGAGACGAGTTGTGTCGGAATGTTTGGTGCGGCCATTGTAGTGTAGAAAATTTTTGGAGCGTCCGGATAAAAGAAAATTGGTTAGAAGTGCTAACTATTTTCTTTGTAGAAACAGTAGCTAGTCAGTGATGCTACTTGGTTGTTGAATATTTTTGTCAAGAAGAAAATATTTTTGGATGATCGTTGATATCCATATAGTTGATGTGGGTTTTCAATTTCGTCTAGTATTAGTGAGACTAAATCAAAGAAAAGTAATTTTTGTAAATACAACATTCTTTTGTGATTCCTGTGCTGGATTCCTTTTTTGCTCAGCAGTAATGGAAACATTTTCATAAAGATATTAATATGTAAATACTTTGGAATTGGTTTTCGATTTTGTGTTAATAATGCTAAAGTTGTTGGTAAAAAAAATTTGTTTGTTGTTTTACGATAGTTTACGTCGAGGTTTTATTTGAGTTTTAGTTTAAGTTTCGCGAACTTAGTAGGTTTGTTCTTTGACAGGTTGTAACTCGTGAGTATTTGACCTCAATATTTTGTCCTTTACCGATCATGTCTTCCTACCGATTATGTCTTACCTATTTTGTTTCCTAACGGATGTGTGGTACGCAGAGTTACCTACTCACTCGCTTGTTTGCACCCTATTTTAGTATTAGTATAGTCGCTAGTAAGAAATTTTTTTTGAAATCAAATTTCAAGGTTATTTTAGTTGGTTGGATTTTTTATAATGGTATTTTTGGTACCCATTTTTTGTTTAAGTAGTAGTTTCGTCTTTGTTTATAAAAAAAAACTTCTCGTTTAAGTATATGTTGGCATATGGTTAATCTCAAAGTTTTTTTTTTTTGTTCGGGGGCTGTGTAACATAAATATATTCTATAGCATTATGATCATAAGAACCGCTTCAACATAAATATATTCTGTGGTATTTAATCCTTGTGTTCGATGTTGTAAAATCATAAAGGAACAATTCTATATGAAAGCGGGTAGTCGTGTTCACTTAAGGAACTTAAATGTTTTGTACGGAGATATTTGGTATTTTTATAACTATCAAGAAACGAATTTATTTGGAGCTTAGTAGGTTGTGTTGTCTACCTTTCAGGCGGATATTTCCTACGCATCCGTACAATCGGTACAGCGCGTGTGCATACCGGTCACGAGATAGGACACGCCGATGATGTGTCGCTAGAAGGGGCCGCCATTTGTCTTGATAGATGTAGTCGCGTGAGCATTCTTTAGTTTTGTTAAGAAGATGAAACTCCAGGCCTTACCTAAGTGGGGCCTCCACATCGGTTGGTATGGGAGATGGTAGAAGGTGGTGAGTTTTGCTTTGGGACGCGGATGAAGTGCCAAGCTCCTGCGAATCCGGCAAAGCGCTAAAACACGCCATTCCTTAAAGATTGTTTTGAGATTTGTTAACGTGTATGACATTACGGACGGAATGTAATGATGGTTTATGTTGTATTTGAATCCAATATTGGAGAGCAGTTCATTTGTCGAGGCGATTAAAGTTTAATAATAAACAGTCGAGAAGCAGATTTTTGGAACATGTGTGCTGGTAATTAATAATTAGATTTGGAAACAAAAAACCTACAGGTATCAATCTTTCTTTATTCTGTTTGTGAAGATTCATAAATGTTCGAATACATAAATTTCGAAGTCCGTTTGATCGAGTTAAAATTTTGTATGTTTAGAGCAACATGAAAGAAAATAGCTAAAATTAATACAGTAATAGTATTACAAATTTGCATAAAGTCACTTGTTAACAAAATGATAGTTCAGTCCACTTTTTTTGCCTTTTAAAATATTTATTTACTCATATTGAAACCTTTATAAGCCTCTAATACCAGATGTAAATGAAAAGTTGTTTGCTTAAGTTAAAAACACATGTGATTCGTTTTTAATAGAAATAATCTTTGTAAAACTTGTAAACCAGAACTCAGATCTGAAACTTGGTACTAAAACTTGTTTGATACATGATAATTAATTTAAAGGTCTGTTAAGTCAGAACAGATGTATTGAAACTTAATTTTATTTTGTACAATTTATTACCACATTCAAAGAAACATTTAACAAAGAAAAAACATATTAAATTCCATTTTTAGACTCAAGTTTTTTATTCTATGCATATTTAGATATACTAAATTCTTAAAAGAACATGAGCTTGTTAATCGATGAAATTGTACAAGGCTGAAGTAATTTAAAAAGGCCCCTATTTGCTGCAACTAGTTTGTTATAAGTATTTATTCCTGATTTAAAAAGCTTTGGTGTGTTAATCTCCATATTATCCACTTGCAGTTATTAACAGGTATTTTTATTGGAAAGCACAAACTGTGTTTTTCTAATAAAGAATTTGTTGTGTATTTTGTTCCAGGTTCATCGTGACCAGAGAGGTAGTAAGTATGTTCCAGAGATTTCCAGATACTTCAGTTTAGTAAGTTGTAAGTTTAATTGCATTTATATCCCATGAGTTTCTGTATCTTCTCATAGGAATATTGAATTTTTAGTGTAACCGTTCATTCAGATACAGTGGCGCTCAACCCATTTTCCTTTTGTTAGTTTATCGTAGAGTTTAGACCATCACCACCCCTTTTCTCATTGCTCACCCTTGGGGTAATTCCCAGACTTAGCCGCGAATAGTTAAAGCTTCACTTTATCCTTCAACAAGGAAGTTTAAAAAAAAAAAGGTGGAGAAAAAAGTTATTTCAACGTCCCAGCGTTAGACTGCTATAATATTGCGAAGTTTTATCTCAAATCTCGCCTCGGCTGCTCCTGAATCATCCTCCTAATTCGATGCTTGCTATATTTTACCTACACCTACCTGTTACATTAAACAAACTTTCTCTCATTATTACCCTAGAAACCTAAATAGAAATCCACATCAATCATGCATTCAAAAATAACTCAATTAACCAAAATATCACACTCTATTTATCTGAAATCCAAATTACATTTTCTTTTCAAATTTAAAATACCATTGCTTTATCTACTCAATTTTATAACAATCCTTTTGCATGCTGACAACCTTTTTAACACATAATTTTTTTATTAAAGTAAGAGGGCATTCCTCATACCTTACGTTACCCTTCGTTCTAGCATGAGCTCACCTTAAAACTTTATAAATGTGCATATAAATTCTCTGCACGACCAATATGAAAAACCCTCTATACTTTTTTACAACTTTTGGTTATCTGCAAATTAATGAATAATGCTCAAAATCAATTTCGTTTTTAACCGTCCTTTAAATGTCTGTGCAAAATCAAAGCAAATAATCATAAAACACATCAAAACACCACAAACACTATGAAAATGTTCACCATGAAATGTCTTATTCTATCTCTTATCTTGTAGTTGTCTTCGTACTGCGATGCACCACCTAGCCCCTTGTAGATGTTGCCGTCTGGTAGGTTCTCCGTCTATCCATTAATTCCATGCTCGGATCCCCATGTACCATGCAAGCCGCTACTCCAAGAAAACTCTTCTTTTATAAATTTCTATCACAATATCCAATCTCCAAATTCCGTTCCTTTTGTTACAAATACATGCTACTATTCCAAACCTCGCTTTGATTCACATCCAAACAGTTTTTAAATTTTAGTACTTATCGTGCATCCAAACAAAAAGCTTTTGTACTCACATCTAACTTTATTATTCACAAATACCGTTTTATCAGCTTTCACATAACTTGTAGTAAATTCGAGTGCACTTGTAAGTAAACTCACTGTATCACCGATGGAATCAACGAGCCGAAAGCAAAGAGTGAAGCAAAAGAGAGCGAGACCCCTCTCTGTTGCCTATTATATAATCGAACCTGTCCCCCCACTATTCAAGAAATAAGCACGTATATCTGTTTAACCGTTGTCTGATTTTCCTCGAAAATCACCAACGACCGTCGATTTCTTGTAATTTTCATAACATAACAACAACAGTACGCGGTAAAGCACTTAAACGCGCAAACTGTCGTTTCCAATTCTCCGGATTCGGATATACTCTATGCCTATAACTTCAAACAAACATCATTTTATCTTCCTTGTGCATATTGCTCTATTTTACACATCTGCTTCAACCACCTGAATTTCTAGCCCTACTTGTTTAACTTTCACCAATCAACTCGCTTGGCTCCAATTTCCCATTTTTCTGAGCGACGCGTGCCTTGTTTACAACTATCCTTGACATTATCAATTTTAATTCCCTTCCTCTGGCTATAGTTTATGTATCCCTCTTATGCTCATAGGCTTTTATTCAATCTCCGTCTTTTCATTGCTGCTTTCGACTCTATATCTAAGCTTAAAAATCAATATTTTAACTAACGTATACTGCTTTTACATCAATCCTGTGTGGTTTTGTTTACGATCTTGGCTGCTTTTAATTTCAATGGTTGTTGGTTCTACTAAACTATTAAATTTGTTTGCAGCAAACTACCAAGAAATCCATTTTTCCCCCTTGTTATTTAAAACGTAGAAATCGTTATTTTTAACGTGCTTAACGCTTTTAAAACTGTTCCATAGAACTTCATTATGCTATAATTTAACCCCAAATTGATTTCTTAAATTTTTTAATTAAATATTATGGTACATGGTCCCTAACTAAATCTAATTAAAATAAATTATTCCTACTTTAATCACGCGTTAAGCTAAATCGATATTCCCTTATTATCCATTATTTAAGCTAGAAAATAATTGTTGAAAATCTTTTAACTCAATAAGTTTATTTGACTGTACCTAATCGCTTTTACCCCTATGAGTTAACTTATGTATTTTATTGTTCCTTTTAATTACACGATAATATATATATATATATATATATATATATATATATTGATGTGGTAAGGGCCGCATTGATGAGCATCACTAAAATGCAGATACAGCAATTTGAAGAACTTGAAATTGTTCACTTACCCTCCTTTCTTAGTTTGCCTGGCTAGCTCAACGGAATTGACGGATTTTTCAAAATGAAATAAAACACAACAATATCACAAAGCATTTATACAGCATGAAATATTTTCTCTCATACAAAAGCATTTACAACATCGTTTCTTTCAAACTTAAAATAATTTCTAAGAAGTATTTATTATAAACAAATTGTTTCTTATCTTATTTTAATTTTACAGAAATAAATTACTTTTTTATGGATGGTTTTCCTGGTTATGTTTATTGCCACGCCTGTAAGGTTTGTGTGGCCAAAAAGATCCTTGACAGATAATCTATTAAAAGGTCAGAGTGTTTCAAACTCCGAACACAAACTTTTCTGGTAAAAAATCCTTTACAAAAAAAATGATTATATAATTTACACTTATTATTGTACCTTAAATTAAATACAAATATTCCAATATTAGTTAAAAATAAATCTAAAAGTAATACTTGCAAAATCCACAAAGACGTTTTTCGTAATTAAATATCTTCCTATTTTAAATTACGTCAAATCAGCTTACAAGATTTACCATATTTAAAATCCTTATTTTAACAGCAGTTCCCAAAGTACATTTTTGGTAAATCCTCCTTTTGATTATTTATAAAAATATATTAAAATGGCGTCATATTGAATAATTTTCCCTCTTGATTGTAATTAATAAATTCCATTTTTTAGGTGATTTGTATTTAAAACGTCACTTCTATATTCATTGTACCAGCGTCATTATTAAGTTACAGTATGCTTACTGTATACTTCAAATATCATCTTCGCAAAACAACAGCTCGCGACTTAAATGAAAATAACATTTTGATATCGAATTTATTAATCGAACGAATCCCCTCATTAATAAACGCTTTCTTATATATACAAATTATCCATTTTCTAAAACCTACTAGAATGTGTATGGAACATTGTGATGCAAGGTTCTCAGAAAAACTTATTAGCGTTTAAAAACGCGTCGTTTGCCATCTTGTAATCTCGTTCCACTTATTCGTGACGCGCGCTATTTGTCCTTATTTAACACATATACGATTATTGTTGCGTCGCATACTAATGCGAAAGGTAATCAGTTCTATCGTATAGTTTTTGGATTTTCTAGGTTTTTCTTGTTCCCGCCGCTTCTCGGAATAAATGTTTCATTTATTGATTAGATATTTACGTAGGTCTAAGTGCTGATGACTCATCCCTTTATATTTCTAATATTCTAGAACATTCTTTATTTAAAGTAAATTTCTGTAATCCACAGGGTAATTAATTTAAACTTTAGTTGCTTTTTCATGCAAAACGGGTTGCATTTTATAGACATATTTGCTTTTAACATCAAAACGTGTTTTTTAATACACCTATTAAGGTTAGAATTGTGGATTTTTAACAAGATTGTAGTTTTTTATGCTAAATACGTAAAGCTAGTACTATTCTATGCTGTTTACAGCAAATAAAAAGCATTTTTATCAAAAATGTATTGATAATTAATAAGTGCAAATAAATGGCTTTGTATTTATCTTAAAACGATCAATTTGCGTTCGTATTGAATGCATTTTACGGTATCTTACAAAATTATTTTTACATACACAACTTACGTTACTTGCTAATTATTTACAATACGCTTATATCATACAGGGTAATTATTTATACACGGGCAATCGTTTCGTTTATGTTAAGCTTTTGCATTAAAATAATTATTATTTTATTCGCGACCCACAGTATTGTTTCAATTTCCCAACATTGTTATTGAAACATAATAATGAGTTACACATGAGAAAAACCAATGGTAGTTGCCAAACAAACCATCGCGCGTTTAGAAACCTTTGAAGCATTATCAAACAATATTAAACATATGCAAAATCGACTCAAGCTTACAGCTGCCTTTGAAATTGTACGCTAATCTCGATGAATTATCTGATATTTGGACTGCCTTCTGTAACTATATATTTGAAATTCATATATTTCTTTGTCAATTAAAAGCAGTTTATATGACTATAAATGATAGTCCACAGAAACAAAATTTACAGAATCCAGTTCAAACTCTAATTACGGAAACACGGGTGACAGTTTCGGGTTTTAATTCCATACAATCAGTCGATTTGGATGCGCCAACTCCTAGTAATAATGTATGACTGCCTAAAGTCGAATTGCTACATTTTCAGGTGTGTATAGCGAATGGCTTTTCTATATAGATTTATTCAACGCACTTATACACAATAATGAATGTTTATCGCCCGTGGCTACATCCCAATATTTAATCAGTTCCTTGTTTAAGGAGCCTTTGTCTATTAACAAGCATTTGCCTTTAACTTCCGATAATTATTTTGTCGCATATAAGACTCTCATTTCCAAATATCAATATGAACGTGTTTTAGCAACCATGTATTGGCAATCAATTTTTAACGCATCAAAATGCAACAATCATTCAGTTTAATTCTTGCGAAATTTATTTAACGCTTTTAGTAAAAACCTAACCGCACTTTCACAGTGCAATGGCATAAATCTATGGGAATTCACACTTTTTAATTTGTTACTACAAAGGGTAGACAATTCTACTCGCAAAGCTTTTGAAATTAAGTTCGCAGAAGTGGAATTTCCTACTTTTGAAGACTTTAGGCATTATTTATCAGACAGATGTCGCACACTAGAAAATAATTTCTTGGCTAGTGCTTCCAACACTAGTGGTACCAATAGTAAATCTTTATATAGGCCAAATATTAAGGATCGTCGTTAAGTATTTTTAGCTTCTACTGACAGTGAAGCTCTAAAATCAAAATGTGCCCATTGCAAAGCCATAACACATTCAATTTATAAATGTGAGTCTTTTTTACAATTGCCAACAACCCACGTTTAAATGATGTAAAATCAGCACGTGTGTGCATCAATTGTATTAGGCCGTCGCATTTGTTAAACGCATGCAAGTCGACGTCTACCTGTAGGCGCAGTTCGGCTAAATATAATTCAGTATTACATTTTTCAAACGTTGCCCCCCAGCGCACCTCTTGCAGAGAATGTTACAGAAAAAAAAACCTCTTTGAAATCTACACAAATTTCAATGTCTTTGATTGGAGGCTTAAACAATTTATATTCTAATCATACAGTTTTGATAGCTACCGTTGCTTTTGAGGTCAAAGATAAATGGGATAATTTTCAACTTGTAAGGACAGTTTGTGACTTGGCAAATCACTCAAGTTTTATTACTAATTTTTAACAGGCTTCCGCACCTATTAAAAGATTAGGTCAAGCTGGTGTATGTTCTCCACATGGAACCATGCAATGTCAAATTCGTCCAGTGGAGTCGTTAGATTTTTCACTTACATTTCCGCAATGATTCTACCTAACATTTGTTCAAATTTGCCAAGTATTTCGCTGCCTGCCCAGCAATCATTTTCTAATTTGAAACTCGCATACTCACGATGGTTTATGCCGACGTTTTCGCACATTTATCAAAGATGGCTATAATCCTAGCGATGATGCTTCAGCAGGTATACAGTATTTGGTAATGTTTTATTAGGGACTGTGTTCATACTCGCATCAGTTCACTAATTTTATATATCCACAGAATCTTACCTCGATGACACATTAAAGAAATTCTGGAATTTGGAAAAAAATCGTTCAAAAGCAAATATTTTTTCTGTCGATCAACAAGCAGAGTATTTATTTGTTGACACACATTTTCGTGAACCATCAGGTTCCAGTAGAGGAGGCCGCATTTTTAAATGCTTCCACCCCCCTTTTCCACTTTTTTCCATCTCGTCCATATTGGACCTGTTGCTAATGTTGTTGTTTACAAAGATTATAGTAATTACTATGTTTAATTTTTACAACGTTTATAACATTAACCTATAGAGTTGTGGTATGTAAACGGCCACGTCGCCGTGTATCAATGTAGTAAGCGTAAGACTACGGTTCCCAAGGTCCTGGGTTCGAATCCTGACACGGTAGACTGCTTGAAAAATGGAAAGTGAGCATTTTTCACAAAAAATTACGTCCTCGTTCGGATGAGAGGTTAAATGAAGGTCCCGTGTGTGTGTTGACACGCACGTTAAAGATCCCTACTTTGCCTGGAACGGCAAGGGTTCGGCAAAATTCTAAATTTCCAGGCAACAAAAAACTCATTTCCTGGCCAATGTAGTACCTTCGGATGGAGTATTGGAAAATCACATGTAGGTATGTAAACGGCATACTTTGCGTCCGCAGGCTATAACAATTCAACTGTGGTTAATGCATTTGCTCGTGGAAGCATTGAAAATAGTGGAGTGACTACAGTTTGTAAGAAATAAGCCGCTTAAAGGAAGGAAATTTTACTATCGATGTTTTACGAAGACCAACGTGTGTGAAGTTTAGGTTCAGCGAAGTGATTTGTTTCCTGTTTGTACCTTTTTCTTATTGATATTACGTTTTCTTGATAAAATAACACGTCGGAAGTACGTTATACTGTAATTTACATAGATGCATGTGTAATTTTTTAATCTAAAACATTATAATTCCACACATTGCAGTCTAATGTATAAAAGTATGACTTAATTTTTTATAGCCCTATAAGTGTGTATTTTCATGACTTAGCGTCTACACATTACATTGTAAGAAAGTGTATTTGTGGTTTACTTTATGACAGCTGCAGCAATTTCTATTGAAACTATATCGTATTGTCTGAAATTTATTTTACACTTGCTAAAGATCCTATTTAAGGTGCGTATTAATATATTTCTCAACAACTCTGAAAGCTTTCTTTAAAGGGCATAAAATGAATTCTACTATGAAATTTTATGATTAAAGTATAAGTGGTTTATTAACAGTCTTATGGTTTTAGAATAATTGACACGCCGTTTTTCAAGTTTTCCTATGTATTTACAGAAATGAAACTATTATATTTGTAGTTTTCAGTTTAACCGGAATAAAAATGCGGATTTACTTAATCTTGGTTTTTAAACACTATATTATATGAAACAAAGATTCTACAGAATACCCCCAAAACAAATAAGTTCATTCAAAATTAAGTACTATTTGTTTCCCAACTAATTTGAGTCTTGCCTAACGCACCGCGTTACAGGTATTGGAACTGTTCGATGGCAGTGGGCGAAGGCAGCAGAAAACAATTATTAGATTTGTTAAAAAATATTTGTACATTTTTTATAAATTTACCTAACTGTAGATGTTAAATAAAACGAAATTAATTTTCTCCCTAAATCTTTAAAATATTTATATTATGTCTATAAGGCAACATTTAATTATGATTGACGATTGCTATTTACTTAAAAACTCTAACCTTTCGTTATAATATTCTCTACTGTTGCATCATCGTGAAAAATTTAATTTCCAGTTCTGATCTTCTTTCATACAGCAAATGGCGAATACCTTCTAACACTATCCTTTTGTGATGAACCACAGTTACATAAAATATACAATTCGACAGTTGTTAGTATGTGAGGAGATATAAACGATTAAAGCATTAAGAGATCTATATAGAATACCCGATTATTAGTATATAAATTTTACGAAAAATTAAACTTATTAATATGCAACCACAAATGTTTTTATATTGTCCATTAGCTTAACTTTAGGATGACGTCACAACTGGATAAAATGCTATATGGCCAATGTTAGGATAAATTCTAATGTATTTAATGAAAGATACACGAATATTTCCATTGGCAAGAGGAATTGGTGGCAACATCATATAGAACTGCCAACCTTTATGTGTTAAATGATAGTATATTTCATGCGGAATTCATTTGCATACACTTTATTACTACATTTGAAGTCATCTTAAAGTTAAAACGAATGAACTATAGAATATTTTTTGATACATAACAAATTGGACTATTATGGGACCGTGTATAGGTTATAGGTTTTTAAATTTAATGTGCATTATAGGAACATAAAAAGCATGCAAAGGTGCAAATGCATGTTTCTGTAAATGACATTTCTGCGTTGCGTATATTCGCACAAATTGCATACAAATGAAGGTCCCATAGTATGGGATCTCAAATGAATTTTCAAGTAAACTTTATGAGATGCAGAGTAATTACATAAGTTGCATGCGAATAGACAGACGTTTATATGTATGAAACCTCAAATGAATTTTTAACATCTCTTTAGAAAATACAGAATAATTACATATATTGTATAGGAATAGACGATCATTCGTATGAGACCACATTTGAATTATCATGTCACTTCTACAATATGCAACATAATTACACAAATTGCATGAAAATGTACTTTCTTTTGTATGCAGCTACATATGAATTTATAAGCTACCTCTAGAATATGCAGAATAATTACATAAATTGCATGCAAAAGGACGTTCATTTGTATGGGACCGCATATGGATTATTAACCTACTTTTAAAAAATGCAGTATAATTGCACAAATTGCAAGCGAGTGGATGTTGATTCATATGGGACTGCATATGGATTATTAACTTACTTTTAGAAGATACAGAATAACCGCATATATTGCATACGAATGCACGTTCATTCGTATGAGACTGCATATGAATTTTCAAGTAACTTTTAGAAGATGCAGAATAATTACATAAATTGTAAGCGAATGGACGTTTTTTTGAATGCAACTACATGCGGATTTTTAATCTACCTCTAAAAGATGCAGAATAATTACATAAATTCTAAGCAAATTGACGTTCATTAGTATGGGACGCCCCTTGAAATTTCAACTCGTGTTTAGAAAATACAGAATAATTACATATTTTGCAAGCGAAAGGACCTAAAAGATGCAGAATAAGTACATAAATTGCATGCGATTGGACGTTCATTAGTATGCAATCGTATATGCCTCTTCAAATTCCCTCCACACGATGCAGAATAATTACATAAATTGCATGCGAATGGACGTTCGTTAGTATGGGACCGCATATGCATTTTTAAGTTCCCTTCATAAGATGTAGAAAAATTACAGACATTGCATACAAATGGACGTTCATTTGTATGTGATCTCACATGAATTTTCAAATTGTGTTTAGAAAATGCAGAATAATTACATATATTGCATGCGAATGGACGTTCGTTGGTATGGGACCTCATATGAATTTTCAACATTTCTTTAGAAAATGCAGAATAATTGCATATATTGCATAGGAATGGACGTTCATTCGTATGGGACCGCACATGAATTCTCAAGTCACTTTTACGAGATGCAGTATAATTGCACAAATCGCATGCAAATGGACGTTCTTTTGTATGCAACTGCATATGCATTTTTAGGTTACCTTTAGAATATGCAGAATAATTACATAAATTGCATCCGAAAGGACGTTCATTCGTATGGGACCGCATGTGGATAATCAACTTACTTTTAAAAGATGCAGAATAATTACACAAATTGCATGCTAATGGACGTTCATTCGTATGAGACTGTACATGGATTATCAACTTATTTTTAACAGATGCAGAATAATTACACATATTACATGCGAATGGAAGTTGACTGGTATGGGAATGCATATGAATTTTCAGGTAACTTTTAGAAGTTGCGGAATAATTACACAAGTTACAGGTAAATGGGCGTTCTTTTGTATGCAACTGCATATGAAGTTTTAATCTACCTTTAAAAGATGCAGAATAATTACATAAATTGCATGCAAATGGACGTTCATTAGTATGGGACCATATATGCCTCTTCAAGTTCCCTCTAGAAGATGCAGAATAATTACATAAATTGCATGCGAATGGACGTTCATTAGTGTGTGACCGCATATGCATTTTCAAGGTCCCTTTGGAAGATGCAAAATAATCACATATATTGCATCCGAATGGACGTTCATTGGTATGAGACCTGACATGAATCCTCAACTTGTGTTTAGAAAATGCAGAATGATTACATATATTGCATGCGAATGGACGTTCATTAGTATGGGACCGTACATGAATTTTCAACTTAGGTTTAGAAAATGCAGAATAATTACATATTTTGCATGCAAATGGACGTTCACTCGTATGGGACCGCTTATGAATTTGCAAGCTACTTTGACGAGCTGCACCATAATAACGCAGCAAGTTGGAGGCAGTTGGACGTTCTTTTGTGTGCAACTGCATATGAAGTTTTAATCCTCCTCTGAAAGATGCAGAATAATTACATAAATTGCATACAAATGGTCGTTCATTAGTATGGGACTGCATATGCCTTTTCAAGTTCTCTGTAGAAGATGCAGTATAATCACATAAATTGCATGTGAACGGACATTCATTAGTATGGGACTGCATATGCCTTTTCAAGTTCCCTGTAGAAGATGCAGAATAATTACATAAATTGCATGCGAACGGACGTTCTTTAGTATGGGAGCGCATATGCATTTTCAAAGTCCCTTTTGAAGATGCAGAATAATTGCATGTATTGCATGCGAATGGACGTTCATTCGTATGGGTCCGTATATGGATTAACAATTTACTTTTAAAAGATGCAGAATAAGCACATAAAAAGCACACAAATGAGCGTTCTTTAGTATGTGACGACATATCAAGGTGTTCTTATAGGTTGAAGAATAAATACATACATTATATGCCACAGATGTTCTTTAGTACATTGCCGTGTACTATAATTGTAAATTTTTTTGGTTGCACAAAATCACACTACGGATAGACTAAGCGGGTTAGACCAGATACGTGAGGCACAATAATTACACAATTGTCCGTTTATCCAAAACGTATATTTCAGTAATCTTCTGCTAGTGTGTCGATTAGGTTAAATGTTCAATAGGCCTATTTTAATTTAATTCGCATTCTCTGTGAGTAATACAACAAATTCACAAGATCCTTTTCGTTCGACAAATTAGTTATCGATCGGGTCGTTTACATGATTTTTTAAAGGACTAAATACAAAAGTTAATTGTACAACTAGTCAAACTGTCTTAATTTTAAATAGATTTCTTCTGTAATTAAACTTATATTATAATTGTTTTTAGTAAATTCGTCGTGTATACTTAAGACCTAAACATTAAAACACTTATCAATGTAACAGCCATTTTAATTATTGTTTCATTCTCTTTCAGCGTTGACTGATAAATATTATGTATTGTGTGTTTAGTAAGAAAGAAAATGCATTTATTGAATTGGCAAAAGTGATTGCCATAAGTGAATTATGTACTCCCGATAAAATATATCTGCATGTTTAATTTATTTGATAAATAACCAAACAGTTGTAAAAATTCAAGAATGAAGTGCGATAAATGTAATACCGGACTACCATCAGATGGATACCAAGTTACTTGTAAGTTTTGCAATAGTAATTTACATTATGCATGTGCAGGTTTATCAGAACATACTTACTCACAAATGTCAACAAAAAATAAAAACAGTTGGAATTGTTTAAACTGCAGAAAAGACGATCCATCGTCAAAACCAGAATCGTTTGGTGGTGACGACATGGATATTGATGTTATCAAACACATTTTTGCGACTATTTCCAACAAACTAGGTAAATATATTGAGGTTGCTGATGACATGCGGAAAGATATTAAAAGTTTAGCCGGATTCTACGATAATCTGAAGCTTGAAGTAATTTCACTTAAAGATGCTAATAAAGAGCTCACTAAAAGCGTGCGAGAATTATTGGAAGAAAACGTCAAAAAGGATGGTAGAATTCTAGAGCTAGAAGGTAAAATTAATAGCTTAGAACAAAGTGGTAGAAATGTTAATTTGGAAATCCACGGCATGGAAATTATAGCAGAAGAAAGAAATACAGAATTTTTAAAAGAATTGGTTACAAAATTAGTAAATCTTATGGCTGTGGATATTAGCACTGAAGAAATTGAAGTAGTTCATCGACTTACAAAATGGCGTAATGACAACGTACCGGCTGTGATCGTGAGATGTTTGATGCAAGCGGTAAGGGACAAAATACTAAGTCAAAGAAAAACTATTGTAACCAACCATAATTTACTTGAAAACAAGAGTGATCGTAGACTATTTCTGTGTGAAAACCTAACGCCATTTAATAAATCACTATTATGGCGTGCAAAACAGAAGCCAGTATGTTTGGGTCAGAAACGGTAACATTATGGTAAAAAAGCCACGGATTCATCAAGTGTTATTCGTATCGAAAATGAAAGGGATCTACTGAACTAACATTAAAATTAAATTTGAAATTATCGTTTTAAATTCTTCGTTTCATTTAAATTTTATACTTTATTCATTTTAAAAAATTTCTTGATTCTACATAAATTTCCATTTTAAAATTTTTTAAAATATAATGGAGGACAATGATTATAATGAAAGTAGTGTTAAGTTCTGTACAGTAAGCAACATTGATGAATATAAAAATTTAAATTGTAATACGGATGACAATTTAGATTCTGTAACAGTGTTATGTTTAAATATTAATGGGTTGAAAGGGCATTTTGATGAATTTCTGATTTATATTTCAAATAGTGCTTTTAATATAATGGTTCTGATGGAGGTCTCAATAAGTGAATGTTTAGTTTCTAATTTTAAGATTTTTGGGTATAATATGTTCCACAAGCTACGGGTAGGACGTAAAGGCGGAGAATTAATCCTATACGTTCACAAGAAAATGTCTTTTACTGAAACTGTGTTTAATTATGCATCATTTGAAAATATTGCAGGATTCCTAAGTTTTAAGGGGAGAAATATACAACTTTTCTTCGTATATAGACCACCCAGCAATAGTATTAACGAATTCATACTTGAACTGAACGATCAACTAAATGAAAGTAAAAATAGCGAATATATTATTTTTGGTGGTGACATAAATATTAATATAGATACTGAGAGTGAAACTACAACTGCAGCTAATAATGATTATGAAATCCTGCTCAATAGTAACGGTTTTTATAGATGTATTTGGGGACGCACTCGAGAAGAAATTTATAGTGGAAAATTGGTATCATCTTGTATAGACCATTTGTATCTTAGAGGTGTTTACGATCAAATAAATTCGGCAATAATACAAACTAAAATATCGGATCACTACATCGTAGCTGTAAAAGTAGCATTAGAACAAAAATCGAAAATAAATATACGACGATCGCAAACGACCTTGGATGAAAGAGCAATAAAGATTCATTTACTTAATATGGATGTCAAAAATTGGAAGCATCAAACTATAGCTCAAACAACTTGTACAATAATATAACAAAAAAATTTAATGAAATATATAATAAGACACAAAGACGCATATTTAATGATAGAACGCATGATTATGTAAAGTATAGGAAACCTTGGATGACAAATGATCTATAAAAAAGATCTATAAAATGATCTATAAAAAAAGAGATATGTTCAAAAAATGGAAATTCACAGCTGGAGGCTGACAAGGTAGAATATAGAAAATACAGGAATCGGTTAAATCTGCGAATAAAAAAGGGAAAAAACAATATTATATAGAACAGTTTATTGCTGTAAATTGCAAAACGAAAGAGATGTGGAAACTAATAAATCAACTTATACACCGTACAGAAAAGCAAAATATAGACCAATTAATAATACGATATTTACCCAATCAAGACGACAAACTTATCGCAAATCAATTTGCTTCAACATTTAAGAAAATCTTAATCACGTTCTACATAACTGTCCGGTTGTACAAAATGGCCGACAATCAACAACTTAGTGAAGTTGCTCAGCAAATTTGTTGTTCATATTGTAATAAAAAAGTTGTTAGTAAGGCAGTAGATTGCCTCAAATGTAACATTAAACTGCACCCATCATGTGCCAATAGAAATGGATCATTCAAACAAGCATCAAATGATATAAATGTATTTATTTGTAAAGTATGTGATAATGGAAACCATATTGATGTAGAAAACAACAAAACACATATGGTAACTGGAGTTATTAATAATAACAATAATAATCATGATAAATCACCAAATATCTGTAATGAGATAATAATTGAATTCTTAAAAAGTCAGGAATTTAATGGAATTCTACAAACATCATTTAAGGCTGAACTTACTTGTCTATATGATGAAATTAAAGCATTGAAATCTAAAATTGATATCTTAAGGAGCAGTAACATAGACTTAGTGCGATTACTAACTAAGATGAACAATATTAATGTACCTGCACTTCCTGAAACTAGTGTAGACCCAAAAACTTTAGAAAGTCCAGAAAAGCAAATAAATAACAATATCACTAGGAAATCATTACATAATTTTGTTGTAGGAAATAGTAATAAACATGCAAAAATCAACAGTGTACCTGCTAATGAAAAAAAGAATAATGGTTTAGTAAATCACATTAGCTCAAACAGCTCAATATATACAAATGCACTGGATTCTGATCCTAAAAACAACCTACGGGATGAGAACCGGGATAATAAGAAAGTAGATGAGGATTTAATCAATAACACTTGTGTGCATAATAGTGGGACCCAGGAAGTTAACACTTGGTCACAAATTGTTAGAACTAAACCAAAACCAAGAAATAGTACCGCAATTATAGGTAGTAGTGTGTCTGGTGAGGTTAACATAAAGGCTGCTCCAAGGAAGACATATTTATTTGTTAGTAGACTGGATCCGTCAACAAACATAAAAACTTTAGAAAGTTATGTTAAAACTATCACACCTGAGGCACAGTGTGATCTGCTCAATTCGAAATATCCTCAACATTACGCATCTTTTAAGATTACAATCAATTTGCATAACGTTGACAAGGTTATGCGACCTGAGATATGGGCTCCTGATACATATGTGACTCGGTTTTTTCACCCGCGCAAGGTAGTACGATCAACAACGTAGCACAAATAAACCTATTTAGCAACATACATAGTGAAGAATTGACTAAATCTAATAGTAATGGTAATAGTTATCAAAGTCTTTTAAAAATGTATTTTCAGAATGTTAGAGGTTTAAACACTAAAATATCTGAGTTTTATAATGCTGTTCTCACCGAACAACTAGACTTTGACTGTATTGCGTGTGTTGAAACTTGGCTCACCTCTGATATTTCAAATAATGAACTATTTCCTAATGAATACATTGTTTATAGATGTGATCGAGATAAAGTTGCTACAGGTAAAACTAAAGGTGGAGGTGTACTCCTAGCTGTATCAGCGAAATACTACTCAGAAAGTGTTGAACTCAATATACCAAAAGTGATCTGTGACGGTGTAGTCGTAAAAGTTCAAGTTGGCCATCAGAAATGGCACATCATGGTTATATACATACCACCAAATACTTCTCCAGATAAGTATGAGCAATTGTATGATTATCTACTACCATGTTTAGTCAGCTGCGACAAATTTCTCCTTTTGGGAGATTTTAATATACCACATTGGATTTATCTAATTAAGCAGTGCAACAACTTTTTATGTGGTCAACTAGTATTAGGGCTTCAAAATTTTATTAAACTACTGAATGCCAAACAGGTCAATACCGTGCAGAATAATAATGAACGTATACTAGACCTTATAATATCCAATACCAAATGTATCTCTGCCAAAAGTGATATTTCACTAGTACGGGAAGATAGTCATCATCCATCACTAGAGATTACAGTATATTTTGATCATACGAAAATTGAGAAGCCTAAACAAGGTTATGAATATTGTTTTAGGAAAGCCAACTTTAATCTGATCTATCGATCCTTTGCTAGAACTGATTGGAATGTTCTTGAAACCTATAAAGACTTTATTGCCTGTGTTGAAAAGTTTTATAATATTATATTCGATATCTTCTCATTACATGTACTGAAAACTAGAACAACATATAAAAAATACCCTCCGTGGTATACATCAGACATCATTTGTGATCTAAAACTAAAAGATAGATACAGACGTAAATATAAACTTAATAAAGACTATAATAGTGAAACTCAATATAAAATATTAAGAGCAACATTACGTAATAAAACTAAATTTCATTATAGCAAATATATAGCTGAGATCCAGGCTGATATAAAGCAGGACCCCACTAAACTATTTACCTTTGTAAACAACAAAAGGAATCTCTCTAGAATTCCTCCACATGTTAAATACCAAGGAAATAAGTACTCTAATAACCAGGATATTGTTAATTCATTTGCTCAATACTACTCGGGTGTATATAATCAGGACAATCAAGATTCCCACTGCTCAAGTTTACACCCTGTCAATGCAACGCAATATTATGTGGACTTAAAATGTGTGAGTGATAAGAATATCAAAGAAGCAATTGATAAACTCAATGCGAAGAGTTCTATCGGTGATGACAAATTTCCATCTTACATCCTTAAAGGCTGTAGAGAATCTTTTATCAAGCCACTAAAAATTATAATCAATAAGTCTATCAAACAGCATATCTTTCCAAGTAAATGGAAAATTGGTAAGGTTTGTCCAATTTTTAAGAAAGGAGACAAACTTAATGTAGAGAACTACCGACCCATTGTGATTTTATCCTGCTTCTCTAAAGTATATGAATCAATTCTATATAGTCACATTTATAGCTCCATTAAACCATTACTATCTGATAAGCAACATGGTTTTGTTAAAAACAGATCAACAACAACTAATCTGATACTATTCACAAGCTATTTACAAAAGAGTTTTGAACTTTACTGTGAAGTGGATACAGTTTATATAGACTTTACTAAAGCCTTTGACAAGGTATCCCATGACATACTTCTTGGTAAACTCAAAAACACATTTAGTTTTTCTCAAGATCTTTTAAATCTAATGGATTCATACCTGAGATTGCGTACGCTGTATGTAGTGCATAATAATGTTAAATCAGTAACTTTCAATCCAGCATCAGGGGTGCCGCAAGGCAGTAACCTAAGGCCGTTGCTTTTCCTAGCATTCATTAATAATATAATAGAATACATTTCTTCGGAATCCCTACTCTATGCAGACGATATAAAAATATTTAGGCAAATCAGAAGTATTAATGACTGTGTTCTCTTACAGAAAGAGCTAGATTATTTTGACACCTGGTGTCAGAATAATAAACTCTCTATTAATCATGACAAATGTTGTTTTGTTAAATTTTCACGTAAAGTAGTTAATACTACCTTTATCTATAAGATAGCAGATAAACCGCTCCAATCTTCCACAATGGAAAGGGATCTTGGTGTCCTGCAGGATTCTAGACTCAGCTACAAAGCACACTATCATCATGTTGCTAAGGATGCATATAAAATGAGTGGTTACATTCTAAGAAACTGTAACGAATTTAGGGATCCTGTGGTACTGATTAAGCTTTACAATACTTACATAAAATCCAAACTTGAATATGGCTCACCTGTTTGGTCCCCATGTTACAAAATCAGTATTGATATTTTTGAAAATATACAAAAACGTTTCCTTAAACTTGTGTGGTTTAAAGAAGAAGGATATTACCCACATGGTTTACCTTACTCTTTGTTATTGGAGCACTGTAATGTGAACAACCTTACTAAAAGGCGCCTTATTGGCGACATAATTTTTGTCTACAATGTATGTAGGAATCGTATTGATTGTCCAGATTTATTATCTGCCATTACATTCCATGTACCTACACAACATTCAACAAGAAATACGAAAACTTTTTACTATAAATGTCCAAGGACAAACTACACCACGCATGCTGTGTTAGTTAGAATTGCTAAACTATTTAACTTTTATTGCAGGGATATAGATATGTATAATAGCAACATAACAACCATAAGACATCACTTAGATAATGTATGCTCAAATGATAATTATTATAATATACTTCTCTGTAAGGGCACACTGTAGCTGTTGAGAATTAAAATTAAGTCACACTTATAAAACATCCGCCTGCTAATAGGACAATAATAAGCACTTTTCACCTTCTGTTAGTGCTAAATTTTGTAGAAAAAGAAATCGAAAAACTAAATTGTAGCAAATCTCCTGGTATCGACAACATACGATCAAAAGACATAAAATTTCTAAAAAATGGTATTAGCGGTATTGTACAAAAACTAATAAATGTAATAATAGAAAATAGAACAATACCTGATAAATTTAAAATAGCTATAGTAAGGCCAATATAGAAAAGCGGGAGTTTTTTAGATCTCTCAAATTACGACCAATTTCAATACTACCGGTGATAGAAAATTTTTTTGAAAAACACGGCAGATAAAATAAATAAATTTATTCAAGATGACAATACTATTACAGGGGAACAGTATGGGTTTATGCGGGGACGTGGCACAAGCAAATTATTATCAGATTTTTCAAATCTTATATACAATAAATTGAAAAATAATATTCATGTTTTATGCGTTTTTGTGGAATACTCAAAAGCGTTTGAAACGATGTCACAAAATTCTTATAAAAAAAATGAAAATATTGGGATTTTCTGGGCCATCGCTTAAACTGTTTGAAAGTTATTTACACAACCGAACATCTGTTGTTAAAATTAACCACGTATTAAGTGATCAAATGAAGTTATATGTGGGAGTGCCGCAGGGGTCGATTCTTAGACCTCTGCTGTTTATTTTATATATCAGCGATTTACCTAGTATCATCCAACACAGTAGGACATTCATGTTTGCAGATGATATACTAATTATTTCAGCGCACAAGTCATTCAAAATAGCAGAAGCATTCCTACAATCTGACGTAAATCAGCTTGCAAAGTGGTCACACAAAAATAGTTTAACCATGAATAAAGACAAGACAAAATCTATGTACATTACACACCACACATGCAAAGACAAGAAAGACTAAATATTATACTGCACTCATGTAAATGTTTTCAACTGCAGGAAATGTGAAAAAATTATTTTTAGCGATTGCAAAATAATAACGCAATGCGTATCGTATAAATATTTGGGAATCATAGTGGATACTACTTTCGCTGGGACATACATATAAAGCAACTTTGTGGCAAACTCATGTCTGTGTTAGTACAATTATATTATACATTATAATTTAATTAAGGGCCGCTATGCTTGCGGCCACGTCCCCAATGCTCCACCCCAAGGTACTACAATGGAATTATATTATACAGCAGATATTGTACCATTTCACGTAAGAAAAACCATATATACTACACTACTAGAATCTATTATTAGATACGGCATTGAAGGATGGGGCTACGCAAGCGACATATATCTGAAGAGAATATATTTAATACAAAAACGACTTTTAAAATTAGTAGATAAAGATAACAATTGCGAATTTCAAAATTATACTTGATCCGTCAAATCAATGACATAATGTCACAAATAGTAATTTATGCAGCCAAATTCTAAATGCCAATGCAACTAAAAGATAAAAGTTTTGGTTCTAATGCATACCCTCGTGTACTCCATCAATTCTTATCTCCTTTAATTTCAATAAGAAAACCTTCACATTATTGGTCTTGAACGTTCACTTAAGATTTAAAAACAATACTAAAATAATCTAAATTTCCAATTATTGATGTCCATTCAAGAACAACTAATTGTAGAGCTGTTTGACACAAGTGGCGTTTTCTAAACCCAAACCGTTGACTAACCAACATACGATTTAGGAGATACCCAAAATGCAATACTCCATTGTGCAAGATTAAGTGTTCGCTACATAAAATTTATATTTATGAATTATTATAAGTTTAAAATGCAATCTGTGATGGAAAAAATTTGTTAGAGTTTTCTACCACTAAAGGCCCATTTTTTGCTACGTATTCTATCTATAAATTTCCTATGTGAAGATAATTTCATGGGATCTAACAACTTCCCAGCAAACAGAGCAAGAAACCAGTAAGTTTTTAAAACGGTTTCTTTTGGTTGAAATTCTACTAGCGCCTAGGAAACGAATAAACTACGATTTTGAAACATTCTTTAGAAACTTTACAGAACCTAAATATTTGAAAAAATTAATTATATAGTGTGGAATTGGTGAGGTGATTATTATATACGTATTTTGCACTGAGTATGAAATGATTTAATGCTGGCGCAAGTTTTGGTTACTCTAGGCACGTGTAAAATACGTTGAAAATCATGATGTATTTGTAGTTATCTAGAACTAGTTTAATACATGTTTAAGTTACATTGAAATACCCCAACAAATTTTTAAACCTATATCCATTAAGCATAGATCAATAATGTAAAACGAACTGATCTAAAAAATTATTGTAGGTGTAGTTATTATAATATAGATATCTAAGTAAGCAATTTATTGTAAATGTATCATTCAGTTATAGTATGCGCGCGCAAATTAGATGCGCACACATCGGACCTCGGAGTCGGACGTTACCTTCATCCAATTATTTCTTGACCCTGGCGTTCTTTACAGAGCACAAAGCTCATCGTAAATCGTATTTTATTGAAAAGTGAAACTAAATAATTTTTTGTATGTAGATATATGGAACTGCCATCATTTTATTGAAGTAATAAGTACATAATTTTGTTAAAATAAATATATTTAAATAGTACAATTGCGTGCTATAAAGCTAAGTTTATACAAAAATGAAATTCGCAATTTTTATCGGAATAAAATGGCGGTTTTGTGCAATGCGACATGTTTCCGATTTAAACCGAAACATGTCGCATTGCACAACTGGAAAACAACTTTTTTTAGAAATAAAATCACATGGGGAGATTTTGAGTTTTTATTGCAATTTTATAAGTGGAAAATACTTGTTAAAAATTTACCTACATAACACGTCAAATTAAAATTTAATAAACATAAAATTCTCGTTGAAAGGTTGTTGAAAAACACGTGTCATTCATATATACAAATTACATAAAAGATAAGTTAAAAAGAGCTGTGAAAAAAATGTTGATAAAACACGTGTTGGAACTGTGACATTCCAACATAATAAACATGTGATTTTCTCGTTGAAATTTTACGTTTCACATTGAAATTCAACTGAAATGTAACATGAATAAAACGTTATATTGTTTGCTGGGTTGATGTCTGGTTTAGATGCTATAAACTTTGCGAACTTGATATCTTTTCCCTTGGTGATTAAATTTATTCGTTTTGTCCAAGAATAAATTACACATTTTACCATAATTTGAATAATGTGTTTGTCCAACCCTATATGCTGAGGGCAATCCGATGACTTACCAATATCTAAGTCTTTTAAAAGATGTGCCTCTACAATATGCATTAAATTGATTCTATTACATAACCTCGAAAATAAATAAAAAAGTAGAGGTAACACTCTGCTAACTATAAAAAATACAAAATGTCCAGGTTACGTCAATGTTGAATCTTTATACTGCCCAGCAATAACAAAGTCACCGTACTTAGACTGACTGACAATAAATTTGATTTACATGTGCCACAGCTTCTAGTAGCTAAAATAAGTTTCTTGGCAACATAACACGCTATATAATATGTTACACATGTGGCTACTCGAAGTTTTCATATATACAATATTATGAATACTTATAAGTGCTTCATTTTCTTTACCTAAATATTGTATACCAGCCGATTCCTCCCAAGTAACAAAACGTCGTAAATTGTCTAGAGCACCACAGGAACCATCTTCTTCACAATTAAAACCTGGTGAATGAGTAGATAAAAAGTTATTCATCACTAAAGCTTTAAATGATGTTATAAAATGAGACACATCAGGGGATATATTTCTGGCTCCATGATTACTTGTGCAACCAAAAAAGGGGAATCTTGATTCAAAGCTCTTGGCAGTATAAATGAACACCTATTTCGCAAAAAATTTCTCTTATATGTAAAAAACCTCTAAATGTTGTCTTCAAAATTCCTCAAGAGAGGTTGTACAAAAATTTATTTTTCTTCTTGCAGAAGAATCTCATTGTATTAAAGACTCCAACTGCATTTTTCCAAAACACAGCATGTCCTGAAGTATGTGTAATCCATCCTTTTAATGGTTTTCTACATGATGCAAAGAGATTGTTTCCATTCAAACAATCCAACAATTGATCCATGTATAAAATGAAATCTGCGGTATCTTCTGCTTCTTTGTCTAATTTATAGTCCCGTCGAATATCTGTAATTACATTTAAATATCATTTAATCAAATATTAGAATACTATTAATACACACCCCATTTTAAAATTCTTTTCATCATTGAACCAACTTGACAGCTGAATACCTGGGTGCTATATGACACTTTCATTTTGTGTGGAAATTTGTGGGCATGTGAAAGTTTTGTACACATCCTTGTTTCTGCATAGGTATCCAATAAATAAAATTGTTCAATGTATTTCCACACGGCAACTTTCTCAACCCCATTAAGTGTAAAGTGAAAGTCTTTTACAAACAAATTGTTTCGCAAACATTTTACAAGATGAAATACATCATAAATTGGTACAATTTCAGTTCCATTAGCTTCGCAACCAGCATGATTTTCTGCATACCCCTTTTAATATAATATTCTGTCATTTCATTGCTGAGAGCATTAATAGCTGCCTGATTTGCACCTTTTGATCACAAACATTTGCAATAACATTGAAACCAATTGTCTGGCATTCATGAATACACTCTTTAATCATTGTTTTCAAACAAATTGATTTTATTGGACCACTTGTAAACGTAAAAGCAACAGGTTGCTTCCACTGATGATGTACACATTTAAGCATAAAAACATTAGCACGATCTGCTAAAAAAGGATCTTCCTCTATGCCATCTATACAGTCATGCTTTGTATATGTTCTCTAGTTTCCATTTACCAGTTAAGTTCAAACAGTATGGTTAATCAAGAAATTAATAACAATGACATCTTCGAGGATGATTTCCATATTCTCGAAATCATTCATTTTGAATTTCCTTGGCAAATATACATTCGATCTGAACACATCCATGAGTTGGATGAGCTGGGTTTTTATAAAAAGTTCCAGTAAAGCATATTTCTAATATCACTATATCAGTTACTTTATCGTTTGTACTTTCTATACTTACCAAGCAAACCGTATTAAATTTACTTATTTTATTTTGGATGAAATAGAACACCCTACAGATACGTAAGCAAAATATAAATAATCTAATGCAGATTGTGATTTCTCTATTTTATAGGAATCGTAGTGGTTCACCCATAAATCAATTATTGTTGTGTTTGCAGTTTTTTGCTACAAATGGGCATTTACAAAGTATAGTTGATTTTACGGGTTTTCATATATCAATAGTATCTCGAACAATTAATAAGGTAGAGCAATAGCAAGATTGTATCAAAGGTTCATAAAATTACCCGACCCAAGCAGAAATTTATGAATTAAAAGTACATTTTCCTAAAGTTGCCGGGCTCGTTGATTGCATCGACACTAAAATACAATCTCCTGGTAAGCAAATATCACAATAAAAAACCAAAATAAGTTTTTGTAGGAGACAAAGGAGAGGTTTTCAGAAACGGCAGAAGTTATTTATTGATAAATGTGCAAGCAATTGGTAAAGGAAAGATTAAATATATTGAATTTAGTAGAAAGGTGGGTAGGCTCTACGTACGATGCTACTATTTTCAATAATAGCCACATAGGAGCTAGGTTAGATGTTGGACATTTTGCTAATTGTTTATTACTTGGTAAGTAAATGTGTTCGATGTGAAAATAATTGAATTGTGTATTATTTAATTAGGTAATAGCGGATATTCTGTTGGACAATACTTTTTTACTTTAACGCCACTACTAAACTCTCGCACAAGACCAAAGGAGTTATATAACCAAGCACACATCCATACAATTAGATACTGCAATGACTGTAATAGTTGTAGCAGGAGTGTTACACAATTTTGTCATGCTGCATGATAGAACAGAGGCACCTTCCGCAGACGACATTGATACAAACGAACTCGAGCAGTTGATTCAACTTGTGCAAATAAACATGCAACCAAATGCACAAGTTAATGGAAACAGATGATATACGTTACCTATTCTAAATAATTATTTCAGAAACGTGTAAAAACTTTTATTATTGAAATTACAGTTAAAAACATGTATTCAAAATATTTTAAATAAAACTACTTTCTACTTTTCATTTTGTTAAGTTTTTCTTGCTTAATTTCTATTTTTAATTGCAGCAGCTTCAACTCCATTGCCTTCTTCTCTTGCTTGTGTATTAAACTTTCTTTAAATGTGTTTTCCATCAGTTTTGCAATGGATTGCCTTTTAACAAGTAGTTGCAAATATCTTTCAGAAACTTCTGAAGATATCAAAGCTTTTACGATGGTTGTCGGTCTTCTACGACTAAAGCCCTATAATACGTAAAATATTAATTGGGTTAGTTTGGAAATCACAAATAATTTACTTGTGGCACTTCTTGTGTAAAATATGAACAACTAGAAAACGCATCTGATCTGTTGTAGGAATCTTATATTTATTTTTATTTAAAAACCAATTGCAAAATTTAAGTATTCACTATATCAGAATTTAAATACCCAAATCGATCTGACATATCATCTATTAGTGTATGGTGTGCATAACCTAGATCCACCTGAAATGTGTAAGTAGAAACAATTTACACACAACCTTGCCTTTATAACTCGCATTTTCTGTTGTGTTATCATAATCAAGCTCTGTACAGTCTCCATCAAATTAATTATTCATCCCATCTATAGTTTTTTTGTTAACTATTGATCGCAATACTAAATCTCTATCTTCAGGCTTGGTTGGGGGTTTAGTTTCACCTTAAATAACGTAATAATTAAAGACGACATAACCATACCCACCTGTTAATAAATTTTATTTTTTCTCTTCGGCAGCATCCTTCCATAGTCATTTTCAAGTTATTGTACAGTTTTCTTAATTGCTCACCTAACTCCATCAGAAGCCCTAAATTCTAAAGCAACCCTGGACCATGTTTTGTATTTAAATTCATTGTGGATAGCATCAGTTTTCTTATTTTCTATTACATCCGAATATTTGTAAACTATATTCACGAGACGCTCTTTATCATTAGAACTAAAATTAGAAGCCTTTTTTTAATTCCAAACTGGTCCTAAAACATTTGTTTTTTACAATACTGTTCGAGTATGTAGTTTTCACCTTACAATTGGAGCTCATCGCAAAGCAATTACTCCAACTAAAATATTACTTAATTAGCAAATGCAGAATAAATTCAGGATCGTTTGAGTAATCTTATGACATCCAAATAGACGGTAAAATTTTTAACACTAATTTATACTGACCACAGATATTCAGGAGCTCAGAGGGGTTGAGCATACATGAAAGAGTGACAAAGTTTAACTTTTAATTATTGTTGGGGGCACCTACTAGATGAAAAAAATCGATGTGTTCACATTCCTAGCTGGTGCTCAACATTGGGGGAGGAGGAGAAGTGGCAGCCAAAAGCCACTTACCGTAGCACCTGAAACTTGGGAATGGTTAAATATAGAATAACGATTCTACCACCAATCCATTCCAAGGGATATGTTCTATAATTAAGTATATTATTCCTTTTGCCATACCTTGCATCTAAATCGATTTGCTGTATTATGAAGAAATTAAAATTTGTGTGATTGTTTTTTTAAGTTTAAACGTATTTAACTATAGTTTTAACAGAAAACCTTCTACCAAATAATATGTAGTACCAAACAGCTATTTAACACAAATATTTGAGTTGCTGGAGTTGTATTGTAAGCGTAACATAATTTGTTGTAATTTGTGTGTAAGAAAATTACAACACCCGATACCACACGTGTCGCATCGCCTCTGCGGCAGGATCAATTTAACGGAGACGTAAGGAAGTGAAATACATAATGCTCACGTTAAACTAATTAGGTCAATATTTCGCAATTCGTTGATGTATTCAAATGTGAGTTTGTGTTATGTGTTCATTACTTTGTTTCAATAAACCAATCAAGTACAAGATACCTTACACATTGCATCGATACACCATTGTTAGGTAAATAGTAAAATATTAGTTTTTTTTTTAATTAAATAGACTTTCCATCAATTTGTATCTATACTGTAGGCCTAAGAATTGGTGTCTGGGATTATTATATTTCTACTATTGAACAGGGTGTTTACTAAATTGACGTTTTAATGGCATTCGATTTAAATATAAATAAAAGAGAAAACGAATTTGACATCAGTTTATCTATTTTTTGCAATGACAAAGATGGAGGTTCGTTTGTTCAAAATCCGAAAGACTCGTTTGTTAATAACATTATAGAAAGTAGTTTCCGTACGTGTAATAGCAAAATACATAATTTACTTCAAAGTCAAGGAAATGTTAGTTCATACAAATGGCACAGAAACTGTTACGCCGCTTATGTTAATAAACAAAATATTAAAAGACGAGATAATCAGATAAAAAATAAAAGTATTACCACACCGCCGTCTTCATCAAATACTTTCATCACACGAAGTGTCATTCCAAAAGGGGATTTTAGTAAGTGCATTATTTGCCAAAACTATTCAAAAAAGGGAGTAAACAAAACATTCTGGTTAAGGGAAGTAGAACCAGCAAAAACAATTTTGAAATTATGAAGAGATTGGCATGACTGTTTGTTTGTTAGATTATGTACGTGCACAGACGAAAAAGATATTTTTGCTGTGACGTATTGTACCATAAACTATGTCTTTTAGAATACTTTTGTGAGAAAGAAAAGGACGATTCCAACATTAAAACTCAGCAGTGTTCGCCATTAGATAATGTGTTCTAAGAGCTTATTTCTGAAATAGATGAAAGATTAAATGAAAAATGTTTTGAAGTTAGTTATTTAACACAGAGATTGTGTCATCTCAATACCAGTTAAGAACCTACAATAGACAACCGAGTTACCAAAAGGTTGCTCTTTAAACACTATGGAAAAACATTATTCTATTAACATCCATCTGGCCAGTCAAAGTCACCGCTCGTTTTTAAAAGCGGTTTAAAACCAACTGAATTAGTGCAAAAAGTTAGTATATGTCTGAAAAATACGTAAATGCAGATAAGTTGAGAGAGGACGTAAAAAACAATAGTTTTTGCCTTAATGGATTTTTATGCAAAGACTCAACCATTGGTGAAGCTTTGGAAAAGTTTAAGTTTTCTCCTTCATGAGAATCTTTCTTTCAACAAGTAGTAGGAAGAAATAAGAATATATCTGATATCATAAAAAAAAAAATGTATTTCGATTCATATGGATTTGCACTACTTAATAAATGATAATGACTTCACTCCAAAACATGTAGCTTTGGCACAGTGTATTCATCACTATACCAGGTCAAAATTTCTTATAACTTTATTAAATAGGTTAGGGCACTCAATAAGCTATACTACTCTCTTCAAACTTGATTGTCAGGTTTCAACGCATAAATAGTAGCAAAGATGAGGTGCCAATTCCATCCAACATAGTTTATAACACAAGCCGTTTTACCCACGGTGCTATACACAATGATGATTTTAACGAGGACGCATATGATGGTAAAGGAACGACTCATGTCACGGTCATGAAACTTTACCAACCTGCAAATTAAGAACCTCACCATCTAGTGCAAAAGGAGAATATTCCTATTCCTGAAATCACTCAAGTACAGAATCGATTGAGTGCCAAACTTTAAGAAAATGTCCCCCAATCAGCAGAAAACCACAATATTTTCTAAAGTCAACTGAAATTAGTGTAGGAAACACCAATGCAATGGGCGAGCTTATTTGGGTAGTGTCAAGACTCGGCCTTGATTGCAAAAGCGATGATCTTATTATGCCAAAAAAGGTTTTATCTCCAGGTTGGGCTCCCTTCAATCAAGTAATATTAACATCAGATATGTCAACGATCAACGTAGGATTTTGTACATTTCCAGCACCTCATACCACTATTGATTCTGTGGGTACAGTCATGTGCAATTTCCTACAAGTAAATAGCCAGTTAGGGCAGACATATGCAGTTCTCAGTTGTGATATGGCTGTTTATTTGTTAACAAAACTAGTACAGTTACAAACAACAGGGTTTGAAAGACACTTTATTTAAGAATTGTAACATTCCACCTTGCCAAAGACTGGCTTAGCATTATAGGTCAGTATTTAGTGGGCAATGGATTTTCAGACATTATTATAGAAACTGAAGTGTATGGAAAGAATATGATAAAGTCTATTTTGCGTGGAGTGCAGTACAATTGAGACATTCACGTACATAAACTTGTATACGAAGCGTGCAGAAGATTGCAATTAAAGCAGTTTTTTTTGTGAAGTGCTTCAAAAGGAAGATTTCAAACTTACTAAGGACTTATTTCAAAAACTACAAGCATCTGTAATGAATGCAGAGGATGATACGAGAAGAAAATTGCAGCATTTTAAAGAAGTTCTTTGTTTTCTTGGATGAAAAATCAAAGAGTAATGAAACTTTTAAGTACTGGACAGATTATTGCAAAATGGTTGAACTTCTTTTGGGCTGTGTTAAAGCTGAGAAGAATGGAAACTGGGACCTACATTTAAATGTTGTTCATAGAATGGTTCCATATTTTGTTATATTCAATCATTATCACTATGCCCGAGGATGTGTTACGTATTTAGAAAATATATCAAACTTACCAGAAGAGGTATTAGTTGAATTCAAAAGGGCTATTTTTCAGTGAAAAGACAAGTTGGAAAATTTAACAGTGTTGCTGCAGACCATGCACTTGAGCAATCACTTATTCGATCTTCTAAAGTTCAAGGGGGCTTGATTGGCTTGATATCAAATGAATCAGCAATGAGAAAGTGGTGTTTGTTTTACCACCATAAGACGGACTTGCCTATAACCCTGTTAAATTTCTGTGACATGAATCAAGACCCAACAGGTGATGTAAATAACATGCATAAGGAAAAGGGTAGCATCTAAATTGATAAGGATGAGGAGGATGTTCAATTGATTGTAAAGTTTTGTATGGATCATGACAACCCTTTCTCGGAATCCAGCAAACCACCAAGAAATATTGTCAGTGGGTTAGTAGTACCATAAGATGCTGCTTCTTACCTTTTAAACTTGAATGTAAATGAACAGATAATATATGATACGTTTAAAAATGACAGAGTGATCAAAAGAGTTAAACGTCTGTATGCTCCAATCGAACGAATTCCAAAACTTTCATTCACCTCAACTGTAAAAGAGGGCAAAAAGAAGCACAACGTTTCGGTCTCTAATGGAGGAAACAAAAGTCAAATTATAATGTTAGCGGCCCAAAGGGATTTCAACATGCAGGAGCTTTTAAGACGTAAGTTAATGTCATATCCATCAAGCCTTGCTAATGAGAGTGAACATCTAAAAAAGTGTTAAATCTGAGTTAGTAAATGCAATCGAAAAAGATGGTGAGTGTAATGACTCCCTAAATAACATGCAGAAACTTGTAAACCAAGCACATATTTTTGACAGAATGACACTTATTCGTGGGATTCCGAATACAGTTGTATCAAAAATGAAGTGTTTTAAAGATCTAGCACTAAACCAGATGTCACTGATTGAAAATGTCCTCATACGATGCTTGTTAATATTATGTATGACCGATACAATGAATTGTCAATAAAAAATATTGAACGTGACTTTAGGAGTGGAGGTAAACCTCTTTGATTGTTCACATTCACAGTGATTTAACAAAAATACCATCTTAATGGTCGCGATATTTATCTGTACCAAAGAAGAAAAAAAGCTACTGCAATATATCTCCAATTACATTTTAATTCATGTTCATGTTCCTACTGGTAAGAAACCTTTTCTATCTGGTTGTTTCGATAATAAATATTTGAGACTACCTAATTAGAATTCTCTTAGAAGTCTCCTAAATATTTGTGTATGTGCAAAGAAGGTGCCCAAAATATTTCATTGTATCCTTCTTTAACAAATAATCACGAAGAGGCTGATACGAGAATATTCCTCCATGCCCAGAATTGCTTAATTAGTGAGCCAAACATTCGCAATGTAATCATCCACAGTCTAGACACAGACGTGTTTGTTTTTGGTGTAAGGTTTTGGGATTAGTTGAAAGAAGTCGGATATCAAGGGTTGTGGCTTATTGTGGGAACAGAATAAAAGAAGAGGGACTTGAAATGTCACTATTGCTGATCATTTAGGATAAAAGTTTTCAAAAGTCCTTCCTGCACTTCATGCACTAACAGGATGTGATACTACCAGTAAGGTAGGCACAAAAAAGGCAGCCTATAAGTATGCTAGAATACATGACGATATATATGAAATTTTGATTTCACTTCAACCAGATATTGAAAAAGAACCATTAAAAAGGGTAGAAACATTAGAATCATATGTTTCAAGATGGTGGACAATGAAAACACAAGTGCAATAGCTCTCACAGAATTTTGTATTTATTGTAGTGCCAAAGCAGTTAAAAAGGTTTATCAATGTGTTAAGTGCTATTGTAGGGTGCACATTTCATGTAGTGACAGAAAAGGGACATTAAAAATAGACACAAATGGTAAAAAGGTATATAATTGTGATAAATGTTTGCTAATAACTGGAAATACTAAGAACACTATCAAAATTGTAAATAAGGATGATTATAACTTGAAACTGGTTCAAAGTGATACTACATTTGTTCAAACATCTACAGATAAGCTGCTAAATAATAATATTATTAGTACAGAAATTAGTGAATTTCTAAAGAGCTCTGAGTTTTCTAGTATTGTTGATGCTATAGTAGCTGATAAAATATCAATCCTTCAAAAACAAGTTGATAAATTAAGTAAGCAGTTAAATACATTAATAACTTCAATACTTAGAGATAACACTAAAACCTCACATATTAATTTAACAAATGACGAATTGATACTTAAGAGGACACAGATGTTAGAAAATCAGCCAGAGAAACATTATTCAAAGATAGCTCCTACAAATAATGAAAAAAAGAGTCAAATTGCAATTAAACTAAGTGAAAATAAACAGATACCTAATCCAAATCAGTCTCAGATAAGCAGAAATGGAAAACATAAGGTTTTGATTTTAGCAGATAATTATGGTAGACACCTGTATAATGTATTTTCAAATTATTTTGGTAAAATGTTTGATTTTCAATGTTTGTTTAAACCAAATGCTACATTCCAGGAGATTGTGTGTGATATTAAAAATTTGTCAAAAGATTTTACTAAAAATGATTTTATAGTTATTATTGGTGGTCATAATAATATATTAAATGGTTGTTCATTCGGTCATATAGATATTAGAAATGTATGTGAAATAGTTAGTAATGTTAATGTCCTGTTTATGACTGTTCCTTATTCTTATGCGACTAACTCTAATAAACATAATGATTATATATTTTCAATTAATAGTAAATTGTGTAATGAAGTAAACAGGCTTAAGCGAATATATTCTCATATAGCGATAGCAGATATTAATTGTATTTTAAATCAAAAGTCATACAATGCTAATGGACGTTATCTTAATGATAAAGGCAGCTACGAATTATGTAATTTTATTGGAAGTTGTTTGTTAAAGAAAAATGCTTATTTTGGAAATTCCTGTGTAATTACTGAAATTAGTAGAACCAACTTAGAGTTAGATAGTAGCATTGTTAGTTTTAATTCTGATTCTATTCTAGACTTATCAACTAGTAGTTCAGTTACCGTTATCAGTAAGTCGGGAAATTTTTCTCACAACCACCTTCAAATAGTAACTACATAGTAAAGCAGAACTGCTATTTAAATACACTTAAAATAGCTCATATCAATATTAGAAGTGCATTCAGTAAGATTAGTGAAATTGAATTGTTCATTAATGAACATGATATTGATATACTTTGCTTAACAGAACATTGGTTACAAGAACAGACAATTTCTAATTTCAATCTTGAATGTTTTAAAATCACTAGTTACTTTGCTCGCAAATCTGGTAAACACGGTGGGTCTTTAATAATGACAAGAAAATCTATAGTTGTGATAAACACCAGAATTGTTGAAGACTTATCAGTGGAGGGCCACATAGAAATGGCTTGCCACTCTCTTTACATTAACAAACTTAAAGTTATATTGCTCTCTACCTATCGTCCTCCAAGTGGTGATACAACATTATTCTTTAATAGATTGGTCTTGGCCCTACAGCGTATTTCAAGAAAAACCACAAATATTATTCTATGTGGGGATCTAAATATTAACTACTTTAATAATAATAGCATCAAAAAAATCACTTTTGGATATATTCGAGTCTTTCTCATTATTTTCCAATACTATTAATTTACCCACAAGGGTATGTGTCGATAAAAATGACATGATGAGTTTGACATGTATAGATTATATGGTAACCTCATTACCAGAAGAACTGTACAGTATACAGTTAGTCAATCCCCTACTGTCGGATCATTTTGCACACATAATATCTATAAAATATGAACAATCCAACACCAAAGAATACATTCAACAATTTAACGTTAGGTTAACGTCTGACAAAAATCTAATTAAATTTAAGCATACTCTGAGTAATGTAACCTGGCCAGATTTTGAAAGACGTGATATTAATGAAGCTTTCGAAAATTTTATACAAATCCTTTTGCATCAATTAAATATCCATTTGCCATGTAAAGTGTTTTTTAAAAAAAAAGCAAAATATAAAATGTAGGAATAAGCAGTGGGTGACTCCAGAATTAAAGGTAGAGAAAAAAAAAGAGTTTTATACCTGTTTTGGATAAACAGAAGAATCGACACTAATGAATCAAGGTTGCTTTATAAATCTAGACTTAAAACATATAAACAAAAAGTTAAGGATACTAAAATAAAATATTTTACTTCAATAATTAAAACTGCAAACAATATAACCAAGGCAACTTGGATGATTGTTAATACTAAACTAGGCAAACTTAAAAACAATGACATAAATTTAACCCTTAATGTTAAAGGTGTTGATCATAATAATGGAGAAATGATAGCCAATACATTTGCAAGATATTTTGCTGATATAGCAAATCTAACTGTTCTTAACGATCTTGGATCAAACCTTTCTCTTCCTCTGACAACTTTTGTTGGAAATGTTAGTACCTCATTCTTTTTTTATGAAACAGATGAGATAGAGTTAATTAATGTCATTCAAGAGTTCAAAAATACTAAAACTGCAGGTACTGATGACTTAACTAGCTTCATTGTAAAACACATTGTAATGGAAATAATTAACCCACTTAAAGTTTTAATAAATAGCTCATTTCAACATGGGATATTTCCAAATTGCTTAAAAATTAGTAAGGTTACACCCATTTTTAAGAAGGGTAATGCTAAAGATGTTAGTAATTACCGTCCGATATCCATCATTAGTGTTATTTCAAAAATCATGGAAAAAATAATCAGTAGACGCATAGTTACATTTCTTGATAAATATGGTATTATTCATAGTTCACAACATGGGTTTGTTAAAAGTAAATCAACAGCTACTGCTGCTTTTCAGTTGGTTAAATACATTCACCAAGAATTAGATAAAGGCAATTTTGTCGTCACTTTATTATTTGACCTAACAAAAGCTTTTGACATAGTAGATAAAAATATTTTAGATGGTAAACTGGCCGCTATCGGTATCCGTGGTAAACTACAAAATTGGATATATTCCTACTTGAGTGATCGGAAACTTCAAGTTAAATATCAGCATCTATTGTCGTCTTCCTACAATGTGGATCTTGGAGTTGGACAAGGATCTATATTAGGGCCATTGCTGTTCGTACTATTTATCAATGACTTGCCTAATCATATTGCAAATGGACAAACTGTTTTGTATGCAGATGATACTACTATAACAGTTTCTGCTTCTAATATTAATGACTTGGAAATTAAAATTAAAGCAGTCATAGACGAAATGACCTCTTGGTGCCATAGAAACAGATTAGTCCTAAACAATTCAAAAACTACAATTATTAACTTTTACAATATAAGGTCAAATCACCATCAATTAAACACACATCAAACCATACCTTTTCAAAACAAAGTTAAGTTTTTAGGCTTTCATCTAGATAGCACTTTATCATGGACGGACCATATTGAATTTGTTTGCAAGCAATTAAATAAAGCATTTTATGTAATTTTACAGTTGCGTGATTGTCTTGACCGATCAGGTTTAATGAATATCTACTATGGATTAGCTTACTCATTCATTGCTTATGGCGTTCTTATTTGGGGTAAGGCAGCAAAAACACATAGAATCTTTGTTTCTCAAAAGCGTATTTTAAGACTTATCTTTAACCTGAAAAGTAGAGAATCATGCAAGAGCACATTTATAAATAATCAGATTCTAACTTTTCCGTCGGTATATATCTTAGACAATCTATTATTTGTAAAGAAAAATCTCTCATTCTTTTCAACTGTTGGTAGCCAACATACACACAATACAAGATACAGAGGATGTCTACTTATTCCTTCACACAACACTAGTTTATTCAAAACTTCTCCATTTTATAATTGTATTATTTTATATAATGCATTACCGATAAAGCTGAAAAAAATAACTGAATATAAAGCGTTCAAGTCTAAAGTTAAAAAGTTTTTAATTGTTAATGCCTTCTATAAAGTTGTAGATTATTTAAATCACGACTTGGGAACTTTTCAGTAATTGCTCTTTAAACTAGAATAGATACATCTTTCTACTAATTTTAAGTGATATTAATAATGTTATTTTTATATACTAAATACTCTATTATATAACTAAAATATATTATTTTTAAGTTTTAACAATAAATTTTAACTAGTCACAATGTGATCATATATTTAGCTTTATATATATAAAACTGTATATTATCCATTGACTTTCCATATTATGTACAATGTTATGTACCATAATGGTGAATAAATTCTATTCTATTCTATTCTATTCCATTATACTTAAATTTAAGGAAAAGAAAGGTTCAACATGCGATGAAAGCTGCTACATTCAGTTTTATACAACCCCGTCTGCAATAAACAATACACATAAAATACCTCGCACCTCCAATAGTTTTCATCTTCATATACTGAGATATATTGCACAGTTATACGTTTGGCAAAATTCTTTAAATGCAATGGTCGAATAAATTGATTTTACAAACTATGGATATCACAAAGACAAACACAACACACTGCATCCACTTTTTATAAACTTGTCTACTTCTTTGGTTCCGCCGTGTAGTTGTATAAATTGTTCCAAGAAAACTTGTGGTTGTTACTCTCACAGTGCTCCATGCTGCTCTTATTGCAAGTGTAGTGACAAATGCCAAACCTCTCTTAACGTAACAGGTTCAGATGAAGAACACTTGGATAAAGCTATTTAATATAGTTGAATTCATAAATACATTAGTTTTTAAACATTAAATGCAATTATTTATGGTTCCGGGTTGGGACCGAGTCATTTTATTTATTATTTTTTTTATTAAAGATAAGAATGATAATATTAAATAGACAAGTTAAAGTGTAACTAGCAGACTCACTAGCCCATTCATAACCAAAAGGTGTCTTGTGGCGAAGTAACTGGTGAAAATAGCAAAAGTGGTGGTTTAGATAGGGCGAGAACTTGATGCATGAGTGATCATGAATAGAGAGGAGTGTCGTAGTGGATCAGTGAACGTCGCGGTTCCGCTGTTGTGAACATAGACTTGTTTTCCAAATAGGGGAAAGGTAGTAGCCATCGTCTTTGTTTAGATTATTAGAATTTTTATTGATTTCTATGGATTCTCTAATTTTTCTATTGTAGAAAAATGGAATTCTGGCAATTAGTTTCGTCATTACGGAAAAAGAAAACAGCCTCCATTGGTGAAGAAACTGTGGAGAAAGTAAAAATGTTTTTGAAAGTGACGAGAATAGTAGAATGTGTTCCAATAAAAAAGGGTGTACCAAAGTGATAGTTAATGGAAAAAAGTAGTACAACAAAAACGTTTAGTTTTTGCAATCTCGATGAATTATATGTGGCGTTTAAAAAATCACATCCGGAATGTCAAATAGGCAGATCCAAGTTTTGTGAACTGCATTCAAAGTGGTGTATTTTGGCAGGAGCTTCATGTACACACTCTGTGTGCGCGTGTGTATACATACCATCAAAATGTGATATTAATGATCAATTGTGCAAAGCTGAATGTTGACTATAAGGAATTGATTGATTTATTAGTTTGTGACGTAAACAATTATGATTGTTTGATGGGTTTGTGTGAAAGCTGCCCTGGGAAAAAAAGTGTACTAAAACTATTTAGGGATTCGGAAGAGGATCTTCCAGATCATATTGGGTTTAAGCAGTGGATCACGACTAATAGATCAGAGATGGTCACTATTATTAAATCTCAAGAAGAATATTTTAAATCGCTAGTTTAAAAGTTAGAAAATCTGAAGTCACCATTACATTTCTAAAATTCAAGGACAGTTTTTGAAGAATAAGAAAGAAAACCTAGTTGAATCAGAATGTATAGTTTTAGCAGACTTTGCAGAAAATTTCACCTACCTTATCCACGATGAAATACAAGGTTACCATTGGGTAAATGAGCAAGCAACAGTGCCATCCATTTGTTATATATTTTAAGAACGAGGATGGTAAGGTGAAAAGTCATTCAATTTATGTTTTAAGTGACTATTTGGAGCACAATACGACTGTTGTATATGCCTTTCAAACGAAAGTAATCCACTATATTAAGGACCAAACTGCCTAAAGTAGAAAAGTTAAGCCAGTATAAAAATAGGTATAATTTGTCAAACATTTGCAATCACAAGAAAGATTTTGGTCTGGGGGCTCAGTGGCATTTCTTTGCCTCTTGCCATGGAAAAAACTCCAGCCACGGAGGGGGGGAGTCAACAAAACTAGAAGTGCCAAAAGCTAGTTTACAAAGGACAACTTTAAACCAAATCCTAAATGTGACCAGATGTTTGCCTTTTGCAAGGAACATATTAATATTTCCTTGTTAAAGAGGAGGATATTATTACACACAAGGAAAAACTTAGACCAAGATTTGAAAATACATTGCGGGTCAAAGGAACGAGAAAATTTCATATATACCATGCTGTTGGAAAAAACACAATTAGGTGCTATACAACTTCAGAAACTGCCAAATACGAGGATCACTGCATCGCTAAAATCGTACCTTTAAGTCTCGAAGTTAATAATACTATTGCCTGTATATATCATTGACAGTGGTGGTTAGCTCAGATCGAGCAAATCAGCCTAGAACATAATGTCTATGTTCACTTTTATAACCCTGCAGGACCACGCACATCTTTCAAGCAGTCTGCAAGTGATCGAGTTTGGATATCAATTTCAAACATTTTAAGAAAATTGACGGCGCTAGAGCTAACAACAGCGACAGGAAGATCACACACTATCTTTCAAAATCTTTCAGAAGAAATAAGTATGCTCCAAAATGGGTATTTATTGTAAAGAAAATAAATAAGAACATTATATATGTGATCTTCAATCATTCAATTCTTGTTTATAATAAATACACGTTCTTTCTTTAAATGAGAGTTTTTGTTAAACTTTAAAAATTCATAACTTGTTTCAGGGTCAAATACCAAGATTGAAAGTTTTACAGTAGTTTACTATCATAAAGGTACATCTTGTGTAAAAATTCAGATTTTTGTATTTCCCCCCACCAGAGTTCTTAGGTCTCAAAATTTCAAAAAATTTCAAAATTATGTTTTTAAAAAAATTATAAAAAATCGAGGAGACATATTTTAACCTTCTTTCTCTAAAATTGGTAAGTATCCTATTATATCTTATAGTCATACAAATATTAGCTTGGGTATTTTATTCTTTCATTAAAATTTTCAGCCTTAAAAGTCGAATTTGTTAAAATTTGATTATGAACTTTGGTTGTATTTTTGAGCTTTTTATGTTAGATCAACACTTTAAACTGTAAGGGCCTAAATTGTAAAATGGATTTTTCTAAAAAGAATAGTACGAATCCCATTACTGTATCATTAATCAGTCTGGAAATATTTAGTTTATCGCTAATGACTGTAACGGTCAAAATTAGCCTGCATGGCCATACAAAAATGGTCGTATCTCCAAAATAGGGATGAGATAAAAAAAATTCAAAACTGTTTTGAAGTGCTGATTTATGTAAGAAAAACATATAAAAAGTTTATTAAAGTTGGTCAGGCAACCATCACCGAATCACTTCATATGGATTGACGTTAGCTGATAGCTAAAGGGCTGCTAATGCATTTTTTACATGCCAGACACACAAACCGTTTTTCGCCTAGCAATCAATAACAAAAATAGGAAACATAACACAAAAATCTGTAATCTAATAAATACAAATGACGATCTTAAATCAAAAATCATGTTAAATGTCAGAGAGTGAAATAATTAAAATTTAAGTATAATCAAAAGTGTTTTAAGTTTAGAAACCCAATAAGGAACTTTCAGTCATATTTTTAGGAGTAGTATGATTCATTTTCATATATGCTAAGCGAAAATAGTATATTTGTGCCACAAGGGCAGAAAACTAGGATTGACAACCCGCAGTTATATTAGCTGTCCAAGTGACCGAAGACAGCTTTTAGCTAAGGACTGCTAATGCATTTTTTATACGTGTGGCACACAACTGTTATTTGTTTTGCATTCAACAAACAAAAATAGGAAAAATAACACAAAAATCTTTATTAAATTCGACGTTCGACGTTAAATTAAAAATGATGTGAAAACGTCACGTATGCAATAATTGAAACTCATTGATTGTCAAAGGTGTCTATATAGATTGTGAAAAACTTCAAAATCGTGTTGAGTTTGAAAGCCCAACGCCCAAGGGACGATAAACGTTACTATCTTCATATTTTTATGGTTAAATGTTTTATCACATATATGCTCGGCGAAAATAGTACATTCCATACTAAGGGACATAAGTAGGATTTACGGCGATGAGCACCATAAATTCCTTACATCTCACGGTATGTATATTATTTGTTTCCTTAGCTCTAAATTCTAAATCATTAAAAATGCCCTTAATTAGTTTAAAATTCAAATAAAGAATAGAGAATTATTTAATGTAGGCTTAGACCCATAACCATGGATTTGTAACCATGGATTCTTTCATTTGGACGACAGCCACTTACGTCCCAAGGATAAGTAAGTAAAAATTTACGTCCCGCTTTACAGCCATCCTAGTAAATGCAACTTACGGAAGGTCGTCTCGGTAATGTATGTCACTTTACGGCTAAAGTAGTTGTGGGCATCCTTAATTTTACTTTGCACTACTTACGTTAGTAGTTATTTAACTGTGCTAAATTTTTAGATTTTTGCGAGCCTAGTGCGAATGTAAGTGTACCTATCAGTGGAGAAGCTACAACGTCAGAGCTTGAGAAGCAATATAACAGTCAGCCAAGTTGCAGCAGTAGTATAGTTTCAACTGATAAATATACCTTTCGGCATAAATACCTTCAGTCAAGCTGCAATGAAATTGAGTCAAGTACAATTCCAAAAGTTCATCATGAACTTAATGTCAAAAGCAGGTCACATGGAAAAACTAAATGTAAGATTATCAATTATTTTTGTATTTGTATTTATAGTAATTGTAATATTCTTTTAGCTGTAACATCAAATGTCATACAAAGTATGGGTTATAGGACTTCCAAAGAACTGTCTCCAAAAGAGAGCATTTTCAATAGACACATGCAAAAATTAAATCAGAAATTAAAACGAAACCTGATAGCAAAAACCAGCTTTAAAAAAAGGTTAGCTGCTGCTGAAAAGTATGCTTGTAAACGTGAATTGGAGGTATCCATTTCAAAATCGAATAATTCCGCTATTCAATTTATAAATTGCTAACTGCGTGAAGCCACAAAAAGCGCAAAACAGCGACGCTTTTTGCTGAATGAAAAGATATTGGCTTTGACATTATATAAACAAAGTTCAAAATGCTATAGGTTTTTGTCAAAGCTATTTATTTTATCCAGTAAAAGCACATTGGATAGACTGCTAAACAACATTTACTTTGAACCAGGTGTGATGCCACGTGTTTTTATCACTAAAGAAGGTTTGCGACGAGTTACAGCCAACTGACAGATATGTTTCGGTTGTTCTTGACGAAATGGCCATAATGCCTTCCATTCACTTTAATGAATATAAAGGTTTTATAGAAGAGTTTGAAGGTTTGGGAAATGGCAAAAGGTCTATGGAATTAGCTGATCATTGCCTTGTCTTTATGCTCCAGGGAATAAAAAATCTTTCAAACAGCCAATATGTTATGTATTTTCTAACGGAGGTGGAGCAAAGTATCTACAAATAAAAAACCTATTGAGGCAAATTATAACATCTTTGATAGAAATTGGTTTTAAACCTGCCGCTATTGTTTGTGGCCAGTCTTCAACCAACTGCCGTGTTATTCGCTCCTTGGTAACTGATATTAAAGCAGCATACTGTAGAAAAGGAGAAGAATATAGGCCTGGTTTTTTTTTAAATCAGCGGCCTAAAAATTTTTCCGATTTATGATCCCCCTCACTTGTTAAAAGGGATAAGAAATAATTTTTTGAATAAATCAATTATATTTTGACCTCAACACCAAATGGCAAGGTAGAGTGATATAAGTGCTTTATATGAACTGGACAATGGCCCCAATGTCAACGAAGAATTGAGAGTGCTGTCACACCTATGTGATGAACATGTCTATTCCGATAAAATTAAAAAAAAGTGAAATATGCTACACAAATTTTCAGCCAACGAGTTGCTTCTATATTGAGACTTGCTAGTATCCTAGGTAAATATAATTTATTTCTTAACTAGTAGTAAATATAGTAATGTGTAAAATAATAATAATAATAATCTTAAACCTAACCACTTTGGCAAGCCAATGTCCTATAATCTCCAATTATTACAAACACTAGGAAACATTTTCCCCTTCAATTATTGTGGTTTGCGATATAGTAATACTGTCCATTCAAAAAGAGCAGTCTCTCTGTACTTTTACAGCACACCCCACATCGACTGTATTTACTCACCATTGTGAGATTTTTCATGGACTAAGCTTTAGGGACATTCTGCACTATATTCAAAGTTATAAAACTCAAAAAGGGCCAATAAAATGTGTTACGACATCATTGTTATTATTTTTGTTCAACTTTTTATGGTTTCTATAATATGCCATGCCATTAAATATTGGATCTCTAGTAATAACTTAATTGTAAATTATTGACCACAGTAACAATTACAAATCAAAAACTTGAAACATATTGTATACTTATATAATCTTCTACTTATTTTAATTTGATTATTTGTTATTCACAAAATCTTAATACAGACACTTAAACTTTAATTATCTTCAAAAGAACAAGTAATTTTATGCACAACAATTAATTTTATTAAATGTTAATAATGCTTTATATTTTCAGATAAATCCAATAGTTTGGAAGCAAGTTCGGAACATACGGCGCATTTGTTGTTATGTTTTGACAAGCTCTTTGATTCTGTCAATGGAAGCACAAAAGAACTCACAAAAGGAAAACTACTGCGATATGGAATCTCCAAACAAAGCAATCATGTACGGTTTTGGACACAAGATGCGTTGCCAATGCTACGTTCTATTGAATTTGTAAAGCGTACTGAGAGAGATCTGCGAAAACCACCCAGCTTAATGAATTGGATATTTACTATTAATAATTTTATTAATTTATGGAACTATTTAAAGGCACACGATTTCAAGTACCTTCTTGGCTGGCACATTAATCAGGACCCTTTAGAAAATTTGTATGGACAAGTTGAGAGCCATGGTGGAAGAAATATTAATCCTACTGCAGCAATGTTTCTAGGAACGTTTAAATCTGTTCTCATGAATAATTTATTCAATTTATACAAACCAACGTTTAGCTGTGAGGATGATAATTGTACCTCTGTCTTAACCAAAATAAAACTATTATTAAACACTTGTGAAAATACTTGCGAAGGTGAAAATGCGTCTGATATGCCTTTAAGTAATAATGACAATGTAGTTAAAACATCGCCCCCTTCACTGCCTCAAGAAAATGTTTTATCCCAGATACCACAGCCGCGTTCCATTAGTTTTGACCTTTTGAAACAATTTAATACTTGTTCAAACCATTATGTTGCAGGTTTTATTTTAACAAATATCAAGAAGACCATTCGTGATTGTCAAGAATGTAAAAAGGATTTATTCTGCGATCAGATCACTAGAGGTAATCAACTTATTGAACCAAGGTAATATGGAGGGAATTTTGACAAGCGCTTGTGCTATCCAACAATAGCCTTTGCAGAAACATTTTATGAAATTCGTAAAACAATATCAAAAGTGCTACAAACTAGTGCAGCTGACAAGAATTTGCTAGCAAGGGCAGTTAAAGACAACAGTAGCTTTTAAGTTTTTGGGTTGTTAGTTGTTTACGTGCCAATAAATTGGCCCTTAAACATTGTTTTTAGGTTAATTTTGATGTGCGAAAGTTTCGCGCCACAAATTTAAAAGACGCGGTGCGCGTATTTCCGTTACGTCAAAAGTGGGTTGGACGAATAACTTCGCGCCGACGCGTAAAAGACAAAAGTGGGATGAAGTTTCCGTTAGACGCTTTAACGTGGCTTTTTGCCTGAACCTTCGAGTGGAGTGGACGTTTGAGGTATCGTATCGTGCCTTATCTTATCTATGTAGATTTCCTTGCTTGCTTATCTTTGTTTGTCGCCCTTTACCATGTTTCCTGTCCATTCCCTACATAGGCAGGTGACAATTTGCAGCCGTTGGCGAACCGTACTGCACGACCCTAGACGAGCCGGATGTCCATGCTCCGCCAACAGCACCGGAGTAGTCACCATCTTTAATCACTCCGGGATGGAGTCCTGATAGACTTTAATAGAGGCCAACTTTAGCTCAACCCCGCAGGACGTTCGGATTTCTGATGTAAGTAGTCCATTGTTTAATTTGTTCGCTGATATGAACTATTGTCTTAAATTTATATTTCCGATTATTGCGTAATATAATTTGTGCATTGGTGATGTCATTGATAGATGGGCGCGCCGAAATCTGTGCAAGATTAGCGTTACCAACCGCCCGTGACGTCGCTTATTCCGCGCTTGCGCGATGTATTTATCAACTTTTTAACTGTAGATTATCGACGTTTTTAAACTGTAAGAATTCGCGGTTTAAAACGTAAGAAAGTAACATAAAGACACACTAACAAAATTGGTATTTACAATGTCTATAAGAGCAATGGTTCATGCATATTGCCGTGATACAAATCGCTAAATCACTGGTCGGGATACAAGATCATATCATGGCTCAGATAATGTTAAATTGAAGACATTACAAAAATATAAAGAAAGAAAATGCAAAAGTGTTTGTTAAACACAACTTATAAACAGGGCTGAAGTATTCTGTACAAATAGGTACTGGAAATATAGTATTCATGTACTTTAATCAGATACTAGTCACAGCTCTGCTTATAAATAATTAATTACATTTCTTAATTTGGAATCTATTAGAGTTATTAAGTTCACATTTTTGTTTTTATTTGTAAATATTTTTAAATCATAGTTTTAGTGTTAATGTCATTAGGTAAATCTATCACTTTTGGATTACTTTCAATATTATGTTCAGCTTTATGTTATCGGTTTCATTTGTTATTTACGAATTTTATTCTTGTATGTTAGGTGTTAAAATAGTAAGTAAATGAGTAGTTGATGTGCTCTATTCAATGGTACTATCGTCTTAGGGTATTGCCATTTTAATACCCCCAAGGAACAAGTAACTCACTTTTTCATTTTTCAGTTACTGCTATATTCGTAATAAGGAAAAAAATTATACATTTTTCTATCACACTGACATTTCTATAACATTTATTAGGCAAGCAAATTGGGAATAATTAATAAGCAGTAAGTAAAAGTACTTTTATTTTTTTTGATGAGAAAAGAAGCAAATGATTTACTTCTTTGTTAAAAATCAACATCAATGTCAGTTGTATTTATACAGCACCGCTAAACAACAATTATTGCTTGCAATTGCTTTTTATTTGTGATTGTGTTTGGAAGTAGAAATACCTAGGATAGTATTATTATTGGAAGGTGTGCTAATCTTGATGTTATTTCAACCGTCATCCGATAATGTATTACTATACCTACTTTTTTGTTATATATTTTAAGTGCGATGAAATGAAAAATATTATTCATTATTTATTAAGAAACTGTTTTATCGTATGCACTTTCCACAGAAACTTGTTATACTCGCACTTACTTGTGAGGAAACTGTCTTATCACATGCAACTTCCACAGAAACTTGTTATACTCGCATGGTAAATATCTACATTCCTGAGCTGTAATGACATGCACTATTTTAGGTATATGTTATGTTACTTTTGTTTTAGAATATTGGAAAATTATTTAACATACTACAAATTCATTAAACTAATGTGTAGCCATTAACAAAACAATAGCCTTAATATTTCAAAAAGGGAGAGTGATAAATTATGCGGTTATTCCCGTTATGAGTTCGTGTTCATACAACTATCTGAAGCAAATTATACTATGCCTAACCAATTAATACTTATACTCATTGCATTAATTTAATGTACTGAGTATTAAATTAAAAATATACGACTTAATTAGATTAGATTATTTTGAATGGAGACTACATTTCTGTACATTAATGCTAAAACTGAATTCCAAAATTGACAGTTTTACTCCAGTTGCATAAAGTAATTTATTTGCTGCAGTTAAATCCCTGCCATAAAATATTGCTTTTTAGCAGTAATTTAATTGCAGACAATAATTGTATGCATTTAGAGTAAAACTATCGGTTTTGGAATTGTTTAACTTTGAAGTGCGGATTTGAATTTAAATCTGCCGCGCTAGTAGTTTTGCGCTCCCAACCAACAGAGGCGCTGTATTAAAATTTTACGACGGTTATTGCGAGAGTGGTTATCTATGGTTAGGTTTGTGTGATTATATCCCCTAGCGCTATCATACTATTACTTATAACTTGCTCCATCAATGTTTATGCAAATACAGTTGCTACAATATTTATAATTACCCTGAATAAAAAATTCTCCAGGATTTGAAGATCTGGTCATCTACCTACATCTAATTACCTTACTGCTAATGGGAGATGGGTATGCACTGTTAAAGTCCTGATGGTTTGGACTAAATGTCCTGGAGCATCACAATCATTATCACTTTTAAGTTCTTGGGTAATGCACAGGTACGCTATATTTTAATTTCTTAGTTTAATTGATTTATTTAGTTGGTTTAAGTTAATTAGAATATCTGATTCAGTTTTGTTATTTATTAGCCCTTGTTTAAAGTTTTAATTTAATACTTGTTGTTTTGTCCCGCGCTTTTTAGGTAAGAGGGTGATTGATTTAGTGTGGGATTCGTAATGCATATTTAGGTGTTCTATTTTTGTTTTTGATTTTTGTGATTTTTTTTCTCTAAATTTTCTAAGTTATATTATGCTCAAATATTATGCCAAGTCCATAGTTGTCACCTACTCCAATTTTCCAATCCTCCCTACCTCTACTCTGCAGGTTTATATCAGATTTTTATCGTCCAGTCTCGCAACTCTACCTGCAAATTCCTTAAAGGCTACCCAGAATGCTTTCCGATTAACTATCAGACTTCTTATAGGCTCTTAGGTTATTCAAATCCTGTTATTGAAAACAGCAGTCGGCCAGGGCACGCTCATCGTATCATTACCCATTGTGTCATTGCGATGGTGGATGCTGCCATCAGAAATAAGGCGGCTCCGTGGCGTAGTGGTATGTGTGTAACTACTACGCCCTAGGTCCCGGGTTCGAATCCCGACACGGTCCGCTTGAAAAATGTTAGGCGAGCATTTTTTGCAAAAATACACCCTCGTTCGGATGAGAGGTAAAATGGAGGTCCCGTGCGTGTGTTGTCACGCACGTTAAAGATCCCTACCTTACTTGGAACAGCAAGGATTCGGCAAAATTCAAAATTTTCCAGGTAAAAAAACTCGCTTCCTGGCCAATGTAGTACCTTCGGGTGGAGCATTGGAAAATCACATGCAATGCCATCAGAAATAACCGAAGGCAGAAGGTGGAAAACATTTGACTCATGTTGGACATTAGTCACAGAACCGCTCACGCCATCTTGATAGAGCATCTGAAGTTCAGGAAAATCTGTGCTCAGTGGCGTCTCCACAGGCTGACAAGAGCAGAAGGTGAACAGAACGTTGACATCATTGCAGCACCTGGAACGATATCACAATGACAAATTTTGTCTCCTATCCTATTGTCATGGGAGATGAAACAAGGTGTCATCATTTCGAGTCGGAGAGCAAGCATCAGAGCCAACATTGGAAGCACATGGATATAGTACGATCATTACCTAACCTGTACAAGAAAGTGAACTCTGTAAATAATATACGAACCCCGTTCGGAAAGTAGTACCAGTTTTTGAATAAAAAATAAACTAGTACACCTTAACAAATTTTAATGTTTTATTTGAAAAGAACAAACCTTACTCTACTTCTCCACATAGTCACATCACAAATTTAAGCATTTATAATAACCTGAGACGAGTTTATGTATGCCAGCTTCGTACTTCTCTGCCGCCAACGTATTGAGATATGTAATCACAGCTGCTTTCAGTTCATCATCACTTTCAAATTTCTGTTCGTGAAACATTGCTGAAATTTTTACTGATCTCATCAATTGTTGCGTGCCGATCAGCCTTCACGAATTCGTTAATTAAACTCAGTAGTTCGTCTGTAATTACTGATGGTCATTCGGAACGCTCTTCATCATGGGTATTGTCTCTGCTCAAACTGAAATTATGACACCAACTCCGAACTGATAACTCGTCCATAAATTGTCTCCATACACTTCCTTTAGTTGACGTTGAATATCACAGGGTTTCACATTTCTTGCGTTGAGAAATCTAATCACAGCCCTAATTTCACAACTGGCGGCGTTCTCTATTTTTTTGAACATTATAAACACACAGAAAGTACTCAGTCAGTACCAGTTAGGCATAACTTTGCACATAGACAGCTGTGTGAGCAAAATCGTAATAAAGCGGTCGTCTTTAGTTTAATTTCTTTAATACAATATATAGTTATGTCTCAATTTACATTCCACTATAAACTATTTTATATATAACTAGTAACGAACAAAAGAAATCAATCATGGTGGTGCATTCACGACGACTAAACTTAGGAACTAAACTTTTAACCGGTAAAACCTAAAAATTAAAAATTCAACCAATAGGAAGGGATACATATTTATGAATCTTTTTCACAATTTCTCCCTATTCATAACATAATTAAAAATGTAATTAACAAATATTACTAACTTAGAACATATTAGAGGTTTCGTTAAAATATCAGCTACATTACAATTACTATGAATATATTTAATTGATAAATGACCACCATTTAATAGTTCTCTTATATCATGATATCTGATATCAATATGTTTAGTACGGTTACTAATTATCGCATTGTTTGAAAAATGTATAGCAGACTGGTTATCGCAAAGTATAACTGGTTTAATATTGTTAAAATTAGAATTCTTGAATTCAGATAGGATTCTAGAAATCCAGATCATTTCTATACACGCAGAATCCATAGCTATATACTCTGCTTCCATAGCACTTCGCGATATACATTTTTGAATATTGCACTGCCATCCAAGGAAAACACCACCTAACGACCAAATAAAGCCACTAAAAGACCTACGAGAGTCTAAGGCAGTGGCCCACGATGCATCTGTATACATAAGTAATTCATAAGAATCGGCAAGAGATAGCTTAATACTGTAACTACTTGTATTCCCAACATATGTAAGAATTCGTAAAAGACAATTATAGTGGTGAATTCCTGGTTTTGATGAAACTGAGCCAAGTAAATGATAGGAAACATAATATCGGGTCGTGTTGTATTTGATAGAAACAACAACGATCCCAGTAATACTCTAAATGGCACATCATCTATCTCTGATTTAACACAATTTTGGAAAGTAACTCCCACATCAATAGGGGTATAGACGGGAACAGTTAGATCAACATGGAAACGTTCTAGTAGTTTTAAGATGTACTTTTGTTGATGCGAACTATAACTGTTTTCTTTATACTCAAATTCTATCCCGAGAAATTCCTTTATAGGTCCAAGGTTGACAATTTCAAAGTGCTTACATAAATAGTCAAAAACATACTTCATTATATTTCTATTTGGACAGAAAACTGCAATATCATCGACATATAACAAAACAACACATTCCGTACTAAGTTGAAAAATACATGGACAATATGAAGATACCTTAAACCCAATTTGGCCTAATATATCTGAGATATGACAGTACGTTTCTTTCCGATTGTTTCAGACCATAAATCGATTTTCTTAATCGAGAAACATTTGCTTTAGAATCTATGTTTTTATATCCTGGTGGAATTTCCATGAATACCACTTCATCTAAATCACTATACAAAAATGCACACTTGACAGCCCAATGTGCATGCATCCATCCTTTAATAACTACTAGTAAAACAAAAAATAATTTTATTAAATTGAATTCAATGACGGAAGCAAAAGTATCGAAATAATTAACTCCGTGAATTTGTTTAAAGCCATGAGCAACCAAATGTGCTCGAAAGCGCTTAACAGTACCATCAACGTGTGATTTTAAATTATATACTCATATACAAGAAATCACTCTTTGTTTAGGTGGCCTGGGAACAACTTCCCATACACCTCGTTCCTCGTTAGTTGACAATTTTTCAGTCATTGCCTTTTCCCATTCGAGACGATGATCAGATTCGATCACGTCTTTGTAATTTTCAGGAACCTGAATAAAACAGACTAATAAGGGTTCATCGTCGAGATATTCAATAACTTTAGCGGACTTCCCATCTCTATGGAGATCAAAAAAATCAAACATATCTGGTTTGTATTCTAAACCTTTTTTAAAACAAAGATTTTTGACTTCATTTTTAGAACGACGCTTCTGTTTGGCATACCAATAGTAAACGTCAGTACGTGAGTGATCTTTTCTTAGGACTTCCTGGCGTTCCCATTTTAACGGATCCTTTAAAATTGTACTATGACTTTCACTGCCTTTAGGTTGTATAGACGAACTACAACCTGAATCATAGTTCACACCTGGACAATTTCCAACAGACATATTGTCAGAATTTTCAGCCACAGAATCGTCTTTAATGTCATCTACAATATCAGAATCTGCAGTATAATTTTTATCAGTTTAGTCTTTCAAAATAATCGATTCTGGAGCAATTGTTACCATATCATTTAATGCTTTTAAACCCATTATAGATTCATCTACTTTAATATGTTTGAGTTCTACAACAATATTACGAACCGGATCAAATACTCTACACCCACGAGTAAAAACCCCATCATCATCATCATTAGGTCTTCAGTCCTGGAACTGGTTAGATGCGTACCATCATTGTTTCGTATTCTGAACTAACCTACAGATTTCCCTGAAATTTGCACAGTCTGCAACTATCACTATCTGATCTAGATCTACATCTACCTCTTTTTTCCTATTTCTGCTTGTAATATATCCGATACTATTCCCCAAAAATGCCTTAGAACGTATTCCGCTTTTCTATTTCTCTTTTTCCCCAGATATCCTTGTTCCCCTACTATTTCTATAACCTATTTGTTATTATCTTTGTCTGTCCATGCAATCGTCCTCATACATCTGAAGCACAGCATTTCAAAAGGCTGCTACCGTTTTTCTGTCTGCGTTTCAGACTGCCTGTATTTCATAGGCATAACCAATGAATATTCCCTTCCTAGATTTTGCCTCTAATTTATTTCTATAACGTCTAGGAACATGAATAAAGGCAAGACAACCAAAAATTTTGAAATGAGATATACAAACTTCTCACCCTGTCCACATTTCATATGGAGTTTTACTTGGATTAGTCGCATGTGGTATACGATTTTTAGTATAAATATAATATTGAAGTGCTTCGGCCCAAAATCTGGCATGCAACTTTGATGAAACTAATAATGTCCTAACGGCATTACTTGCATCTAAATTAATTTTCTCGGCAACGCCGTTTTGCTCGGGAGTATAAACACTCGTTAATTGGTGATTAATACCAATACTACACAAGTAATTCTTAATTTCGTTAGAACAAAATTCCATCCCATTATCAGAATGTATGGAAACGACCTTTATTCCCAACATTCGCTCAGATTGAGCAATAAAATCTTTAGGACAATCAAATGCGTCGTTTTTCGTTTTAAGTGGATATACAGTAACCCAACGTGTAAAATCATCCACAATATTTAAAAAATATTTGGCTCCCCCAGCACTCACAGTAGGAGCTTCTCCCCATAAATTAATATGAACAATCTCAAGAGGTCTATTTGACTGGATTCCAGTTAACCTTTTAAAAGGACCTCTCTTAAGCTTTCCTTCAACACATGCGTGGCAATGAACTTCGTCTTTATTTACATCATTGACACCAAGCACAATTCTGTTTTTAATAGCCCTATAAATGTTTTCAGAACTCAAATGTGCACACCTATTATGCCAAAGTGATAAAAATTTCAAATATGCAGAAGCAACATTCACGCTAGGTTCTAAATTTTTAGCAGATATTGCTTTCTCTGCTTTAATTACATACAAACGTTTAGTTTTATTGATACGTATAAATAAAACGCCGTTTGGAGCATAAATATCAAGATAATTATTCACTCCCTTAAAATAAAACCCATTTTCTGCTACTGTACCTAAGCTAATCAAATCTTGGATAGACCAGGTACATAAGTTCTATTTTAACCTTGTAACCGTCATCATTGATCTAATTAACATAAATTTTTCTTATCCCTTTTGCTGATAAAACCCCTTTTCCTTGATTAACACTCATCAATTTCTGTAAATTCTACAAATAATTCTTAATTACTACACAAGTGATGGGTTGCCCCAGTATCAAAAATAAATTCATATTTTACATCAGCAAGTTTCTCGGTATTGTGCAACTCTAAAAATCAAGATCCTTCTATATAAGATGAACCTTGTAAAATTGAGGACACATAGGTCCCTCTATGATTATTACCTGTCTGTCTATATTTTACATTAGACTTACTTACAACACTGGAACTATTTGAAAATAATTGGCTACCTTCAAATGTTTTATTTGTCTTTATGCAATGTTTAGCAATATGCCCTGGTTCATTACATTTGTCACATTTAATTGGAGGTTTTCGTGCTGTGATGTATTCATATTAGCACATAGTGAGACACTACCAGAATTGTAAGAGGTGTCAGTTTTGGGTCTAACTGCAAGTCAACCTGGTCACATCGTGAGCGTGTTTGTTAAATTGAATAAATTATAAATCCAGTCATATATATATAGTTTTATTAGCAATCCACAACGCGGCTGCGAATATACAACACGTGCAAACCCTGCCTTGCGCCTATTAGTGGCACCAACCACAAATGCTCCTGAAACTTTAGACATATTAGTACTATTAACTAAGTTAAGAACAGAATTTTGCAAACGCCCTTCTTACGAACTATAATGTTGTACCGCTCTGGCAAGCCGCTGATCATTTTATATGCAATATACAAGTCTTTAATTTCACATTTTAAATTCAACAAACGTCGTTGCAAGTCACATAGCCTTGCTATATATAAAGAAATTGATTCATCTTCATGCATAATTGTAAGAAAAAAATCTGTTAATAATCTTCCAATTAGTGTCTTCGATGATGGCTCAAGTTAGTTTCTAAAGTTGTCCATACACTTTTTGGATCTGTTAAACCATTAACAATTGGCTTAACTAATGTGCTTAATGACAAATAAATAGTCGATAACGCCTTATCTCGCCGACGTGTATATTCAATTCGTTCTTTATCTGGTGCACCTTCAGATGGAGCATTTTCCTTTTCTTTATCGACATTCGTAATAATGCCGTGCAATCCATGAGCACGAAAGAGCATCTCTATATCAATCCGCCATTCTCTATAATTAGAGGCTCCTTACAATTTTGCAAACTCCAAAGCACATTTTGTATCATAATTATCAAGCGCCATTTTAACTTTATATAGGTATATATACTACGGTTCGCGCCAATAATATATTTTATCGTAGAACCTCTTTTATGATACAATTTTCAACAGACAATTATTAAATTCAATGATCTCTTTTTCTTTTAGCATCAATTAAAGCAATAAAACCTTGTTTATGACGGTATTACAACTTACGTAAATTAATTATTAAGAATACGTGACAGCCATCAGCTGTTGTTTGCCATCTTTATATTATTCAAAGAGATGCTGACCGCTCTTTTTATAAAACTTGGCAATTTTTACGTTGCTGGGCCCATAACCTTGTGAGCAAAATCGTATTAAAGCGGTCGTCTTTAGTTTAATTTCTTTAATACGATATATAGTTATGTCTCAATTTACATTCCACTATAAACTATTTTATGTATAACTAGTAACGAACGAAAGAAATCAATCATGGCGGTGCATTCACGACGACTAAACTTAGAACTAAACTTTTAACCGGTAAAACCTAAAAATTAAAAATACAACCAATAGGAAGGGCTACATATTTATGAATCTTTTTCACAAGCTGCAATATAACTAAACGTGTTATAACTAGTCCGGATGCTACTCTACTCACCAGCGCTCCACATGGTACAAACGGGTACTACTTTCCAGACGGCCCTCGTAATTATATCACTATTTGATGAACATGCTTCAACATGCACAGCTTATATCAAAAAGCAATCCCCACCATACTTAACACCCACCATCAAACAGATGATACAATTGCAAAATTTGACGTATAACAAATATATCAAAACTAAGAACAATGCTAAGTTTCGTTTTTATGAAGACTTAAAAAACATAACCATTACTGCAATAAGGAATAAAAAGAAAGCATATCTTGAATATCAATAAATTTTATTTATTTATTTATTTATTTATTTATTTGACATTCAAAGACTTACAGGAAAACAATCCCAAATAGTAAAAATAACCTAAAACTATTGTAATGATAATGCATTCTTAAGAGTAGAAAACTGAACTGTAAAAATATCGATTTCACTTGGAAAATATCTGTTATAGCTTCTCATTAAATTGTCAACAAAGGCATTCATACCGTAATTGGTACGGTGACGGTTTACATCAAAAAGAATAGCATTTCGAGTAAAATGTGGCGACACACGAAACCTAATGTCACCGAGTAACTCACTACAGTCGATAACATTGTGAAGAACTTTATGAAGAAATAATAAAAGGGAAGTGCTTCGTCTGGTATGTAAAGCCTGGTAGCCAGCTAATTGTAGCATAACATTGTATGACACATCACTGTATGGAAAACTAACTTTCCATAGAATGAACTTTACAAATTTGTGCTGCACACGCTCAATTTTATGTATATAAACAGTATAAATAGGATTCCATATGCAGCTGTTATATTCTAATATACTACGCACAAGAGAATTGTATAGAGATTTCAAAGCTCTAACATCCTTAATGTGGACTGAGTTTCTTTTAACAAATCTCAATATTTTAAATGCTCTTGAGACAATACATGGAATATGCTCAGTGAACAAGAGACGATTATCAAACAACACACCCAGGTCGGATATATTGTTAACAACGTCCACTCTCACCTTGTTAATTGTGTAATTGAAAGTGATTAATTCGGTGCTTCTAGAGAATCTTCTAACCTTACACTTCTTGACATTTAAGTTGAGCTGATTATTATTCATGTACTTGACGAGATTGAAAATGTCCAATTGCACACTAGCAGAATCACATGGGCTTTCGATTGGGCTGAAGAACTTTAAGTCGTCTGCGTAAAGTATACATTTAGATTTGCAAAATACATCTACAACATCATTGATAAAAAGTATGAACAGGATCGGTCCAAGATGTGACTCCTGTGGAATGCCCGAAATAGCTCGTATAGTTCTGGAAGTTGTTTCTGCAATTTGCACCGTTTGTGTGCGATTGTCCATATAGGAGCATAACCATTCAAGATAAGAACTAGAGACCCCAAGAGTTTTCAGTTTGTTCAGAAGAAGAGCGTAACATACACTGTCAAAGGCCTTGAATATGTCTGTATATATCACATCAACTTGTAGGCCCTTTTCTAAAGTATTAGTTAGAAAGTTATGATAAAGACCAAGATTAGTAGTAGTAGAGCGTCCCTTACAAAAACAGTGCCGTTCTACAGCAATGACGTTCTTGAAAGTGTTAAAAATTTGGTCACAAATTATGGATTCTAAAAGCTTAGGAATAGAAGACAGGATGGATATACCAAGATAATTTTCCACAGCTGCACAATCACCAGATTTAAACACTGGAATTAAGGTTGCTTTCTTCCAAACTAAAGGGAAAGTTCCAGTATCCAAACTCATTTGAAAGATGAAAGTCAAAGGAACACATAGAGAAGTACCACATTGTTGCAAGAATAGAGGTGGTATACCATCAGGGCCAGCATTCTTTGATACATCCAGGGGACATAGTTTATTCATTACCTCATCCTCTGTAAATTCATGAGAACAGAGGTTAATCCCACTTTTGCTTACCATGTTTTTATTCACAAATATATTGGGATGGTTAGTGTAGCATGATTCGAAATATGTTGCAAAACCATCGACTATTCTCTGAGCATTTGTTAATACGGCATCACCATGTGTCATGAAACTAGGAATCCCACTGCTTCTTTTCAAAGAATTAATGAAAGTCCAGAAGTGCCTAATATTACTAGGCATCATAAATTCAGTGTTGCTGATAAAATTTGAATAGCAAAGATCTATTAAACGCTTGGTGTCTTTCTAATTTTGGAGTAGTTTTTATAATCAATTTCCGAGCCAGATAATTGATACTTTCTGTATAATTTATTCTTTAACTTAATGAGATTAATCAGTGTCCCATTATACCAACGCGGATATTTGCTGCAGAGCTTCTTCTGCCGAGGCATGTGCATATCAACACCCTTTAAAACAAGCTCATAAAAATGTTCTACAGTTTCATCAATACTTATATAACCATGAAGAACAGACCAGTCAATGGAGTTATAAAAGGCATTTAGTTTACCATAGTCTGCCCTACGAAAATTATAGAAGTATGATGGAGATTCATTCTTGATCGATGGAGTAAAAGTATTAACAATAGTAATTATGAGTGGAGGGTGATAATTATCAACTATGCTTAAGAACTGGTCAGCTTCAGTAACCACCGTATTGTCAATTGCATCTGTAAATATGAGATCAAGGATTCTACCATAAAAATTAAAAACATTATTAGCCTGTTGAAGGTTAAGGTAATACATATCCTGGATAAAGGATTCAGCATCCACAGGTATCAAGCCCACAGGGTTGGTAAAATTTCCCTCATCATCCACTTAATCTTAGGCAGATGGAAATCACCAGTCACTAGAAATTGAGAATTATTGTTGCAAGCTAGTATACTTTCCCATTTCAAATGGACCTGCACCTTGCCGAAGTTCTAAATTACTAGAACAGGTGAAATGGCTTGCGTGTTCTAATGAGCTAAAGAGCCAAACTACAGGTCCAACCAAAGTAGTAGGGTCGTTAGTGACGAACCAGACTAAGACAGGTCCCCGAAAGAGGGCAGCGGCTCTTTCGGTACTTAGATTGGCAGAGACCATAGGGGTCGGTATGGCAGTCTAAGACACACTACCACGATGTGGAAGGCAACGGGAAACCACCACATTATCTCCCAAGTACACAGCGTACTTACGTTGTAACAAACATGATGGCATTATCTGGGGTAAAAGATTCCGGAGTTAAAATAGTCCCCCATTCGGATCTCCGGTAGGGGACTACTTCGGAGGATGCGATCGGAAAGTTAAAAATAAGAGTCGGGAACATTCTGCGAGTCGGAGCGTGGTATGTTAGAAGTATAAAGCAAGTAGGTAAATTAGAGAACCTAAAAATCGAAATGAATAGGTTATCACTAGACATAGTAGGGATCAGCGAAGTTTGGTGGCCAGAGGCGGGGGAGTTTTGGAGTGAAGACTTCAGGGTAATTCATACAGGAGCAGAGGAAGGAAATTTGGGTGTGGGGATAGTTATGTGGAAAAAGATAGGATACTGTGTAGAAAACTACTTACAAAAGAACGAAAGAGTACTCATGGTTAGATTAGAATCTAAACCGGTAAACACAGTAATAATACAAGTATACATGCCCACCTCTAGCCACAGTGACGAAGAGGTAGAAGCCATCTACAAAGATATCGAAGACATATTAAGATACGTAAAAGGACATGAAAATTTAATAATTACGGGGGATTTTAATGCCGTGGTAGGTGAGGGAAGAGAAGGAACGGTAGTAGGTTTATTTGGTTTAGGCACGAGAAACGACATGGGAAATAGACTGGTAGAATTTTGCGACAAGAACAATTTAATTATCACAAACACATTATTTCAACATCATGCTAGAAGATGATATATGTGGAAGATGCCAGGAGATATATGAAGATATCAAATAGATTACATTCTTGTTAGACAACGGTTTAGGAATCAAGTAAAAGACTTTAGAAGCTACCCAGAAGCAGATATAGATACTGACTACAACATCGTAATTATGAAGGCCGCACTTAAATTTAAGAATGTGAAAAAAAGAAACGGAAAAAGGCACCTGGACTTAGAGAAACTAAAAGATAAAGATATTCAAGAAAGATTAGAAAAAAAGTCAGATGAATTGTTCAAAGATATCGGGAAAATATCTGATACTAATGAAGGAGAAACAGAATGGAATAACATTAAATCCAGCCTAGACATGGTGGCCAGAGATATTCTGGGTTATACACAAAAAGAAAATAATAAACCATGGATAACAAAGGATATCCTGAATTTAATAGAAGAAAGACGAAAATACAAAAATAAATCAGACGAAATAGGACGACAGAGATACAAAGCCATAAAATGGGAAATTATTCGAAAATGCAGGAAAGCTAAAGAACAATGGATTGATGAAAAGTGCAAAGAGGTACAAACGAAGATGGAAATAGGAAAGACAGACGAAGCATACAAATTAATTAGAATGAATTTTGGGGATATAAAACCGTATAGCAAAAATATAAGGGACGCACAAGGAAACGTCATCATAGAAAACGTACAGAAAGTGGGTAGATGGCAAGAATATATAAGGAATTTATATGCAGGAGAGGAACTAACTGCATTAGAACAGGCATCACACATTGAAAATGATGACTTGGGATATCCTATACTTAGAGATGAGTTTGAATTAGCATTAAACAGTCTGAAAAATGGTAAGGCGCCGGGTACAGATAAGGTGCAAGCAGAAACTCTAAAAGCTGCTGGACAAGCAGTAACAGAACGTCTTTTCCGACTTGTATGTATGAGACAGGCGAGATACCCAAAGATTTCAAACGTAGCATCATCATAACTATACCAAAAAAGAAAGGCGTGGATAGATGTGAAATTTTTCGAACAATAAGTGTGACAGCACACGTGTCAAAAATATTAACTAGAATTGTGCAAAGACGAATGGAAAAACGGGCAGAAGAAATACTAGGAGAAGACCAATTTGGGTTTAGGCAAAACAGGGGAACACGGGAGGCTATTTTAGCTCTGAGAGTGATAATGGAGAAAACAATACAAAAAGGGGAAAGCGTGTATATAGGGTTTGTAGATCTGAAAAAAGCATTCGACAATGTAAAATGGAAAAAAATGTTTGAAATAGTCAAAAAGATTGGAATGAGTTATAGGGATAGACGAATAGTACATAGCTTATACAAAGAGCAAACAGCAGTAATAGAATTAGAGCAGGAATGTAGAGAAGTAAACATTAGGAAAGGGGTGAGACAGGGATGTACCTTATCCCCATTGATTTTTAACTTGTACATAGAAGAGGCAATGAATACTGTCAAATGCAGGAAGACATTTGGAATTACTATGCAGGGACAAAAAATTGATATGCTTAGATTTGCTGATGATATAGCGGTATTAGCATCTAGCTAGGAAGAGTTAGAAGCTGCTCTTAATGAAATGGAAACGGTTCTAACAGAGAGATACGGTATGAAATTAACAATACTAAAACTAAAGTTCTAGTATGCAAAGAAGGGGAAAATAAAACAAAAACAAGAATACAAGTATGTAACACGAACTTACAAGAGGTTAAGGATTTCTGCTACCTAGGAAACCAAATAACGCAAGAAAAGCACAAAAGATATAAAACAAACATTAGCACAAGGTCGTGCTACATTTAACAAGAAAAAGCAACTACTGTGCTCAAAGACCACAAACATAGAAACATGGAAAAGATTGCTTAAAACATATGTGTGGAGCACAGCACTGTACGGCTGTGAAGCCTGTACATTAGGAGAAGCAGACAAGAAAAAGATAGAAGCCTTTGAAATGTGGTGCTACAGATGTATGATGAAGATATCATGGACAGACAAAGTTAAGAACGAAGAGGTACTAAAAATGGTAGGGGAAGAAAGAAATATGTGGAAAACAGTAAAAAAGAGGAGAGATAGAATGATAGGCCACATACCACGGCATGAGGGAATAGTGCAGAATATATTAGAAGCAGAGATAGGAAAAAAAAGAAGAATGGTCAGACCTAGGTTAGACTACTGCACATAGATAGTAAAAGATGTAGGCTGTATGAGTTTCAGGGAAATGTGTAGGCTAGCCCAGAATAGAAATCAATGGAGGTACGCATCCAACCAATCCCAAGATGGATAAACTAATGACAAAAAAATAACTGTGCTTAAACATGATGATTATTATAAGTAACTACAAGAATTGGTTGGGCAATATTCTCGAATAATGTTAAGTGTGTGAAAGGATTTACTGGAAAACCATTACTTCGGCAAATGTCTAAGTGTTGGGAGATCTTGGTAGCCACAGGTTGCTTAACTCCCGTCACTGAATCTCGGTGAAATAGGACATAAAATTAGAAAACAATAGAAGGGAAACGAGCTGTATACACATGCTGTATGAGAATTTCAGGGAACTATGTAGGCTAGCTCAGAATATAAATAAGTGCAGGTACATGTCCAACCAGACTGAAAACCTAATGACGAAAAAATAAGCGCAGATAAATCTGATGATTAGTATAAACAACTAGTTGTTGGTTGCGAAATATCTGCAACTAATGATGACTGTGCGAAAAGATATATTGGAAAATATATTAAATCGGTAAATGGTTAAGTGTTGGGGGAACTTGGCAGCCACATGCTGCTTACCTCCCTTCACAACCACTGAAGGTCGGAGAAATAGGGTATATAATTGTAAAACAATAGAAGGCGACCGAACTGCATCTAACAAGAAAGAACAGCGCCTATAAGGAAAGACAACAAACATAGAACAAGAAGAAAATTGTTGAAAGCATATGTGTGGAGCACAGTACAGTATGCCTATGAAATATGGGCAGTCTGAAACGCAGACAGAAAAACGGTAGCAGCCTTTTGAAATGATGTGCTTCAGATGTATGAGGACGATAGCATGGACGTACAAAGATAATAACAAATAGGTTATAGAAATAGTAGGGGAACAAGGATATCTGGGGAAAAAGATAAGAGAAATAGAAGGGCAGAATACGTTCTAAGGCATTTTTGGGGAATAGTATGGGATATATTACAATCAGAGATAGGAAAAAAGAGGTAGATGTAGACCTAGATCAGATAGTGATAGATGCAGACTGTAAATTTCAGGGAAATGTGTAGGTTAGTTCAAACTAGGAAACAATGATGGTACGCGTCTAACTAGTTCCAAGACTGAAGACCTAATGATGATGAGTATACTTTCAGCTTTTTTAGTAAAATTAGCATAAAGTTCGTAACATGAATTTGGGGGAAAATATACCCCACATATAATTATCGTTACAGAGTCAAATTTTACTTTAACTCAGGTGTCTTCAAAGAAAATGCTATTGCAACCTATAATCTCATATGCAGCAATATGAGAAGCTACTGCCACCAGTGTACCACCATCTCGGTCACAAACAAGGGCATCTTAATTACGATCATGACGATAGACTTTATAAGAGTTAGGAAACAGTTCTTGATTCGAATAATCTCTATTAACCCAAGTTTCCGTCAAGATTATCACCGCATAGTTAGAACAAGAAGCTGCCCGATAAAATTCAGCAGCCTTAGTTTGCAAACCACGCACATTCTGATAATATATATTAATTCGCTTATTGTAGACTGTTTTACCTCGTTGCTTTCTCATTACAGTGTCAGGATTTACTAAGGGGATTTGGTTGCCTACGAAAAATATAGGGCCTGATTTCAGTGCCACCTGGCCAAAAACCAGGGTTCTCTACAATGCTTCTGTCTTCAGTGTTAACCCCAATACGAAAACATGCATAAATGCCTCTTGTTTGCAAGGCATCACAAGTAGAATTAGGGAGTATATGTTGAAGATGCTCTGATACAATAGTACAATCGGTACCAGCTTTGATGCGACCGATGAATAACCAAGATTTCTTCTCTATTGCCATAAGTCTAGAATTAGAGTTAACATCAATTCCAGTGCCATAAATTGATCTTTTACCCTGCTTTCTTCTAGGCTGCACCATTGTAAAACCATCATCAGCATCGTTTAACTTTGCATTATGCTGTTGGAGATTTGGATTAGTAACATTAGCATAGGTAGATTTAACTGTATTTAACAGTGTGCTAGGCTGATGATTATTCGGGTTATCCAAAACTGCAGATGTAGAAGATTCCTTAATAAATTTAGTCAATTGAGGTGCAAGCAATCCAGAATCAGTAGTAACAGCTAATGTGTTGTGATTAGAAGTAACTGTTGATAACAAACAATTAACACCTGCGTTATGATGTTCATTACAGTTCATGTTATTATTACATGTAACTTTAGATAGGGTATCAACAGTATCAATATGGTTATTGCTAACACCTGGGTTCCCAATTGACTTTACAACTTTTAAGTCCTTAGTAAATAGTCTAACAAGCTCAACATTACTCTGCCTTAAGTTAACCATTTCAGTTTTAAGCATATTTATTTCTTCTAATAGTGGCCTGGTTTCTTGATTAATAAGTTATTTAATAATGTTTCCAAACAAATTACCTCTGAGGAATTTTACATCATCATCAGCTTCAGACAATTTATCAACTAAAGTTTGAAGTCTGTGCACAGTTAAAAATGCATCTTCATCTTGATTAACACTGGTAAAAGTATTATTATGATTGTTAATAAATCTACTGCCATTTTTGTTACAAACATTGCACAAGTAGATACAACCACTGCCTGTATCTGTCTGAGTAGCCCCTAGTCGCTCACCACATGAAGGGTGTGCTATAACTCCACACTTAGTACACTCAACATATTTTACCACCTTTTTGGAACAGTATTTGCAAATTTTAGTTGCATCACAAACACTGAGTTGTTCATTGATAGCCATCTTTACTAGTCCATAAAGAAATAAAATTCCAACAAAATTGAAGATTCTGATGAAATCAACAAATTCCTTATTGAATCTACCCCACATCAAATTTCCAAATGACTTTTTACCATCAAAACATTCACAAAGCTATACAAGAGACGTTCATTTTACAACCAGTAACTTTGGAAGTGGCAGAAAAATCTATATTAAGAACCAGGTTTTTTGCACAAAGAATTAATGGCATAAACATAAAGAAATTAGTTATGGTTATGCCATTCATTATTGATATTTTCACTCATATCGTAAACGTATCATTGGACGCAGGCAAATCTCCTACAACTTGCAAATATTCAATCATAACTCCAATTGCTAAAAATCTCCAGCTACTGAATGCTCGGATTTATGGCCAATTAGTGTATTGTCTATAATGTCAAAGGTTATGGAACGCATAGCCTGTACCAAACTAATCAGACATCCAAATGGAATTTACTACCTATTTTCCAATCTTGGTTTCGTGCTGGCAATAGCATTGCAATTGCATTGAGTAATTGTTAACGATTTTACATGCTCAGTTGACGTATCACATATTCTTTATCTAGTTTTCCGAGATGTTGTAAGGTATTAGATATAATCAATCATAATTTACTTATAGCTAAGCTTCATTTCTATAATTGTGACAATACTGCATAAACTGGTTCAAAGACTACTTGAGTAACAGACAACAATCAGTCAAGCTTCATGGTCATCAATAGTTCGCAGTGTAGCACAGGGAGTCCCACAGGGAAATATTTTGAATTCCCTTCTTTTTGCCTATTTTTAAATCAGATTTGCGTGAAATACTATCACCAGAATGCAAGTATATGTATGCAGATGATATCCTACTCTATGTATCTGGCAATGTCTCACATGTCAATGAATTAATAAGAAAATTGAATGAAAATCGACTGCAGTGGATAAATGGGTGCATACCAATGGTATTACCCTTAATGCTGACAAAATTGTTGCATTACATGTTGGTTCACAAATGAACCATGTAAGATTGGAAACCAAAAGGTCTCTAGACATTAAAATAAATGATAAAATAGAAACATTTACTAATTATGTTAAGTATTTAGGTCTTTCTGTTGATATGCATCATACTTTTGAAAATCACATTAATAAAAGAATTGACTTGTGTTACAGTAAAATACGTACCATTTACAAATACAAACGTCTATTTAATTCAAACATTAAGTGGAACCTATGTAACAGTATTGTGTCGCGTCACATGGATTACTGTAATTTATTATTATTATCATTAAGTACAGTGCAGACAAAAGATCTAAATGGCAGATACAAACTAATCTTAAATTAATACAATTTTTTAAACAAGATTAACAACTCATATATACAGTACGTTTAAAGGCACTAAAGTTTTAAATAAAGATATCACAGTCAATAAAATAACTATTATAAATCATAGCAATCCCGTCCAAAAACTTGTATCAACCATACTTAGTACGGTGTTGCTGGATGACAAATGAATTAGAACAGCGAGTAAACCCATGATTAACACTTATCAAAGATAATAAAAGATGACAGTCGATAGTACTATAAAAAAGTTTATGTAAAAATAGTACCTAAGCAATTTGGCTTCTGTGTTCAAAGGATTTAAAACCGACCAATTGAACGCGAACAAGATGAGAAATTCCCTTAGAAGGGATGTGATATTTAAAAAGTAAATACTTCACAAATATTGATTGAATATTTTCAAGTTTGTGAATATGGATAGAGTTAGAAGGAACCATATCATACTATTGTATTCAAGAACACCACGAACCAAACTTTTGTATAGGGTGGAAATCGCTTTGGTATCAGAAATATATATGGTGTGACATTTTAAAAATCCAAGCATTGGAAAAGCTTTTAGGCAACCAGTGTTGACATGTTCAGCAAAAGAAAGTTTATGATCAAATACAAGCCTACGGTCACTTATGGACAAGACAGAATCAAGTGGAAGATTATCTAAAAGATAGTCTACAATAATCTGAGAATGACATTTATAAAAGCGAATAACTTTAATTTTTTTTATATTAATAAGAAAATTATTAAAGCACCACTGGGTAAAACATAAAGGCCATATTCTAGTTTAATACAATCATCAGGACAAAAAATATTTGAATAAAACAAGATCATCAGACAACATTGTTTTTGAACAACAGGAATAGAATCGGTCCTAAGTACGACCCCTGTGGAACACCAAATTTAACATTAATGCACTTTCATTCAAGGTTATCAATTTTAACTGTTTGTTGCCTGTTAACAAAGTTATCCATAGTAAGTATATCCCATGTACACCAATAGAATCTAGTTTTTTAATTAAAACATAGACAGACACTGTTACAATCCTTTGAAAGATTGGTATAAATGGCATCGATTTGAGCCCCTTGTTCAAGATTGAAAGTAAGATAGTGATGAAAGACACCTAAATTCGTCGCAGTTGGGCGACCCTTATAGAAACCATGTTGTTCACGGACTATGATATTTATTATAAGTATTAAACAGTTCTTTACTAACAATAGTTTCAAAAATTTTAGGTATACATGAAATTATACTTATCGGCCTGTAATTCTCGTCATTTTTTGAGCTAGATTTGTGAACTGGAATAATATTTGAAAAATTCTAAATGTTTGGGAATATGCCATGATCAAATGAGTTTTGAAACAACAAATATAGGTTTTTTTTCAGCTTAGCTATTTTATTAATTAGCTCAGCTAATGAGGAGTAACATTTCTTTAAAATTATAGGAGGAACACCATTACAGCCCACCTTATGACTAGCCACCAATGAGTAAAGTTTACTATATATAGTAATCTCATACACTGTGCAGCAGTTACCGGACAGAGTGATGTGATATTGAACCCCAAGGTACCAAGAATGAGGAAGGAATTGTAAGAGGCATACATTCTCTGAAAGTGATTACCAAAAACATTGCTAATATCTACAGGGGATGAAAATATTTTCCATCAAACTTCATGCAGCTAGGAAAACCAGTTTTGTTTTATAGAACTTATGTAAGTCTATAAAAATCTCATATCGCTAGAAATTTTCGTTTTAAGTACCAACACATACTATAGGTAACATAGCTCTATGAGATGTTTACGTTCATTACATATGTTGGAATAATTAATGTAATCTTGATGAACACGTTTTTTAAAATTTCTAATAAAGCTTATTCTTTAGCTTAATAATGTACTTTAGTATAGTGGTCACCTGGGATATTTAGAGGAAGAAGATTGCTTCAAAGGAATAAATTGACGAAAGGCATCAACAAGAATATTATAAAACTTTGAGATTAATATATTGAAGTTAACATCGTTGTTATTGACAACGGACCAATCGGTACCAGCAAAGTGATGATTTAAAGAAGTATAATCAGCCTTAGAAAAGCAGAAGGCCAGCAATTTCATCGTTTGTTTCAGTGGGGGAATATTTTCAATATTAAATTTAAGCTCAAGACATTGATGATATCTATCAATCCTTCCAAGGGAGACTTTAGATTCATAAACTCGAATTTCATTATCATTTCATTACATATGTTGGAATAATTAATGTAATCTTGATGAACACGTTTTTTAAAACTTCTAATAAAGCTTATTGTTTAGCTTAATAATGTACTTTAGTATAGTGGTCACCTGGGATATTTAGAGGAAGCTGATTGCTTCAAAGGAATAAATTGACGAAAGGCATCAACAAGAATATTATAAAACTTTGAGATTAATATATTGAAGTTAACATCGTTGTTATTGACAAAGGACCAATCGGTACCAGCAAAGTGATGATTTAAAGAAGTATAATCAGCCTTAGAAAAGCAGAAGGCCAGCAATTTTATCGTTTGTTTCAGTGGGGGAATATTTTCAATATTAAATTTAAGCTCAAGACATTGATGATATCTATCAATCCTTCCAAGGGAGACTTTAGATTCATAAACTCGAATTTCATTATCATCTACAAAAATCAAATTAAGAAATGAATTGTTACCATTAGAAATAAAATTCAACTGCCATAATTCCAAGAAAAATAAGTGATTAAGCACAAGTGTTAAAGTACCAATGGAAGTGATCATCCTCAGTAACCCAAGTAATCTCTGGTAAAGTAAAATCACTAAACACTATAAGATTTCTATGATTTTCGCAGGTGACTAAAAATACTTGAATACTTTCAACTGGGCAATGAGGTTTCAAATAAACAGTGCCAATAATAAACATCATGATACCATGTGATACGCTTATCCACAAATCTTCAAAATGTATATTACCACTATTGCAGAACTTAATGCTAGGTAGCCTGGACATTGTAGCTATTAAAGTACCCCCTCATTCACTACATGATGAACCATCATATCTTCTTTCATATCTGGGGAGCTATTCTCGAAAGACAGTGATACTTATCGCGTGATATTTTACGATTTTCGCACGAAACGTCGAAGTTGGTATTCTTCAAATTTCGCAAGAGATATTTATCGCACGAACTGCAAAGAGTGAAGTACTACCACGTGATATATTTTATCGCATGAAAACACACGCATTGCACATGATTACTATATTAAAATTGACTGACATAACACATAACCATAGACTTTTCTCTATGCACATAACCAAAAAAATTGCTACAGTTTATAGTCTATTTCGCGGGTGTTTGACAAATAATTATAATTAATAACAATTATAACAAACTTTGATGAGGCAGCATTATTTGCTGTTTTTGAGATGTTAGAAGAAGCTGAAACAGCTGCCGAAGTGACTAAAAGACAATTCTATAAGTGTATTGAAAATATATTTGTCCAGGTAACACTTAATAATAATAGGATCATTATAGGATGTGTGTACATTCCTCCAAAGTCTACCGTTGTATAAGGATTATATTCACTCAGTTAATGAAATCTTAGGAAACATTAAATTCTCTTCAGTATATTTATGTGATGATTTTAATCTTCCTAACATCTATTGGGAAGATGCAGGGTTAGGCTGTAGTGTTTCAGGACTAATCAATGACAAGGTTATTTGTATTGCCAATGGTCTAGCATTTCATAATCTATTTCAGGTTAATAAGACAGCAAACTGTAACGGATACTTCTTAGATTTAATTTTTTCCAGCTGCAATGCTGTTGTTAATAAGGTAAACGATCCCTTGTTAACTTGTGATCTACATCATCCGGCGCTAGAATTTAACATTTCTTTATTAGAGATTTTAAATCCGCTAATTATTAATTAATTAACGAATATCTTGGAAATATTAACTGGTCTTTACTGTTTAGCACTAGTAATGATATTAACCATATTGTAAATGCTTTCTATAATTATCTGCATGCTTCCATCGATCAATTTGTACCTGGATCCAGAAGTAAGAATGTTAAATTTCCGAAATGGTTCACTTCTGAATTAAAACACGCAATTATGCACAAAAAACGTGCTCACAAAACTTTTAAGCAGTCAAAACGGATTGAGGACTATATAGTATTTTCAAACTTACGTAGGAATTGCGAGCTTCTATACAAAACTACTCATCAAAAGTATTTACTAGACCTACAAAGCTCAGTGAATTGTAAAAAAAACTTTCTGGAATTTCATCAATTCTAAAAGAAATAATTATTTATTACCCAATACTATGTCTTTTAAAGATACACCATCTGATAATCCCACACAAATTGTCAATCAATTTGCGGATCATTTTGGTTCAGTTTATAACTCATCTGACACCACTGTTCCTAACATAGTCATTAACAATGCTATATCCATTAACAATTGTTATTTTTCACCTACTGAGATTCTATTGCAAATAACTAAACTTAAATTACGTTCAGGGCATGGGCCTGATGAATTATCTCTATACTTTGTTTTTCAGTGTAAATTTGTGTTATCAGTACTGCATAAAATTTTTGAGAAATCATTATTTGATGGGGTCTTTCTGGAGAAGTGGAAACATAGTTATGTTACACCAATCTTTAAAAATGGCGATAGAGAGAAAGTGGAAAACTATCGACCTATTTCGATAATATGTTTTCACAAAAATTTTTGAAATCATTGTTAGTTCTCAGATTTCTCCTGTTCTTAATAAAGTTATGATTCCTGAACAACACAAATTTTTTTTCAGGCAGGTCGACAGTTACAAATCTATTGGTCTTCGAAGAATTTGTTTTTGATGCCATGGAAAAGCGGTACCAAGTTGTGATTTACACTGACTTTTCTAAGGCGTTTGACTCATTCATAGTAAAAATTGTATTATTCAAACTGTCGAAATTGGGTGTTCATGGTAACTTGCTTGCCTGGTTAGATAGTTATCTCTCTCAGAGGAAACAATTTGATAAAATAAACAACGTACTTTCTTCGGAAATTAATGTAACTTCTGAAGTACCTCAGAGTGGTCATCTCTCGACTGTACTGTTTAATTGCTTCATTAATGACATTGCTTGTTGTTTTCATCATTGTAAATTCCTGCTTTATGCAGACAATCTAAAAATATTTAAGATGGTAACATGTGTGTGACTGCACACTTATTCAAGATGATATTAATCGACTCGCCTTATGGTGTAAGTCAAATGGACTATCCCTAAATATTAGTAAACGCAAAGTGATGCGCTGTTATAGAATCGGAGATCCTGTTTTGTTCAATTACAACTCTGAAGTTATTCAATGTGTTACTACATTTAAGGACCTGGGTATACTTCTTGATCATAAGCTAAATTTTTCTGAACATCTTCAATTTTTAACGCATAGAACATTCAAGCTTCTTGGATTTATGAATAGAAGTCTCTCAGAGTTGAGTAATATACAGAGCCTTTCTGGGGTTTATTGTTCCTTAGTTTGCTCTTTACTAGAATATGCAAGTATTCTCTGGTCGCCTTTTTACTCTATTCACATAAAACGCCTGGAAAAATGTCAGAAAAAGTTTATTCGTGTAATTGCTTATAAGTTAGGGATCCCTTGTGGGAAAATTAAATATAATCATATTTTACGCTACTTAGATCTCCCAACATTAGAAATTTATCGTAATTATTTAGACATTTTAATACTCTTTAAAATTGTTAATGGGCTGATAGATTGTTCAGATTTGTTACACAGGGTTCAGTTCCATGTGCCACCGAGAAATACTCGATCCTCTACATTTTTTCATGTCTGTTTACATCAAACCAATTATGGAATGCAAAGACCTTTAGAAAGATGTAAAAATGCCAACTTTTTGAGTGAAACTGACTTTTTTTCTTGAAACACTATACTCTTTCAAAAATTCAGTTAAACGTCAATTGTTTTCCAATATGTAGTATTCTCTTGTAAATCTAATTAGTTAAGACATATTTTTTTATGCATTTGTTTATGGTAACTGTAACTTTGTTGCATACCGTTAATAAACAATAATAATAATAATATACTATCTTTCGATTTAAGTGAAAAAATGTTTGTGCGTATGTTCCGCTTAATAAAAAGTTGAATTCCGGGAATTTCATTCAGCTGCGTTTCCATTTTTTCCCATTCTTCCTATACTTTTTTTTTTGTAAAATTAGGGGAAAATTTACTGTTGCATAATTGCCCTAAGAGTAACTCTGTTATTTGGGCTAATTAATGCAAGTAAACATTACGTTCGTCCAATTTTCGATCTTCCCCAACAAAATACGATCTAGCAGCTTCCTGAACCACGTGATTTCATTCTGGTTAACTATTGGCTTTTATTATTATTCTATTTATGACATGCCTCACTTCATTCGATATTTAAAATATCATATCACATTTTGTCGAGAATACCAAGCATCATAAAATCCATTTCGAATGCGATACTTTTGGGTGATAAATATCATGATAAATATATATATATATATATATATATATATATATATATATATATATATATATCGAACAAAGTCGAGAATAGACACCCAGTAAGCAATGTAACACCATATTATAACTATAACTGTATACTTAGGTATGATAAATGTGCGAAACTCCTATATATAGCCTTACAAAACAGATTTGCGCAGCATAGCGTCTACCTATGGAATACAAATTATTTTAACATTTCATATCGCCCAACAAAGAAATTGAAATTTGAACCTTTTGCATATGTAGCACCAATTTTAATTAGTAAATATAGTACACTATATTTGATAAGGCTCATGTTAAAAGCTCATTTAGATCAAAATTCTTTGATGTATTAAAAGAGAGCAGCAAATATCCTAGATGTTTACTATATTAGTTATATATATATATATATATATATATATATATATATATATATATATCTCATTAGGCTCTGTATTTCTACTATATGTATTCATGTGTTGCAGAGGGTAGACCTTGGAAAAATTAAAACACGTCAAGTTCAATCACCCAGAAATGTTGACCGATGGTATCATTCTGTTGTACGATTATGTATGCCTACACATCGCCAACCATAAGAGTACACTGCAGAAGTCTCGCTGGGAAACCTTTGCATATCGTCCATACAGTCCAGGTTTTTCTCCATGCAATTTCCACATTTTTGAAGCTCTGAAGAAAGACATACCGTCGATTTGCTTCGGATGAAAAGGTGCAGCCTGGGTACAACCATGGTTCTGTACGTAACTGCAAACATTTTTCTATAAAGGAATTGACCGTCTTATCTCACAGTGGAAGAAATGTATTTTATTTTGAAATAATAAATAATTTCTTACGTTTTCCGTCTCGTTTTCCTTTGACTGACCCCTCATATTATATGTGTAACTGTAAAGGGTATATGAAATCTAAACAGAAATATGCAGCAATATAGTGCTATTTCCTTAAGAGAAACCAATTTAAATGCATTTCTCAATATTCTTGATCGATACAAAAAAGTGGGTTAGCAATAACTCTTTGATGGATACGTATTTTCTAATAAGTTATAGAGACGGAGCTATACTTCTGAAAATAGAGGTGATTGAAAAATTACAATTTTCATTCTTTATGCATCTCAAAATTGGAGGGCGCAGAATTTTTGTATATAGCATTTTTTACAAATACATAGTTACATGTTATATAGAAGTGTGAACACCACAATTCTCCGTCTTCATATAACAGCATATCTTTAATTTACATGTGTGTATGAACTTATGTCAAGTGCTGTAGTTTTAATTAATTTACCATTGAATAGAAATGCAACTGAAGGTGCAAAATATACGGATCCAATCACAAACTTGCTCTTTAGCAAGTATACATTTAATAATGGGTCTCCAACTTGCAGTTATTGAAATTTTTGTGTAATTTGCTGATCCTGGAATGGATTTGACAGTTCATTAACGTCTAAAATTGCATACTACAATTATTAGCTGCGCAAACATGCTCAAATATGGAACGCTTCAAACTTCAAATGTATTGTCTTCAACCACACCCTTATATTTGTAACCACAACGTTAAAATATGTAATTCCTAGTTTAAAACATAATTTTAACAGAGCTAAAAATATGTTTGAATCTAACCCAATATCAATTAATAGAACACAAAGTGTAAGGCTCATTGTAGTTATAGTAAAAACATATAAAATCTGTATACTATTGTGTGAAATGTGGCAGCCATTATCATAGGATAAATATGTGTTGCAATACAAAGTCAATGAGCTCGCAATGGACTAATAAAGATAAATCGAACCCCGTAAAAGTAGAAATATCTTCTCAAATATTAGAAAAACACAACTCTAAGGAAAGTTCTACACTAACCTTAAATCTATCAAAGAAGTCTGCAAAACAAACCATCCTTGAAAGATATAACAGAAATAATACTTGATCTACAACAAGCAATAAAATGTCATTCGAATTTGGTCAAATTTTAACTGACAACTAACAATTCCTACAAATCAAAGTAAATAATGATAAACTATGATTAAACTTGGATCTAGTCAATGATAAATTCAACACTCTTGAACAGTATTCCGTAATCAACAGATATCCGACTAGACCTAACGAAAACGTTTATGTTGTGACACCCGCTGCTGCGGAAATTAATTGTATATTGCTTGAAAAGTATATTGACATCGTTCACAAAATCTCATCTTTTAATAATTCAAAAAATACAGTGCTTAAACCACTTTCTTGCAAAAAAGAAGAATTTATAGGTACAGCTAGGAATTATAACCATGTCAAGAAATCAAAATACATCATTGTAAATACTCTATCTGAGAAAATATTTGTAAGCGAGCATTTGAAATGTAGTGCTAAAGATGTATGATGAAGATATCATAGGCAGACAAAGTTACAAATAAAAGAGGTTCTTGAAATGGTAGGGGAAGAAGAAAATATGTGAAAACAGGCAGAGGTAGACCTAGATTAGACTATTGCACACTGATAGTGAATGATGTAGGCTGTGGGAATTTCGGGGAAATGTGTAGGTTAACTCAGAAAGAAAACAATGGAGATATGCATTCATCCAGTTCCAAGACTGAAGACCTATTGATGATGATGATGAGCATTTAACAGCAAAAGACAATCTTCTGCTCAAAAGCGTACGTGGTTATGTCAAAAAAGCAGGTTTTAGTTTTGTTTGGACTAAGAACGGCAATATATTTTTAAGGAAATATGAAAAATCCAAAATTATAGTAATTAAGAATGAAGCCGATTTCCAATCCATAGTGCTAAAATTCGAACCACACTAGCAGAGGTTATGTACCAACATTCCTTCTGAATTTCTCATGTTATATATACTTACATGTGATTTTTGTCTCATTTATTTTTCATCTTAAATTTAGCTTTAATTTTTCTTTCTCTAAGAATATTTCTAGTATTAAAAGAATTTTTCTTTTTTATATATAGGAACTGATAATTCTTATTTCTAAGTTAAAGAATATAACATGATTTCGGTTTTATAGGAAAAAGATTAACTAATCTCCATTAATTATAATATCTGTCATATCTATTTACCAGGCTTAGCCGTACCCATTCCCCAAATAATTCTATATCGCATACATTCTCATATACCTTTATACATTCCTGTTTTGTTTGTGTTAACTGGGTGTCACTGTCAATTTGCTATCAATACTAGAGGTTTAAGATCAGTATGATGAGTTTTACCGCAGTATACTGCAAAGTGATTATGATATAATATTCATAACAGAAACCTGGCTCTGCAAAAATATCACATCCGGAGAACTATTTTCAGGGAACTATTTAATTTTTAGAATAGACAAACCTTCATATTGTAATATAAAAATATAATTTTATATTTCTTTATTCTCGTGACTATCAGCTATAAATTAAACCTCCCATTTTTCTAAACCTTAATCTGATATCACAAGGTCGAGAATTTCTTCTTTTTCTTTTAAGCCCAAGGTAATGTCGGATGGAGAATGGCTTGAGACAAAGAAAAACTCTTAAGATATAAACGGTTAGTCGAGTGTTAGCTCTGGGTAGATCATGAGCTTGGGTCATGGGTGAATAAAAGACCAAAAATATATATAATGAGCGCCACCGTATTTTTTAATACAATAACCAACAAAATCTAACTGTGCTTGTATAAGGGGAATGCGGAAACCTTATCTTAACACCACTAACATAGCCATAAAACCTGAATTTCACTCTTTAGGACACACTTACCAAGACCTCAACCACCAGATGTCTCAGCTTTACCTGTGAACAAACAAAAGCACAATATGGACACCATTTGTGTCCTCAAAAACATTTGCCAAAAATAGAATAATAGAATTTAGGCATTTAAAATATACTGAGGGAATTTATTTTCACTACACACTCTTTCTATTCCGGGAGGACTTGCAATTTTTTAAATGTTAAATAATAAAACATCTTTCAAAAACAAAAAGGATTCTATTTGGATAAATTTCTGATTATGTACATATGACTGCAATATTAAAGTTTGTCTCTTTATCGAATTTTTTCATAATAATTCCAATGAAGTTTTACATTCAAAATTAAGATCTATGAGTAGATCATTTCTATAAGATTTAATTAGATAGACATATAATTTATTAATTGTTCTTAGTAGCGTTTCGTTGCTTAACCCTTACCATAACATAATTTAATAAACGTCACCATGGCATAACTTACAATTAGGTAGCGGTCTGGCATGTTGGCAGCGATTCGTTGCTTAAGCCTTACCATAACATATAATTTAACACTTTTCCTTTTTGAAGCGGATAACCAGGTTATATTTCATTTCCTTATAAATGGTAATCATGTAAACATGTTAGAGTTCTTTAACAACCATCAGGTTGCTAATATCTATGTAGAGCCAGCTAGATAGGAAAAAGATAGAAGGATATAGGAAGACCTAGACCAAACTATATTAGTCAAATTATTAGAAATTTAGGTTGTGAAGGGTATGTAGAGGTTTTTAGATTAGTACAGAATAGAAAAGAAGTTAGAGCTGCGTCAAACCGACCTTAAGTAAGGTCGATAACAAAATGATGATGATGAATTGTTCTTAACACATAAGTTTCTTTTAATCAGCGAAGTACTTCCTTGATTATTACAACAAAAATTAATTATCAAAGTGCAGACTTGGTAAAATGTAATTATTCTAATTTAGTTGTAATCTACAATAAATACGCGAATTTCATATATCAATGAAAGTGCCTTTACATGACCTGAAAGTCTTCAAGCATAATGTAAATTAAATCAAGACAACATATGGCGTCTAGATCAGAAAACGGAATCTACATATTTTTTGTCTGACATAGGTTGTCATTCAGAACTTTATAAAATACACTGTTTGCGTACATGTGCAAACATTCTGACAAACAAACAACTTATACGTTAATTTACTGATTTCTCAAAAAAAACTACTTTCTATTTACGTTACTCAAGCAATTAATGTTGGATAATTCATAATAATTTACTGTAATTTCAAAGTTATCAAAAGTTAAAAACACTCACGTGCATCAAAAATGTACTACAAGTGCAGGACCTTGACCTCGACCTCAGCTGTCGGAGATTTCCATCATAATATCCTTGTGTGATATTATTCATCGGTAAGGTTGAAATATCGGGAACACATGTGGAATTGGCGTTTACTTTACTGCATGTTATATTGAATAGAACGAAACCATAAAATCTTGCTTTAAAATACTGCCTTCAAAATTTGTTTTAATTTATTATCGGAAATGTTATTCAAGATATGTCCTCAAGATATTGCACTAAGATGAAAAATATTAGTATAATCTATTGTATTAATATATACCAACTGTCTAAAATGATGTCCAAAGGGGTTCCATATTCTCAGGCCTGTCAGGATCAACTAAACTGTTCGGAGCGAGGCTTATCGAAAATCATGCTCACGCAACCGCTGTTAGGCTCGACCTCCAGACACCAAGAATTTTCAATGCTCTACTTTTTCCTAACTTTGTTAGAAGCCATGTGTTTCGACAGGGCCATTTCGACTTCACCTCGTCTGCAAAAGCGGCTTGCACTTTCGAACGTTGAGAATGAAGTGTCGACTGACAACTTGACAGAGCTTGGTAACGAACTTTAGAGTATATACATACAAGAATCAATGCGTTATTATGAATATTATATATTAATTTCTATTGGATGATAATTCTCAAATTAAATGTTTTAAATTATAGCTGTTTTATTTTTATTTTATTGAACTAAATGTAACTAGAAAAAAAATACGTTACAATATGCCTCAATACAAAAATTAGAGAGAGGAGTCTTAATTGTGATACAAAAAACATTTCTTATGACGCCAAAGATGTATGGATGACCAAGGAAATTGTATTAATGTTGTGACTTCCCACCTGAGAATGACAGCATATTCATGTTTTACGGACAAACTAGCAATTAATTTGAATTTTGACAAAGATATACTTTTAGTATGTGGCGACTTCAATCTCCCCTCAGTTTGTTGGTCCAAATTATAATGCTAGGGTAAGTATATTAATTGATATTTTCTCATTTTCTAATCTTATGCAATTTAATAACAGACAAAATATTAAAAATAAAATATTAGATTTAGTATTATGTAATACAGATGCAGACCTCATAGTCCATGCATCTAATTTACCTCTAGTACATGAAAACCCTAACCATGTAGCCTTTGAATTCCTGTTAACAATTAACGATATACTACCCCATGTGGTTGGTTACCCATTGGGCACGTCTGCAGATGGCAGATAGGAGAAATCCCAGGATATAAGGCCAAGGTGTTGGCTATCTACTCTGGGAAGGACACCTGAGAATGACAGCATATTCATGTTTTACGGACAAACTAGCAATTAATTTGAATTTTGACAAAGATATACTTTTAGTATGTGGCGACTTCAATCTCCCCTCAGTTTGTTGGTCCAAATTATAATGCTAGGGTAAGTATATTAATTGATATTTTCTCATTTTCTAATCTTATGCAATTTAATAACAGACAAAATATTAAAAATAAAATATTAGATTTAGTATTATGTAATACAGATGCAGACCTCATAGTCCATGCATCTAATTTACCTCTAGTACATGAAAACCCTAACCATGTAGCCTTTGAATTCCTGTTAACAATTAACGATATACTACCCCATGTGGTTGGTTACCCATTGGGCACGTCTGCAGATGGCAGATAGGAGAAATCCCAGGATATAAGGCCAAGGTGTTGGCTATCTACTCTGGGAAGGATCGTGATAAGCTTATCTCTTTCAGTGACCTGAGTGGCATAAGACCCACAACATGGTGGAGAGCAAGAGACTATGCTGGTGCAGGATAAAGTCTGCTGCCTAGCCAAGTGAAAACAATCCCGCGCACCAAACTCCTTAACCCAAGCTGTAGTTTTGTGGCTAATGGGTCTGCACTAAGGTAAACGAAGCCGGTGGGGCAATTCTGCAACACCGTCATACCGTGCCTTCGCTGCCATCTTGGTCATGTCCCACGGGCAAGAGGATGTGGGGGGTCTTGGCTTAACCGCCCGGACCAAGAGGAGACAACCTTGTTAAAAATTCTAAATCCAGTGTGTAGGACCGAGCCCAGGGGATGCCTGGGTGGATAGTTGACCAGTCTCAATCGGTCCAAAACTCGGGGAACAGGGTGGCACCCCGTTTTATTCACGCCTTCCATGCCAACAGGAGCACCTGGCATGGCGACCATTTACATCGCCCATACTCGTGGGAACAATCATTAATAATATTGGTACTAGTTAAAACTGAACCTGAAGAGGTGGAACCAGCAATGGGGGACTCGTCAGGTAACCAAAATGTATCCATGGAGGTGGAGCAGACCCGGGATGCAACTCCGTTTGCAAGACCAGTGTCTCAAACATCAGACATGGAGAATACTATAAAGAAACTTGTAGCCACTGGACTGCAAGCAAAGAGGTTTTCGGGAGATCAGCATAGAAAGCTAAGGAAGTCGAATTTGGGACTTGGACGGAGTCACACCCGTCCACTATGTAAGCTGATGGGGGACTGCGATATAGCCCTTATCCAGGAACCTTGGATTTGCAAGGGACTGAGTTCAATCGGTGGGGCATTTGTATATAGTAGATCCACTGATAGATCCAGGACTTGTATACTAATCAACTTAACCAAGGTCAGCACAATAAGCCTTTTAGTCTGCAGTGCGGCAAAGCCATTTGGCAGATGCACCCGCCAGGGGGAGTGGTTTTAGTGGGTATATAAAAAAAGCGATTTATCACCATTAACACATGCCACAAGTTCCTATTAGAATTACCAACTCACCTAGATTAATTAGATTGGAACAAGTGATTCAAAAACTGCTCAGTAAACGAAACGGTTGAAACTTTTTAACAAATTTTAAATACAGTTATTGATCGGTTTATTCCAGCAACTAGTAGCAGTAGATCGAGATTTCCTACTTATGATTCACACGTCACTATACAAGTAACATGAGAAAGGTAAAAAATTAAACAAAAAATGGAAGTGATACAAAAATATGATTTTAAATGATCGACGATGTGCCTTGCAATATGCCACAGGCATATCGCAAGGCACATTCACTTCAATTTTGCACGAAAAATTGGCTGCGGAAAAAATCTCGGCAAGATGGGTGTCACGTTTGCTCACAGTGGAGAATAAACGCGATCGTGTGGTCGATTCTGAGGCTGTTTTGGCACTTTTCCGTCGCAATCCTGAGGATTTTTTGCGTCGATACATAATTGTCGACGAAACATGGATACATCACTACATTCCAGAGAGAAAAGAACAGTCAAAACAGTGAAAATCGGTGAAATCGGCCGGTATGGGTATGGTCACGGTCTTTTGGGATGCACACGGAATCATCTACATCGATTACTTGGAAAAGGGAAAACGATAACAGGATAACAGGAGAGCATTATGTGTCATTATTGGACCGGCTGAGCAAAGAAATCAAGGGAAAACGTCCTCATTTGAAACAGAAAAAGATTCTCTTTCATCAAGACAATGCACGGATGCACGCCTGAAGCAGTTGCCTTGGCCAAAATTATAGAATTAAAGTTCCAATTATTACAACATCCACCGTATTCGCCAGATATAGCACCCAGTGACTTTCTTATTTCCCAACTTGAAGAAATGGCTTGGCGGACAAAGGTTGACCTCTAACGAGGAGGTCATCACCCAAACAAATGTCTATTTTGAGGAGCTTCCAAATTCTATTTTTTGAACGGCTTAAAAAATTTGGAAAACCGCTTAGAAAAATGTATTGAGCTGAAGGGAGATTATGTTGAAAATAAAAAAAAATCTGCCCAAAAAAAAATGTTTATTCTACTTTTGTCTAAGGACTTATTGAACAACCATTGTACAAAACGCTTTATTGAGGAAACATCCAGACGCAAAGATTAGAAAAGTTGTAAATGCTTTTTGAACAAAAATAATATAATTAAATCCAGGTACCACTCATTGCCAGAACTTATGATAAAAAAATTATTATTCAAATAAAAGAGAAGTTCAGTGTTACTACAAACAAAAGTGTTAGAATGCAGATTCTAACCACACTTTCCAAAAGCTGAACTCTAAAAAAATGGAGACTGAATTTAGAGTGTCCAACTTTATTGCTCGAAAGGTAAAACAACTGTTACATGAAAAAGGTACTATACCATCCCCCGATCCAAAGCCTGGAAGAACATTTAATACTATAACGCTAGCACTAATCAGTGAATTTTATGAAAATGAAGAGATTAGTTAGGGTCTTTAATGATGCAACTGCATCCTTGGTTCAATCACATGTTACTGTAATGGCATTATTGGACCAAACTAAAGCTTTTGATTTAGTAGAAAAAGATTTGCTGTTATCTAAACTACAATATGTGGGAGTTGATAAACCAACCTGCAACTGGTTCAATAGTTATCTCAGTGGTAAGAAACAATTGGTTAGGTTGAATGATAAATCATCTATATTAGAACCTAAAGAAAAGGAGTACTGCAAGGAAGCAACTTAGGACCGTTGCTTTTTCTTTTATACATTGTAGATTTATAGATCTTGAAATACTGTAGTTATCATATGTACGCAGATAGTAGTAGTAGTAGTATTTATTCCAACCATCTACGTGTTGAACATGATTCATATTGTAACTGAAAAATACAGCAGATAATATAGTAATCTCTCAATTAACTTAAGTACATGGCAACATTAAGTTTAACGTATAACACAATTCTACACCACCTGTAGTTAAAGTTTTAAACATATCTTTGAAGTTTAACAGGTTTAAAAAAAGCTTTACTTTTTTAAAGAGGAAACTGACTTAAATATCTTTATCTGTAATATATTCAAGTACTGAATAGTATGCTTTCTTTAGTAATATCTTTTTCAAAGCTAACTTAAAGGCATATAGTGTCTGGTTCTTAAATCTGTTTGGGAGGTGGTTGTATAATTTGGGTCTCATATATATAGTATGCTGCTTTCAAATTTCCTTGTATTATGCATAGGAATTATCAGTACCTGTCCAGATTGTCTAGTGTCATTTTTAAAGATTTTAAAAAGAGAATTTTTGTATTTGTGAACAAAACAGATTCTAAAATGTAAACACAGGGAAAAGTAAGAATCTGTAAAGAAATGAATAGTTCTCTACAGCTTTGGTGCCTATTGGTTTTGCTAATTATACGAATAGCTGTTTTTTGTTCAAGGAATACTATGCATGTAAAGGTCGACATGCCCCAAAATATTACTACATATCGCAATGTACAGTAGAAATAAGCATAGTATACAATCAACAGTGTATTATGTGTCACCACACTGATAAGTTTGCACAATGCAAAATTAGCGTTTACTAGCCGCTTATGTATTTTCAATATATGGTTATCCCAATTGAGTAAACTAGTAGTGGTGATACCTAAGCATTCAAGGGTATTTACAGCTTTTATTTCAAGAATATCCCTAGCCCTTCCATCTGGTTCGTCCATTAACATATAGCAAGTTTTATCAAAGTTTAATATAATTTGGTTTAATTTACTCCATTTACTAATACTACTAAGTCCCTTTTGCATTGCAGATTCAAGATTTACCAAGCTTTTTACTGTGTAAATATAATAACTGAATCATCTGTATATAAGTGACAAGACTCATATTTAACGTTCGTAGGAAGGTCATTACTACGCCCTAGGTCCCGGGTTCGAATCCCGACACGGTCCGCTTGAAAAATGTTAGGCGAGCATTTTTCGCAAAAATACACCCTCGTTCGGATGAGAGGTAAAATGGAGGTCCCGTGTGTGAGTGTTGTCACGCACGTTAAAGATCCCTACCTTGCTTGGAACAGCAAGGATTCGGCAAAATTCAAAATTTTCCAGGTAAAAAAAAACTCGCTTCCTGGCCAATGTAGTACCTTCGGGTGGAGCATTGGAAAATCAAATGTAATGTATACGATTTGTTAAATAAGATTTTATTAAACTGTATGCTACTCCTCTAATTCCATAATGATATAATTTAATTAACAACATTTGATGCACCAGTGTGTCAAATGCTTTACTAAAATCACATGAAATACAACCTGTGTGCATCTTAGCGTCTAGACCAAAATATATATCTTTGGTAATGCTAAATAATGCAGTATCAACATTCTTACCTTTAAAGAATCCGTGTTGTAGTTTAGATATAATGCTGCAATCCCTGAAAAAGTAATTAACCTATTGCAAATACTTTCTCATAAATCTTAGAAATGCTACCTAAAAGTGAAACCGGTCTGTAGTTGGATATGTTGTGGGGGTCGCCTTTCTTTAGGATTGGAATAAATTTTGATATTTTAAAGCATTCTGGAAAAATGCCATGTTCCAATAAAATGTTAAATATATGCACAAGATGGTCAGCAAATATATTTCTAGTAGCTCTTCTTTATTGCAGGGAGTTAAAAAAATTGATTTAGCATTGGGAGAAGCTACACGGATATAAATTAGCTTTTATATTTTCCAAGTTGTTTGCTATTAGATGACTATAGTTTTGTGAAAGCAAAAGTGTTTTTTGAATAGATTTGCAATCGTTGTAGTGTCAGTTATTGTGACTTTATTCATTATTATTGACATATCAGTAGCCGTAAATTTTTTTGAGATTTCTTTTCTAATGATTTTCCAAATTATTTTAGATTTATTATCTGCTATGGATATTTTTTTATGCAGGTGGTTCTTTTTGCTTGTCCAATTAGAATTTTTAATTGTTTACAATAGCTATGCACATAGTTACAGAACCAGGGTTCATTAATTTGTTCACGAAGATAAAGCAAAATTTTTTTGTTATAACAGGATATTCTTATGCCTTCTGTAATCCATTCGTTCATTAAATTTTTTTGTTCGGCCTTCACAAGTGGAAATGGTTTGTTAAAAGAAATTACTACCATATTTTCTGGAATCTAATGTAATGCGCAGCTCGTTTTTGATGTGCAAGATTTTCAATTTTAATATTTTCCTGAATCTAATGCGCATCACCTACATCACAACAATAATTAGGAAATAGAAATCTAGGTACATGTACCTAAATAAAAATCTAGCAAATTAAAAAATCTGCTTTATTTAAACTGTATATGGAATATTCATTCATATCATTAAGTTTACTATACTGTCTTAAAATCAGAGATTAGGTATAAAGTCCTAGTCCATATTTAAAGAATGTTTTCAAATTAACTTGCATACATACCAATTTTCAAGGTAACTGATCTTCTGAATCGGAAGAATCTGACGAAACGTTATCGGAATCGCTAGTACCTTCATTGTCTTCCTCATCTTCATTCCAAAAAACGTCATCTTCTGCCCCATCTAATGCATTTGAGATGGAGCATTTCTTAAAGGACTTTTCAATGAGATTGTCCGGAATATTTTTCCAAGCTAGTGAAATCCAATGCGAGACAGTATTGGGCGAGGCACGCTTGATTTTCCCGGTCGGTGTCAGTTCACGATTTGGATCGCATAACCACTTAATGCACTGTTCTCGAACTTTATTTTTAAATGATTTATTTACACTGACATCCAGTGGTTGTAAAATGGACGTCATACGTCCTAGAATGACAAGTGTTGCGTTCATATCAGACATTTTTCTTTTAACTTGGTCAGTCATATGGCCTCAGAAGGAGTCTAAGCAGAGCATCGATGGGGTATTGAGAAGAGCGCCAGGTCGCTGACCCCACACATTCGTAAGCCATTCCAGCATTAGGTCCTCAGTCATCCACCCTTTCTCCTGGAATCGCACAAATACATCACTGGGGTAGAGATGGCAAGTTGTTTTATTTTTTGGTGACGTTTTTCTTTTAAAAATGGAGGAAGTTTGTTGCCATCTGCCGTAATGCCCAGCATTATGGTAATCTAAATCAAATCAAATCAAATCAAATCGCTTTATTGGTTTTATACCAAAAGGGATAGAATTCAGCACTGCTGATTTTAGATTCCACCCTTAAATATAAAATACAAAATATACGATTATATACATAATACAATAAACATCTAGGATAGTCTAAGACAGTCGCTGCTCCCTTATTAATACATCATAAAATTTTAGCCTAAATATATTTTTATTATTAGTCTCGTCAAATAGTGTTCTATATTTGTTTATTAAAACAGGTGCTACATAAGCATAACATGATTTAAATTTCTTTGTTGAGTGTTGCGGAATACTGAAATCATTGGTATTTCGTAGGTTAATACTATGCTGAGTAGCTCTGATTTGTATAGCTTCAAACAGGTAGTTTGGTCTACATTTGGCTAATATAGCATATATGTACACAGCGAAAAGGAGTTCTGCACGTTTATCATATTTAAGTATACTCTTAGAATTATAGTATGGTGTTATATGTTGCTTACGTTCGATATTATATGAATATCTAAAACATACATTCTGAAGTACTTGTATTCTTTGCCTTAAGTAGCCTGCTAAAAATTTATAGTAAACTACACTACAGTAATCTATATGACACAACACAACACTATTACATAAGTTCCATTTAATGTTTGAGCTTAACAGAAATTTGTATCTGTAAAGGGTCCGCATTTTACTATAACACAAACCTATTCTTTTGTTGATATGTTTTTCAAACGTAAGATGCTTGTCGAGAGAAATGCCTAAATATTTAACACAGTCAGCAAATGTCACTACCTTATTGCTAATTTTGATATCTAGAGATCTTTGCACTTCAGATTTAACATGGTTTACCTGTGAACCAACGAGTAATGCAAGTGTTTTGTTAGCATTAAGGATAAGACCATTGTCGTGTACCCATTTATCCACTACAACAAGATTTTCATTCAGTTTTACTATTGCATCATCGACAAGTGAAACATTACTAGAAACATAAAGTAGGATATCATCTGCATACATATGATATTTGCATTCTGGTGATAGTATTTCTGGAAAATCTGACGTAAAATAGCAAAGAGTAGGGGCCCAAGATACTACACTGTGGAACACCTCGTGAAACACAGCGGAACTGGGACTGTTGTCCATGTAGTTTAACTGATTGCTGTCTGTTACTCAAATAGTCTTTAAACCAATCTGTTGCAATATTATCGCACCCATAGAAACGAAGCTTAGCAACAAGCAGGTTGTGATTGATTAAGTCAAACGCCTTACTGAAGTCTAGAAATAATAGATAAACAATATTTGATGCATCAATTGAGCATGTAAGATCATTAACAACCTTACTTAGTGCAGTTGCTGTGCTATAGCCAGTGCGAAATCCAGATTGGAATGTGGGTAATAAGTTCCATTTTGATATGTGTTCAATTAGTTGTGTGTAAACTATGTGTTCCATAACCTTTGACATTATAGGCAATATACTAATTGGGCGTAAATCAGCATATGTAGTAGCCAGAGGTTTTTTAGCAATTGGAGTGATAGTCGAATATTTCCAAGCTATAGGGAATTTGCCTGATTCTAATGATACATTTATAATATGCGTTAAAACATTAATAATGAATGGCATTACCAACACTAATATTTTCTTATTTATGCCATCAAATCCTTGAGCATTAGACCTGATCTTCATGATCGATTTCTCTACCACATTTACATTTACTGGTTGTAGAATGAATGGCCCATTTATAGCTTTGTGAATGTTTTGATTGTAAAAGTTCATTTGATGACTTGGTATTGATCGATCTGGGATGGATTCAATAAAGAATTCGTTGACTTCATCAGAATTTTGAATTTCATTTGAAATTTGGGTGTTCGTTTTTGAATGTATTTGACATCTATCAAAAATATTCCATAGCTGCTTAGGATTGTTAATATTATTCCTACATTGATATTCAAGATATGCTTTTTTTTCATTCCTTACTGCTGTTGTGATAATGTTTTTTAGGTCTTTATAAAAGCGAAGCTTAGTATTGTTCTTAGTCTTAATATACTTGCTATATTCCAAATGCCGTAGACGTATCATCAGTCTGATGGTGGGCGTTATATATGGTGCTGCTTTTCGCATCCACTCGTTCTTATTCGTACCTCTTTTGCACCTTTCTCTTTCAATTATGTAATTGCTTGTCATATCAAACCAAATTGGTGTCTCATCCGCATTACCGATCAGTGCTAGTCGATAATTGACCTTTTGTTGAAGCTTAATTACATGACGTTGAAAATTAAATAATTTTTCTTCGAAATCGGAAGGAAGTTTCTGACATACAGTCGTTCGCCGCCTCAATGACCGTCCAGTTCTTCTTATGAAACGCTCAGCCCAACCACGACTACACTTAAACACACCACTCGGTATTTTCAGGTCAGCAGCCACTTTAGAAGCTTTACGTTGTATTGTTTTACTAGTCACGGGTAGTCCATTTCTTCTCTCAATAACCAATTCTAGCACTTTGGTGTCTTCCTCCCTGTTAGTTTTTCTTGATGCTCCACAAGAAAAAATTGCTGTTTTATGTTGCTGCCATAACCTAATGTTGATCTCTGCTATGCTAAACTCTCTTGCAGTTTGCCGGTTTCCATGTCGTTCAGCATGCAAAATAATCTTTCTCTTGAAACTGGCTCCATACAACACTCTTCTCTGTTTCCGGTCCATATTGAATGAAAACAATACCTAGTATAGGTTGTAAGTGCACTACAGTAGGCTACCGTCTACAATACGATACACGAATACGAATTACACGTCTTCTACAGTACGTCTACTATAAAGGTTAAGTTATCAAACTTGTAGTTGGGAACAAACTGAAACTGAGGTAGCAGGTTGTCAGTTGTTCCCTCTTAAATTCCATGAACAGTATGACTCATCAGTAAGATAGTGAATGGGCAGTTTCTCCAATCTACTACAAACAAGATATAAACATCCTGTTGGGTCAATTATTCATATTTGTTGATTTTTACTAATACCATGTATCAATACTCAGTATTTATAGTTAATGTCAACAAACAGCCAATGTAGTTCGTTACATAAAATAAATATGTGCCTGTTATCTAAATAAATAAATTAATTGAAATTATAAATAAATAGTATCGTTTTACTAGGTATACCAACAGCTAGGTACGTTAATTATTCAAACGTACACATTAAATATGGTTTCAATCAAATCTGCAGAAAATATGCGATTTTAGTGCGTCATCGATTCTAAAGCGTACCCTGAATTTTGAAACTAAAAATGGACAGAAAAGAAGCGCATTAGATTCGAGAAAATATGGTAATTTGTTCATAAAATCATTGATCAATAAGTGCACATTCTTAGTAGTTAACTGAATAATATGCTCCACCTCAGTAAATTGTGCAATATTATCATCATTAAATTTGCGGAAATATTTACAACTCATATTTTTGGGAAATTCATCGTTACTAACATTTTTACTAGCAATTTTTACGATTGCAAATAATGGCCAATGATTATATGTGATATTACACCTGTCTGTAGTACATGAGAGTAGTTTGTGAAATATTATCAATACAAGTATGACTTGTTGCAGTTGTTCTAGTTGGAGCTTTAATTAAGAGTTTTATACCAAACGATTTAAAAAAGGATAAAATACAATGTTTTGACTTTTTGTCCTTTGGAAAAAGCTAGCAAATCCACATTAAAGTCTCCACAGAGTAAAACATATTTGTTGATTATGGATAATTTGTTTAGTACTAATTCACATTTTTCAATGAAAATATCTAGATAACCATCTGGCGTTCTGTAGATGCATATAATATATATGTCTTGAACACAAATTACACTTATTTCAAAGTGATTTTCTACACAAAATTCATTTACAGAATAAATGTGCATTAGGTTAATACTTTACAAAGATACACATACCTCCCTGTAGAAGTTTGAATCTACAGGAATAAGATACCATTTTATAACCCAGCAAACAAGATTTATAAAAATCAATTTCCTCCAACCTTAAATGATGTTCTGTAAGGCAGATAACATCATATTTAATTTCTGAACTATTCAAAGCTGATGTAATTGCAAGTGCTTAGAATTGCGTATAGATTAAATATTAGTATGAAAAAGCTTGAGTGTAGCATTTAATGCGATGTCAGTAATAAAAAATGTAAATTTGAAGTTACCTTTCTTTGCAAAAGTGCACTTGTCAACTCATTATACAGGGGCGTGGAAACTATTTCTATTAAATTAATATTACATATGTTAGTATTCTAACCTCAATAAAAATAATAAGAGCTTATTAATTTATGGTAATAATGCAGACTCGGACATTCAAGGAGTTGAAAAATCCAGATTTATTTTTGTATCTAGAGTACATCCTAAATTTAATAAAGAAGATATCTTGGGATTTCTTAGTAAAAACAGCATTGAAGCTTCATCTTGTGTTGAATTAACTACCAAATTTAACAATTATAAGTCCTTTAAAATTGGTGTAAATAATTTACATGTAAGTAAAATATTGTCAAATAACTTATGGGGTAATCATGTTATTGTCAAGCCATTTAGATTCAAAAGTAATCAGCTCAGAGTAGGGGTTTTCAATAAACTATGACCAATCAGTTTTTAATAAAATACATGAGGATAAACTTCGTAAATCTCCAGGGGTTTCAACCTTGAATATTTTTTGTTTGAATATTCAATCATTAAGCAATAAAATTAATGACATGGAGGCATTTTTTATTTCTAATAAAATTAAATGTGACGTATTATGTTTAACTGAAGTGAACATAAAGAGTGATGCTCTACAATTTGTTAAAATTAATAATTTGGTACCTATCTCTAGCTTTGTCAGATCTAAATTTTCTTGGGGAGGAGTGACTATTTTTGTAGATGAGAAATTTTACGCCACTCCTAATGTGTTGGAGTCAATCAATAAATACTCAATTGAGTTACATGCTGAATTATGTGCAATACATTTTAATCGTATCAATCTTACTATTATTACTATTTATAGATCCCCTAATAAGGGATCAATTGACATATTTTGTGAAACGCTTCACAGAGTATTTAAGCGCCTTGGTTTGCCTTTTAGGTCTCACCTCTTGGCCTGTGGTGATTTTAATGTTCATTTTGAATCTACTGAGAAAGCAGCTATAACACTGATTGATTTTTTTGTTTCCTTTGGCTTGTACATTGTTAATAAAACAGCTACTCGTCCTTCTCATTGTCTTGATACAATCTTTACCAATATTCCATCTCTCTCTTGTAGAGTGGTTAAGACTGGCTTGTCTGATCATTTCGGCCTTGCCACTCAAATAAATCTTGACGATAATGTTAAAGTTGTTAATCATCATAAATCTTATCGACCTTATACAATATATGGAAAATATAAATTTTTTAATCATCTCCAACTAGTTAACTGGAACTTTATTGATAATAATAGTCTGTCCATTAATGAAAAATTTACTAACTTTATGTCTATAATTGCTTCTGTAGCTGATCTATGTTTTCCTATCAAACACTTAGGGATATTGAATAACTGTTCCAAAAAAGTTGTCAATTGGTTTACGGATGACCTACGAAAGATGCGTGATAAATACTTACTTCATGTTGAATTCTATGATGCTTTTCCTAGTGCAGAACTCAAACTGCATGTTAATAAATTAAAATATGCTTATCGTCATGCACTCAAAAATGCTAAAATTAATGCCTATGACAACTATATTCTTAGAGCTAATAATAATAATAAAAGAAAATGGGATTTGATTAATAATTTCAAAGGTTCTAAAAACAGAGCCAATGATATGAACACCCATTTCTCAGCCGATGACTTCAACTATTCTTTTATTGATTCTGTTGCAGAAATCTTATCCAATTTATCGAATACTAACACCAGTACCACAACTACTTATACACATAGTTTCTCTGGTTTGGTACCCTCTTTCCATTTTGAAGAAGTTTCTTTCAACTACGTGCGAGATGTTATCTTAGCGATGAGGAATTCCCGATCGAAGGATTTGTTTAATATTAACATCTCTTTAGTTAAATCAGTTATCAACAGTATTCTTATTCCGCTAACCAAATTACTTAATATTTGCATAAAGAAAGCAGTTTCCCCTGATATTCTGAAACAAGCAAAAATGATCCCTGTTCATAAAAAGGGTATGTTTGATGATATTAAGAACTATCGTCCTATTTCTCTTTTACCCACTTTTCAAAAGTTTTTGAATGTATATTAAATACTCAAATTACTTCTTATCTTGAAAATAATAGTTTGTTTTGTGCTGAGCAATTCGGCTTCTGAAAAAAATTATCTACTAGTGATGCATTAGTCAAATTAGTAAATAAAATTTCAGATGTTTTTGAGGAGGGTAGTTATCTTGCCGTTAAATTCTGTGATTTGACTAAGGCTTTCAATTGTGTTGATCATGCCCTCTTAGTTAACAAATTAAAAGGTTTAGATTTTGATGATGATAGTATTAAGCTAATTGCTTCATATCTGACTGCCAGATCTCAACGTGTTTTTTACAAAGGCAAATTGTCTAGCATGTGTGAAGTTTTTTCTGGTGTTCCTCAAGGTTCCATCCTCGGTCCGCTCCTTTTCTTATGCTTCATTAACGACTTACCTTTTTTTCTAAAAGACAAGTGTGATGTTGTCCTTTATGCAAATGATACCACTCTATATAATAAGAGTGATAATATGGCTCAACTGGTAGCTGACAGTACGACATCTTTATGCCTCACTGAATCATGGTTTAATGATAACAAACTTGCCCTGAATAGTGATAAAACCAAACAAATAATTTTTTCATTAAAAAGGGATTCTTTTTAAAAGGAGCAATCAGCTAGTTTTCTCGGTATCACCCTGGATCGCAAATTAAGTTGGGACACCCACTGTGATCTGCTATGCAAAAAACTTTGCCGAACTATTTATTTCATAAACTCTTTGGTAAGATCACTTTCACCTAATGTGCTACTGTCATGTTATCATGGCATGTTCCATTGTCATATTTCATATGCTATAATTGTGTGGGGTCACTGTAGCGGCTCACTTCGGGTTTTCAAGCTTCAACGTAGAGTTGTTCGCATTATGTCTAACCTTGGGTTCCGTGATGACTGCCATGCATCTTTTATGAAATTTAAAATTTTAACTTTGCCTTGTCTGTTTATTTTACAATGTCTGCTTTACATCAAAAAACAAATCTTACAATATCAACACAACACTGATATTCATCACTTTGACACTCGTAACAAGGGAAAATTGGTTGTACCTTACCATAGGCTAAGTAGGAGCAGAAATGGTTTGGCTGTATTTTTTATAATGCACTTCATTCTAGCATAAAAGATTTGCCTCTTTATCAATTTAAATTGAATATCAAAAGATTCTTATTAGAAAATGCTTTCTACACAGTACCTGAGTTTTTAGCTTCAGTTGGTTCTTTAAGGTTGTCCTCTGAAGATTTATAACATAATTTCCATCTTTTTGGTGATTTTTTTTAAATTGTATATTCTAAACATATTTTTATTGTATTTGACAAATTGTTATTCACATCAGTGATTCACACATGTTTTATTATAAATAAATAAATATTAATTAATCTTCACATTGAATCCTGTATTCACTTTATCCATAATTACGTTACAAAGTTTTCGCTTCCCATTTAGTGTCATGTGAAGACCATGCCAGGTAAAGCCATTAGCATTAATATTTTATTTGTATATATATATCGGTGATACATTTTTCGCACTTCATTGAAAATGTCCCAGTTTAATTTATAAATAAACTGTTTTAGATATGGACGACCTAACCAGTATGGCACAGTAAAAAATATTACATTGGTCTTATTCATTATTCTTAATTTATCCCAGAATTGTTGTTTATTTATAGAGGTCTCTTTAAGTGCATTATTTGTACCTGCGATGATAATTAAATAATCATCCTTGTTAAGATCTTTTATTTCTGCTGCAACATTTTCGATGACTGCTTCCCATGTTGCTCCTGGTTTAAGGAAGCACACTAAGTCAATCTCATGTTGTTTGGTTAATATGTATAATATATCAACACATCTTCGTCCAAAAGCGTTTCTCACAGAATTTATTCCTTTCACATTTTGGTTTGTAGGTGTATAAGAACTATTTACATTTTTGTTTTTGTTCATTGTAGCATAAATGGAAGTTTTTGAATTTTTATTAATGTTGATGTAATCACTAGGTACCTGTAATGACAACATAGGTATCTTTTTTAAGTGAACATTTTTGTGTAATCCAGAAATTATTTGAGTTGGTTCATTGTTGAAATAACTATTCGCACGAGTACTACTCAACTCTGCTTCACATACCGTTTGTAATTCACTTTCATCAGTTACTATTGCAAAGACCTTGTTATTTATATTTGGTTTTCTTGCTGTTTGAAAATTTGGTCTGTTGTTTACATCATTATCACTTATATACTGTAAGGCACCATCTGCAGGTTGAACTGGTTTATGTGGTAAGCTTTCTGTAATTGAATGATTACTTTGTTTAGATTTAAATATGACTTGCAAATATACATAACCACACTGGTATTCAACCTTCAAGAGGCAGTTATAGACCTTAATAACATATTAAGAGACGTAAGCAATTGGTGTAGTAACAACGGACTACGGTTGAGTCCACACAAATCAACTGTCTTATACATTGCTTTCACTAAACACCATTCTAAGATTGACTACGATAACCTTCAGGTATCTTTAGACAATAATGTCATAGAAAAGATTGCTGCGGTAAAAATTCTTCGAGTAATACTTGATGAAAATCTGAATTTCTCTGAACATGTAAAAGTCTTTCAACAGTCGTTCTATACATTGAAACTACTTTATCAATTCAAAGATGATTACTGCTGTTTTGCATACTATTTTTTCTTAACTTAGAAAAATAAAACTAAATTGCAACTAATTCAAAATGCTTGCTTTCGATATGTTTGTCGTAAACCATTTATTCATCCTGTCACACCATACTTAATCGATACGAAAGAATTAAATATTGAAAAACGTATGCGCTTATTATGAACTGCGTTTGTACATAAAATAGTAAATACTGAATTCGCAACTAACCAATAGATTGCAAGAGCACTGTGTTAACTTAAAGTATGATAGCTATACAATACCGAGTCATAAAACTTCAAAATTGAGGGGAAGTTTCTCATATACAACCCCTACATTATTAAATCAGCATTTTCAACATCTCAGCAGTACAGTAAATACATTTAAAAAAGTTATTACCAAAGACTTATTGAATTATTAAACTAGGTATGTAACTCTTATTGGCTTAATGTTATTGATTGATATTATTAATTATTGTTATGTATGCAATATGTTATGTATGTAATATGAAGAAATAAATAAATATGAATAAATGCCTGATAGAAAAGACTTTGTTTCAATAAAAAAAGATGGCAGATGTGTCCATGTTCAAAAGTATTTAATTCTAAGTACATTAAAAGAATCATATGTACAATTTAAGGAATGTTATCCTGATAAGAGAATTGGATTTTCTAAATTTTGTGGACACTCAAAGTTTTTCGCTCAGATAATGGTACAGAATTCACATCATTTCAATTTTCTACGTTTCTAAAAGATAAAGGCATAATTCATGAAATGCCGTCGCCATATCTTCATGAACAAAATGGTCGTTTAGAACGAGAACAATTGTGGAATCTGCTAGAACTATGTCGTATAACAGGAATATTTCAAAAGCGCTTTGGCCGGAGGCCGTTGCATGTGCAGTATATCTTTTGAATACAACAGTTTCAAAACATTCTAATGGTATGACTGTTTTTGAAAGTTGGTTTGGTTTTAAACCAGACATACAACATATTCGAGTTTTTGGGTGTGACGCTTACCTGAACTTACCTAAAGAAAAACGACATAAATTTGATCCAAAATCAATGAAATTAATCATGGTTGGTTACGAAAAAGGAAACGGTTCTTTATCGTTTATGGGATCCTTCTACTAAGAAAATTTTTAAGAGCACTAATGTCGTGTTTAATGAAAATTTGTCATCGGTTGAATCAGTGAAACTACCAGGTGTGGTATGACATTGATCTTGTGTTTGAGAACTCTGGTTTGGACATTTTAAAGCCTGATTTGGTCGAACCGGTTTCTGTAAATGAAAGTGACGGTGTATTAGATAGGTTACGTGATCGGAGCAAAATTAAACCACCTATTAGATATGAAGAATATGAACTTTCTGCTTTTACTGTGGATAGTGAACCGTTAACGTATCAAGAAGCAATTTCTGGTAAAGACTCATTGTCTTCGTCTCGAGCTATGCAAGGAGAGACCGCTGCTCTTCATGAAAATTCGACTTGGACATTGGTAAAACTTACTAATAAAGAGAAAATTCTTGGGTCAAAATGGGTTTTTAAAAAGAAATATAAACCTAATGATAGAGTTCGGTTTAAAGCACGTTTAGTTGCTCAGGGTTATGCTCAACGCGAGGGCATAGACTATAGAGACCCATTCGCACAGGTTGTGCGTTATGAATCGGTACACGTGTTATTGGCAATCGCTGCTGAAAAAGACTATCACATTAAACAGTTCGAAGTAAAAACGGCGTTTTTATATAGCGAATTGAAGGAGGTTATTTACATGCAACAACCTCCCGGTTTTGAAAAAGACTTGGATTCAGTATGTCTCCTACAAAAGTCTTTGTATGGACTTAAACAGGCACCTAGGTGTTGGAATTCAAAATTTGTCACATTTTTGGAAGAATTCCATTTTAAAGCAACAAATGCAGACAGCTGTGTTTTTGTTAGAGAATATGAAATAAACACAGTTTTTCTGGCCTTGTATGTTGACGATGGATTGCTAATTTCCAATTGTTCCAAAACAATTTCTGTTATATTGCCGCAAATGAAACAAAGATTTCAAATCACAGTTTCAAATGACACATTTCATTGACATGGAAATAATTCGTAATCAAAATGAACGGAGCATAGGTATTTGCCAGGCAAAGTATGTTAAGAAAATGCTTAGAAAATTTGGTATGGATACATGTAAACCATCGAAGGTTCCGGCAGAACCTGGTTTACATTTGAGTTCATTGGAAATATCCAAAGTGGAAAATACCAAAGAAATACCATACAGGGAGGCAATCGGTGCACTTCTATTTTTGGCCAGGGTGAGCCGACCAGATATTGAGTACGCTGTAAATCAGGTTAGTCAATATTCTACATGTTTTGGTACTCAACATTGGACAGCCGTAAAGAAGGCTACCCAAAATTATGGCATTATCTATGGAGGTAGTGGGAGCAGTAATTCTGCATTAACTGGTTTTACTGATGCAGATTATGCCACTGATATAAACTCCAGAAAATCTACTAGTGGTTGTATATTTATACTAAATGGTGGTCCTGTGTTATGGTCGAGTAGAAAACGAGTCGTTGCTCTTTCGACAACAGAAGCTGCATATATAGCTCTAAGTGATGGTACAAAAGATTCTATTTGGTTGAAAAGTTTTCTTCAAGATTTAAAAATCCAAGAAGAGAGTGTTACAGTAATGGTTGATAACCGATCAGCAATTAAATTATCAAAGAATCCTGAATTTCATAATCGGAGCAAGCAGATCAATGTGCGTTATCACTTTATAAGAGAATTATATGCTCGTGGTGATATAGACATTGTTTTTGTGGAATCTAGGGAACAGCTGGCTGATATACTTACCAAATCCTTGGGTCCTCAAATTTTTTGTTATCTTCGCAAAAAATTAAATATTGTGGATTTGGTGCAGCTTAAGTGGGAGTGTTAAATATATAAGCTGCAAGTGTGGTTATATTTGTATAATAATGTGACGGCGATATATTTAGCTTTGCATTTGTAAGGCAAGGATGCACAATGGGTATGTTGATATTGGTTGCGTGGAGTTTGCATCCTTGTCTAACAGTTAATTTTTCAAAAAAGGGTGTAGTGTGCTAATGACATTGGTAAATGTCACACAAGTTTATTTTTTTAATAGAACCGTAACTAGTTTTTCCTTGACGTTAATACTTGTTTATTAATATAGGTATAAACCAGCGAGATTCGACGGCTTCCGAGTATTTATTTGCATCCTATTTTTGGTGTAATCCTTTCAGATTTAAAGGCTCGGTTTGAAGAACTTGATAGCATCAAAAATGGATGGAAATCAATAACAAGTGTGTCCTGCAAACTATTACAAAACCGACATAAGAGTTTTGGATTATTTGCCTGTGTTTGCCAAAACTTTTAAGGCACTCTTTCATCGCTATTTGCGACACTTAAACTACCTCTAAATCAATGCACTGTACTTAGCTATTTTACTGAAAATTATGTATTTGTGCTTCAAGATTCTGCACAAAGCTTTCATTGGAACAGTGCTCAGACAACCATACATCCATTTGTTATATATCACATTGATGAGGACACCAAAAAAGTTGGTTCACCTGAGCTTAGTTATTATTTCTAATTGCTTGGTGTAGAGTTGCTGTTCATGTGTTTCAACGTCTCATGATCGACTTTCTTAAACAGAATCTGTCCTACAAACCTGAAAAGCTGATTATTTTTCAGATGAAGCTGCATCGCAGTATAAAAACAATTTCTCAATCTCTGTCATCACGAGAATGATTTTGGCATTAAGGCAGAATGGAACTTGTTTGCATCATTACATGGAAAAAATACACGTGTCGGTATTGAAGGCACTGTTAAACAACAAGCAGCATTGTCCAGTTTACGAATAGTTTACAATATCAAATTATGACCCCTCACCAACTTTACAATTAAGCTAAGGACAACATTGGCAATATGTTTTTTGTACTTCACTACATATGAATATGAAACAGAGGAAAAGGACTTGAAAAGCATGTTTGCAGCAGCAATAACAATAAAAAGTATTCATCAATTTCATAGTTACAGTCCTATGAATGAGACAAGAATTTTAGTGAAACGCTACTCATTTTAGGAGGATTCCAGTACAGAAGTACTGTCAATTGATGATCTGGACATTAATGACGTTGTTAGCTTTGCAACATGTCAATACTTAGAAAAGTGGTGGTTAGGAATAGGAGATGAAGTAAAAATAGACGTTCTCCATCTTTCACCCACAATTTAATGATTTACTAGTTGTGAATGAAAGTGGGGTTTTAACAACAACAGCTACAGGAAGAATTTGTCGACACAGATGCAGAGACCAGAAAGGCAAACAAAAAGTTATTTGTTAAATTACAGAAGAACTAACCTGTAACTACTTCTCTGACTGCTAACTCTAAAAAACTCATATTTTTACCAAGTAAAACTTCTAGCTTTTTGGGACTGTTCCTCTTTGTTTTATGTTTGACTATGTATTAGTATTTAGTATACTGGGTAATGTAATAAGATTTAAAACTCAAGTCTATTATCATGTAAAAACACTAAAACGCGAATTTTTCACAGTAAGTTTAAGTTTTTGCCATAACTCCTTATCACATTGAGATCCCACTCCATAAATTTCAGGTCTTATAGTTGGTAACAAAACTGAAAACATTTCTTTTAAAATTTTTAAAAACACCTCAAATATTTTGACTTTTTAATATTTTTTATTCTTTATCTAAGATAGTCCACGGGTTTTTCAAAAATCCTTACGGAATTTTCTTTAAAATGAGGGGTGAAGAAGCTCTGTACTACTTAAAGAATAGAAGTTAAGCAATATTGAAAATGCCTGTGCAAACGAAAAAACTTGTTTTTATGCAAATTTTAAAACTGAATTACATCAAAACCTAATAAGATATAATTTCTCTAACAAATATATTTTAATTTAGACATTTTGGAAGAATGGTCCTGAAAGTTTCAAAAAGATCGGAGATGGTCAAGTTGGCTGACATTGGTTTGGAATTAGCCATAAAAGTATTAAACCAAAATTTGTGAAATTTAGAATCTTCAATTATCTGATTTTGGTCTTTATTTTACTATCTCAGATAGAAAGTATACTCAAAACAAATTCTAAAGCACAGGTGTATTATATGGATATACGAGTCATGTAAATCGAAAATTTGGTTAACTAATAATATGAAAATAATTGTCAATTATATATATATATATATGATTGGTAAACATCACTGAAAGAATAAATTTTTCCAATATTATTCAAATTCTCATTATCACAATTATAAACCTTTCATTTATTTAAGGGACGTGATTTCATGTCAGCGATTCAGAAAAAGGGATGCTAGCATCCTGCAGCCTTTAAACTAGTGTTTCGATGTGCAGATAAATAGTAGTGACTGAATTATTCAATATATGGCACATATGACATTCAATATGTTAACATTATAGTTGCTAGATCATAAAATAGTAAAACGGTAAAACATAGACAACAATACACAAATACTGGGAAGTATGAAGAAATAACAAAGTCCTATTGCATCAATAATAATGTAAACAATCCAATCTATTAATTTTATTAAGTGTTTCGTAACACAACCTTACTATACGAAAATATTAAACGACATACATGCTATAACAGTCCCACTTATAAATATATGTCTTATATTAAATAATGAAGATGTACAATGAAACGACGAAATTTATATCCTTTTAATATAAAAAATCTAGTCTTTATATATACTTTGTACAAAATAAAGCCATTTAAATTACGAACAATATAATTCAAGTACTCATTACGCTAAAGCCACGTTGGTTACTCGACAACAGTTACATCACATGAGTTGGAAATTAAATTACCTATTTTGTATATAGAAACAATTATAAATATCGTAAAAAACAAAATTAAAACAGTAACGCACTCATTCCACCCATTTCACTCTGTTCTTTAACAAATATTTCGAAGTATTGATAGATAATTGTAACAGCAAGTAAAATACCAGTACCCGATCCGATAGCTCCTAGAAAATCGGCTAAAACAGAAAGAGCACCGATGCAAAGACCACCGAAAGCAGCAGCAGTAGGAATGTATCGATTAAGTTCGTGTATCATTGAATTATCTCTATGACCACGCATTACCATCTGCTGTTCTTTTAATTGTTTGGCAACATCTTTAGCCGAACTACCAGATACTTCAATCCACGTTTTTGAAAAGAAGGCACATGAACCTAACATGAAAAATATATACAATACTGCATGTACAGGATCTTCAAGAATATGTCCAACACTTTCGGGCGGACTTAAATAATAACATAAACCTCCGATTGGATAGGAACGTGCAGGGCCTCCACCGCTTACATCGGCCCAAACACCTAACATATTTACTAAGAAGTTACCATGAAATTTAACAGCTAACATTTGTGATATAACGTATAAATTTGAAACAAGTGCAGACTGGAGAATAATAGGAATATTTGAGGTGTAAAATAATTTAATTGGGTAACTCGAATACTGACCACGATAACGAGCACTTTTAATAGGAAGATCAACGCGAAAACCTTGGAAGTATATAACAACTGCGAAGACTAGTATAGTAGCAAGAAGATTCATTAAATTGGGTAAGTTTTGACGATAAAAGGCTTCTCGTAGAGCACGTACTTTATCTTGACGTGTAGTTATTAAATGGAAAAGAGCAATTACAGCTCCTTCAAATTCTGTTCCCCGACCGGTGTTAACTGTTGCCGGAGAAAATGCTTTCCAAATAATTGTTTCACAAATATTTGTAGCAATGAAAAGTGAAATGCCAGATCCTAATCCATAGCCTTTCTGTAATAATTCATCCAATAGTAGTACAATTAATCCAGCAACGAAGAGTTGAATAATAATAAGCAAACAAACTCCAGCTCCAATTTCAGCAGGGTCACCATACATTCCCGTCATTACATACACAATTGCCTGGCCAACAGTAATAACCATACCAAACACTACAATTAAAGAATTACAATTCAGCTTTTATCATCTCAGATACTTACATTTTTGAGCACCGTTAAACAAAGCTCTGTCTTTAGGTGTATCACCGACTTCAATTATTTTAGCTCCTGCTAATAATTGCATAATAAGTCCCGATGTCACTATTGGGGAAATACCAAGTTCCATTAACGTTCCTCTGTTAGATGCTAAAATTACACGAATCCAATAGAAAGGATCTGCAGAGTCTGAACTCATAATTCCAAATAAAGGAATCTTAAAGAAGGAAGATATAGAGTAATACACTAATTGTTAATAGCAAGTTACCTGGCAACATACTAAGAATATGAATAAGGTAATGGCAGTCCATAGAACTTTCTCCCTAAATTGGATCTACAAAAATTTTAATCAACATCTGTTACTAAAAAATGAGTAAATGGTGAAAGGTTGAAGCACATAATAATATTAGCAACCATAAGGAAAATTTTAGAAGAGCAATGTTATACTAAATGAACGTAAAATATGGTACAAAATAACATTAGAAAACATACCTTTCGTTCTGGTTTTGCTATTTCTGGTAAAATACTGCAAAAAGGCTTTATAACTTCTAAAAATTTGACTGAAACAAATACACACATTAAGTAAAACATGAAAGATATATTTATAAAATAAATAGTTAAATTTAAGGAAAAGTTTTGAGGTTAAATAAAATAAACATAATAAATAAAAAATACTTACTCCCCATTTTTTTTAGGGCTAATTAAATTCTATTAATTAAACGCACTTCTTGTGCTTTAACACGTTGAACTCGTACCGATAAATTAAAATGTGGTAACCTTAACTGTCGTGTTCGTAAAGGATTACGGTACTTTCGACAACTTGGCCGAGAGCCGTGGACAGGCCGAACACGTAGCAGGAATGCCGGTCACGTGACCAATGATGTTGGCCTGTGTTTCATTACGATATTAATCTGAGAGAAATATATAGGTACCCATACCAAATTCTGCAGGTTTAATAAAATAAATTTCTCCAATGATTTGTATAAAATAATAGCCAATAAAGATGCAAAGTTTCTAAAACGCGTGGCCTTGATTGACAATTATTTCTTGCGAGCTATATAAGCTAAATGTATTAATTGTGATGGTTATATTTTAAAGTATGTATTTAAAAAACTGTAATGACAGGCATGAGATTAATTTAATGTACTTTTCGTTCAGTTATATTTAAATGCAGAGTAAAGACGAAAAAGACAGCTAATCCGTATAACACTTGAACAAGTTTAAATTATTAAAATACCATTTGTTGATGTAGCAGAAGAATTCCTATTTGATTTAGTATATAGTTGAGCAAATGTTCTCTTTTTCCACTTTGAAAAGCGATGTAAAGTTAGCAAGATATTGATAAGAATAAACAATTCTGCTGTTTATTTTTGGATATATATTTTTTGATATATATATATATATATATATATATATATATATATATATATATAGTGAAATTAATAAGATGAAATAATAACTTAGACTTTTTAAGTAAAGCCCAAATGATCATTTCAAATCGAGCTAGTAATTGAAAGAAGGAAAATATAAGGCCTTGGACATATATATAATAAATCAACTTACCTTGTGTAAAAAACTACCTAAAATATATATATATATATATATATATAAATATATATATATAATAATAATAATAATAATAATAATAATAATAATAATAATAATAATAATAATAATAATAATAAAACAAAATAGGGATACAAATGTTTAAGAACTGGAGATTAAAGAGATTGGTTTTGAATGTATTTATAGATCAAAATCAAGGGGCATGGTTATGCATAGTTGAAATCAAATAAAGTCAAGCATGACATCGTTGCGCATATGAATAAAACACAGCCACAATATTGTTATGCTACTCTATTATCTGGCTCTCCCCCAACTAAAAAGGATAGCTAGAAAAATATTCGTCGACTGTATAATTCAATGCATCCACTCTGAACGTATGTCCATAAAATATATCCCTTTGTAATTAATTGTCAAACATTTTTAAGGTTAGGTTAGAATTTGTGCTTTGTTATTTAACTTGCGATTTTCTACTTTTCTTCTAAAGATAATTCTGATATACAACAAACAGTTGTTTTTAAAACTAAGAACCTTCTACACATTGAATAGTGTATGGTCAACACATCAAAATGAACACGCTTCGTAACAAACATTTGAACTCTCAAGCTCAGTTGTTGGTGATGAATGTTCTAACATATTTTGAAAGAGAACGTGATAATCATAGAGCGTTGGCCCCATTTGAGTCAGTATTGCAGGTATAATCAAATTTTCAAGTGATATGTTGTGTTTTAACTGTTGCTTATTGTTAGCGAACATCTGAGGCTTGTGGGATAGGACTAAGTTTTCTTCGTTTCATTAAAAAGAGAGTTTTAGAAGCCCGAAAAGAAAATAAAGTTCCAGAGTCACCGAGCAAGCACCGAAAATGCAACAAGTCTAAATCGTCTGATGTAGATGGTTTTGTAATAGATGCGGTTAAACGAAAAATTTACGAAATGTATTCCAAACGTAATATAATTTTCATAATAATTTTATTTAGTGTTTTTTAGTATTATGCTTTTAGGGCTCCATGTAACTGTTAAATCTTTACGACTAGAAATTGTAACCGCTCAAATTTTTAACTTCAGCCAGTCTAGTCTGACGAGACTTCTATCAACAATTGGTTTTTCTTATAAATTGAACGATGGTAGAAGGGCTGTGCTTGAACAGGAACATATAGCTGCTTCACGAGTGAAGTTTTTAAGATCATATGAAATATACAAACAATTGGAACTTTATGATCCTGTTTTCTTGGATGAGACGTGAATTTTTAGTCGAGGTTCTGTTAAGAAGAGTTGGCATGATGGTTCCAAGCTCAGTGTAAAAAGAAAACCTCTTGGAGAAAGAAAACGGTTAGTTTTTTAAAGTTAAAATTACATTTAATAGAAATATTTTTTATTACAGGTTCATAGTCGTACATGCAGGCAACAAAACTGGATTCATCCCCAATGCAGCACTTTTGTATTCTACAAAATCTCCAAGTGCTGACTATCAAGGAGACATGAATGCAGCATTATTTACAAAATGGTTTGAAGAACGTTTAATTCCTAATTTAAGCGAACCCAGTGTAATTATTCTAGACAATGTTAAATATCATTCTAAACTAATTGAAAAAGTTCCAAACAAGTCGACAACTAAAGCTGAAATCATTGATTACTTGATTAAACACAAAGTTAGTTACGGCAGTGACATGTTAAAAAAGGAACTATTATCATTAATTAAGGAACATCCACAACCAAAAATTTATGAAATAGATACCCTAGCAGAAATGTACGGACACAAAGTTTTGCGGCTACCTCCGTATCACTGCGAGTTTAATCCTATAGAGTTGGTATGGGCCAACTGTAAAGAATATTACAATAAAAATGTTGGACGGCTTAACCAACTTTATAATGACACAAATGTCAACTTGATATGGCAAGAATCTTTGCAAAGAATAGATGGGTCATATTGGCAAAAATGTATTACACATGCAGAAAAATGTATGATGGAATGGTGGGCTATAAAACAGCAGTTTGATGTTGTCGAACCTTTAATTATCAAAGTGGGTAATACAAACAGTGATAGCAGTGGCAGTGATACTGATCAGAGCAGTGGAACAGAATAACCAGTATTACCTACACGGTAATTTTAGTTGGTTTTGTTAGCATGGTACCAACACAAACACAATACACAAGTGTATGATAACGGTCACCAATTTGCATTATTTATTGTGCATTATTTATGTTAACAAATTATTAATGTTTAGCGATTGATGTTTAACCATTCATGACCTGCTAGAGTTTTTATATAGAAATTTAGATTTAAGTTTCATTGTCATTATTATTTGTGCAATAAATTTATATCGACTCGTTTACAGAAAACTTGTTTGCTTTCAAAAGTTAAAAAAGGATACAATCATTACATTATTACCACCAACGTGACAATTTAAATCGGCTAAGTGTGTTGGCTACCACAAGGAAAGGAATACGTTAGGGCTTTCAGTAAACCGAAAGTGTTTTCGCTATTCCAATTATATTGATATTGTAAATCGGCAAGTCATAGAACCCCTAAATTATTAGCCCTGTACGTATTCAAAAACAAAATTTCTTCAACCAGACAAACTACAATATGGAATTTTATTTGAGATATTTTGCACACACACGCTTGATGTTTTAATATTGTAATAAATTTAACAGTTTGATTCTTGCATACTCTTCAATAAACCTTTGCATTGCTTTGTTTATAATCTAAATATAATTGTTCACGGAATAAAATATCCAATTGGGTAATTAAATAAAAACCTAACATAACCTATAACTTGTTCATGGACTGACTGAAGTGTAGAGATGAGTCGCTCTTTCAATAATATTTTTCAATCCAGGTATCACGAATCACTTTAAAGCGCGTTCGTTTAATGTATTTAACGTGTACTTTAATCGTTGCTATTTTTCCCACCTCTAATAAAGTTTAACCGACAACTGTATAAAGTTAAGAAATACGTTGAACTACTATTAGTTCTTACAGATTTGAATAATGAGTCATGCTTGACTTTGTTTGATTTCAACTACACCTATTTATAAGCCAATAATTGAAACAAAATGTATGGTATTAAACCATGTTGTGTTGGAGTTAAGTTCACAAATGAAAATGAACCCTAAAAGGCACCAAGATGAAATATTACTCAAAAGAATACTTTTCAGATTTATTGAACTTTAATTATGTTTATTTGACAGATAGCCAGATATAATTAAGAAGTAGGCATGTGTTGATTTAATAAAAAACTGTATAGTAAGTTTAGAGTCATGTAGCCAGATTTGTACTGTAACAACAATAACAAAGTAGTACGTAGACATCTGAAAAAAAGGTTGCCAGGGGTTATAAGAATAGAGATAAATAAAATAAGTTTTGGGTGATAGTCAAAAATATTTTTTTAGAAGATAGATTCCATTATTTAAAAATTTATCAGAAGTCTAATTAGTTTATCCAGAATTGTAAAATTTAGATAAAAACTGAGATTTGTGATATACTAAAAATTAAAAAAAACAAACTTGTATGTATAGAAGAATTGTTCCCAATCAAAAAATAGAATCGACTAAGAATTTTGTGGTTTTATTTTACCATGCAGAAAGTGCAGTTAATAGGAACAAGTAGAGGATTAATTTAACAAGGTTATTTGAAGAAGTAAGAACAAGCGACTGAAGAAAAGAATGAGAAGCAGAGAGGACATCAAGATCAGAGGGCACAACAAACAAGGAAAGTAGAATTTAATTTATTATTGTAGGAAGTTTGGTTGTGAGTGATTGTAGTTTAAAGACAAAATAATATTTAAAAGGATTGGCGTGTGGATCAGCAACCTATATTTTGAGAAAGGATACATTCTTAAAGTGAAGAATAAAAATCAAAGGGGTCAGATTTTGTTGTTCGTTTTATTTGAATGTTAACTAGAAAATTAAGTACACATTAATTTGGAGGATTGGTAAGGTAGTGAGGCAGCACCAACAACGCAGGGCGTAAATCGGAGATTGAACAGTACGCGCCAGCATTCAAGGACTCTTCTGGGAACTGTGGTAAAGTATGAATAGAAATTTTATTTTGATTGATTTTTTGAAACTGGAGCTTGATGTTACGGGATTGAACGGACTCATAGCATAATTAACTTGAAAGGAAAATAGATGATATACAGAAAAAACAACGTGATTTTGGAAAGATGATTGAAGCAAAAGTAGAAGGGTTATCGATGCAATACAAAATAATTTTGAAGAATTTCAAAAAGATATTAACAAGGAAGTGAATGAGAAAATTGAAATGTACGTGGAAGCGATGGAGCATGAAGTGTCGGGTAGTAAAGTATAAATATAAATTTTATTTTGATTGATTTTGTGAAACTGGAGCTTGATGTTACGGGATTGAACCGACTGATAGCATAATTAAATTGAAATGTAGAAAATCAAACTTATTTCTAAAAAAAGGTGAACCGCCTGTGAATCGTAGTGCTGAGAAGCATTATTAAAATAGAATAATAAAAGGGGGATGGTGTAGTTTAATATATATATATATATATATATATATATATTTATATGATATTATAAAATGGTTTAAAAGATAGTTGTTAGTACTGAGGGTAAACACATTAATTTACCACTCCTATCAAGGTATTCTAAATTTAAAACACTACAAAAGGGTTTCATGTTTGTGGAGAAAAAGTGTATCATGCAATAATTAATAAGGTTTATACAACCAAGTAAAGTTACAGAAGAGAGATTCCGAGTAAAGCGAACAAAGGGTCATCTCCAGTGTTGGTGAAGAGTAGCACCTGTGAGCTTTAGAAATTTTGCAGCGGGTTTCCAGTCGTATTGGATTACGTTTCATCTTATGTGATGAAGTATTGCAAGAGTTCCTATTAATAGAGCCTTATCTAAGTAAACAGTTGATGAATTATTAGTTTATTATTTGTAGAGCCTAAAAACAGTGAATTTTATTAGAACATAAAGCTAAAACTTACTTTCAACAAGTATTAACTGCAAGCGTTCGCTAGACGATTTTGTTGCATCCTGTATCAAGGTCCATGTACAACCCAAGCACATTCAGAGGAGTTGCAGGTATTTGAAGTTATCCTTATATATACATCATTTAAAGTTATTTGTTAGTAATTTGAATCTCAAACGTTTATCTAAATTATACATTGCTGAGTCTGTTTATCAATCTTTGAATATAACCACGACATACAAGTACTAAGAGAGGTTTAGTGGTTTTAACTAGACGACGCTTTATGCGCATGTGTTAAATATACCTGTAAGAGGACGAAGAACCCACGTTTTCTTACAGAGTAAAATTGCTAGATTCAATTATCCCTGAATGAGTCTTAAAATCCGTGGCATAAATAAAACAAAATTTTTTTCTTTATTACATCTTGCAAAACTACAAATGTTAGCATAGTATTTTTCAGCGTGCTTAAATATATGCAAGCACGTCAGGTTGCGGTACTATCAGGAAATATTTGCCGCCGCTTCTAAACATTTAAAAGGCCGACACCACATTTAGGTGTGCAACTATTAATTCTTTAACTCATATATTTCGAATCATATAATTTTATCTAATATCTCCCATACATTATACATGACGCAAACCCAACGTGGAGCGTGGAGAAATAAAGATAGGCAGCGACGACACTATACGTGGCGATCAACGTGAGGCGAGTTAAAGGTTAATAGGTTGCAATAGTATAAAAAGTTGGTGGGGCCGATTACAGAGGTGAATATGACGGAAGAGAATAGGTTGAGTATAAAGTCTGTTCGTGTATAAAGCAGTGATAGTGTAAGGCAACCAAGAATGGATGAAACGCTAGCGGAAGGGGAGCAGCAGGTAGAACCGGAGAACGTGATAGTAGAAGGGCCAACCAGGAGCACTGAAACAACGGGGATCAATTATGATGAGGTGATGAAGTTTTTAATTAAAATGAAGGCGGAGATGCTAGATTCCATGGCGAAAACACAGGCGGAGATGCAGAAAACAGCGGCAGATGCAAGATTTCGTGGCGGAAATGCAGAAATCACGGGCGGAGATGAGAGGATCGTTGTCGAAGGTACATGTTGACATGCAAGAATCAAAGGCAGAAATAAAGGCGGAACTGCAGAAATCACGGGCGGAGATGAGAGGATCGTTGTCGGAGGTACAGGCCGAAGTTAACGAATCGCAGGGGGAGGTAAAGGGTACTTTGACAGAAGTAAGGGATGGGATAGTGGAATGTATAGACGACATGGAAGAGCGATTCGAGATCGATACTACAGTGGAAGGCGTTGAGGGAGACTTTAGGTTGGTGCATGACATAGCAGAAAAACCAGGACGAGTAAGGATGCAGAAAATTAGTGCAACATTAAGGGGACATGCCGAAAAGTGGAACGGCCTTGCAAGAAAGCGATACTACAAATACGAAGAATTTAGACAGCTATTCGTCGGGCAGGAATTTTATGAGATTATACGTGTTTACGACCTAGCCCGATCTGAGGAATTTCGACGGGACACTAGGACACGTAATTGCTATTACAACATGCACTGGAAGGCATACGTAAACGGACATAGGGACACTTACCGAGGAACTGACTCGAGGTGTACAGATCAGAATTGGCTCGGACACGAACGGCACGGGTATGGACCACCACAGGAGGAAATTCAGGCCGGAACATTTTGATGACAGACGCGATTCGTATGACAAATTATAAAGGAATGATAAGGAAAATACAACAATTTATTAGTATGTAGGACAGACTTGGGTACGACGAGTAGTTTTAGTTTAGTTAATTCATTGTTAGATTATAAGGACGTTAATAAAGGAAGCGTGCCATTTATTTATTTAGTTTTAAGGGATTGTAAATATATAGGTTTAGGAGATACGGGGTCTCAGCTATCGTTAGTAAGGGAAGATATAATAATTAAAAACATGGAGATACTTAGAGGAAAGATTTTTAAAATAAAGAAAATAAGCTTATGGTCAGCGATGAATAAAAAGTTATCAGAAATAGATAGGATTGTCAGATTATCAATGGTAATAGGGGAAACTAGGCTGGGGGATGTAGAATTTTTGATAGTAAAGAATTTGGGGGTCGATTTTATAGTGGGAATTGATGTAATACAGGATATGGGTGTGATTATTGATGGAAGAGAAAAGACGATACAGATAAATGATATTAAAGAACATTGGGTGGTGCCTACGGATAGTATAGATAAAAGGGATGGTAATATGATTATAGATAAGTTAGGAAATGGGATAGAAAAGATTAGCAATTATGAAGGTATAGGAAGGATTAAGTTATGCAGCATTTTTAAGCAGATTATGATACAGGATCAGATAGGGATAATTAAGGAGGAAACTAAGGAACAATTGGGGGATATGTTAGAGCAGTACACAGGGTTATGGGACGACAAGCCTAGGTTTGTTACAGAATATGTGCATCGATTAGAAGTAAATGAGGAAACAAGTTTTAACACTAAGGTATATCCGATACCATATTATATGAGGGAGCGTGTAAAGAAAGAGATTAGTAATATGATTAGAGATAGTATCATTGAACCAGCAAGGACCCCGTATGTTAATCCAATCGTTGTTGTACCCAAGGCTGACAAAAGTAGTATTAGGATTTGTTTAGACGCACGAAAATTGAACTCGATAACTAAACCGCAGTACGAGCAACCGCAACCATTTGAAAATTTGATGTATAAAATTAATGACAAACGAGTATTTAGCAAATTAGATTTGAAGAACTCCTTTTGGCTTATACCACTGCACCACGATAGTAGGAAATACACAGGGTTTAGCATTGAAGGGGAAATATATAAATTTAGAGTAGTGCTTTATGGATTATCGACAGCATCAGCAGCACTGGTTCGAGCAATGCAGAAATTACTGAATCAATACGAAAGCTTTTGCACTCACTACGTCGACGATATTTTAATCTTTTCGAGGGATGAAAACGAGCACGTAGAACATTTAAGACAAGTTTTACACAAACTAGACGAAGGGGGACTAAAACTGAACATTAATAAATGTGAATTTTTCAAGACGAGGGTAAAGTATCTAGGTTTTATAATAGGGATCGAAGGCATAAAGATTAGCGAGAAACGTTTAGACGAACTAAAGAATTTAAAACAGCCTAAAAACTTGAGGACTTTAAGGGGATGTTTAGGAGTTCTGAATTATTATAAGAGGTTCATTCCGGGTTCCTCTGACTTGTGTGTACCATTACTGGAATTATTAAAGAAAAACGAGAAATGGAAGTGGACGAAAGCAAGGGAAGACGCTTTTCAGGAGTTAGAAGCTGTATTTTATCAGGAATTAGTTCAACGATATCCAAACTTTCAGGAAAAATTTATTTTAAGAACAGACGCATCGAATTTCGCAATAGGTGCAGAATTGGTACAGCTTCAGGATGGTGTGGAAGTGCCAATATGTTTTATTTCAAGGATCTTAAAAGATTGGAAAACAAGGTACTCAATAGCAGAGAAGAAAATGCTTGCTATCGTGTATTCGGTGAAAAAATTGAGATTTTATTTGTTGGGGAATAGATTTTTGATTGAAACTGACAATTCTGTGATTTCATTTTTAAAGAAAAAAGAGTTTTTGAACAGCCGTTTATATAGGTGGGCGTTAACACTACAAGAATATGACTTTGACATTAGGCACAAGCCATGGAAAGATAACGTGACTGCAGACTTTCTTAGTAGAAAGGATAACATAACTGGGGGTGAAAAAAGGGGATTTATAGTAGCATTACAGACATTTAGAGATGAAGGTAGATGGACAAACCAGGAATTTATTAACATGTAACAACACAAGGACATTATGACCATTAGGACTAAATTAGACGAGCAAAATGGGGCTGAATATAGAGGTTTTAATCTGATGAACAACTTTTTGGTAAAACGTATTGGGGACGAAGACGTATTAGTATTATCGAAGGAGATAGCGTTAAAAATGATAGTAGAAATCCACTGGACATACGGACACATTGGAATTCGAAAGACCTTTTTATTATTTAGGGAGACTTTTTACACTAAAAACGCCATTTCTTTGGTAAAAGACTGATAAATAGTTATAGGGCATGCTTACTAGGAAAGGACAAGAACATGACGTTACAAAATACTCACATGGCAATTAATACAGAAAGACCATTGGACATAGTAGCAGTCGACTATGTAAGTAACTTGATACCAGGACATAACGGATATAAACATATTTTGGTGATGGTGGACATTTTTTCAAAGTACGTAAAATTATACCCTAGCAGAAACTGCAACACGAGACATGTTTTGACAAGCATAAGAAGGTACACTGAACAGACAGGGGTGATGAAAAAATATTGTTGGACAACGCCACTTATTTCAATAATAAAAGGGTGATTGATAAATTAAGGGGGGAAGGTATAAAAGTTGGGTTCTGTAGTATACGACATCCACAAGAAAATCCCTGTGAACGCTACATAAGGGAAGTCATAAAGTACTGGAGAATATCGGTTGAGGGACAGCATAATAGTTGGTTTCGAAATTTACCAAAGAAAGAAAATTATTTAAATTATGTACCGAGTTCAGTGACGAAGGTTTGTCCAGTGACGTTAATGAAAGGGGTGGTACCAGCAAGACCCTGGCGAGATCAGAATGAGGTGGAGGACATTGACAGTTTACTAGAACAGGCAAGAGCTAGGGCAGAGACTAGACAACGTAGGGAGGTCGAGAAACGATGCAGACGAATTAAGAAACAGACAAATTTTCAGATTGGGGATTTAGTTATCGTAAAAAGGTTGAGAGTTTCGAACTGGAGTAGGAACATTTGTGCAAAATTATTATTTCCATATGAAGGGCCCTATCAAATAAAAATTTTTTTAGCCAATAGCAATACTTTTGAGCTTGAAAATGAAAGGGGTAAATGTCGCGGTCGATTTCACTTGGAACATTTATACCCATTCATACAATAAATACACATACACATTATATCTAACAAAGTGTTAGTAAATTACAGGCATTAATAATCATTTCTACACATATCTACAAAAGTTAAAACTAGTGTTATTATTCATACTAAAATTTGAGATTTGTCAATCTAAAGTCATTATTTTAAAACTTAAGGTTAGCAGTGGTTTAATAAAAGCAAAATAAGCTTATTACAATCGTTGACAGTTTAGAAGAAATAAAATCTTGTATTTATTTTATGAAACCAGGTGGGGCTTTTATATGATATTATAAAATGGTTTAAAAGATAGTTGTTAGTACTGAGGGTAAACACATTAATTTACCACTCCTATCAAGGTATTCTAAATTTAAAACACTACAAAAGAGTTTCATGTTTGTGGAGAAAAAGTGTATCATGCAATAATTAATAAGGTTTATACAACCAAGTAAAGTTACAGAAGAGAGATTCCAAGTAAAGCGAACAAAGGGTCATCTCCAGTGTTGGTGAAGAGTAGCACCAGTAAGCTTTAGATATTTTGCAGCGGGTTTCCAGTCGTATTGGATTACGTTTCATCTTATGTGATGAAGTATTGCAAGAGTTCCTATTAATAGAGCCTTATCTAAGTATACAGTTGATGAATTATTAGTTTATTATTTGTAGAACCTAAAAGAGTGAATTTTATTAGAACATAAAACTAAAACTTACTTTCAACAGGTATTAACTGCAAGCGTTCGCTAGACGATTTTGTTGTATCCTGTATCAAGGTCCATGTACAACCCAAGCACATTCAGAGGAGTTGCAGGTATTTGAAGTTATCCTTATATATACATCATTTAAAGTTATTTGTTAGTAATTTGAGTCTCAAACGTTTATCTAAATTATACATTGCTGAGTCTATTTATCAATCTTTGAATATAACCACGACATAAAAGTACTAAGAGAGGTTAAGTGGTTTTAATTTTTTCTTTATTAAATCTTGCAAAACTACAAATGTTAGCATAGTATTTTTCAGTGTGCTTAAATATATGCAAGCACGTCAGGTTGCGGTACTAGCAGGAAAGATTTGCCGCCGCTTCTAAACATTTGAAAGGCCGACACCACATTTAGGTGTGTGCAACTATTAATTCTTTAACTCATATATTTCGAATCATATAATTTTATCTAATATCTCCTATACATTATACATGACGCAAACCCAACGTGGGGCGTGGAGAAATAAGGAAAGACAGCGACGACACTATATATATATATATATATATATATATATATATATATATATACGACAGGGTGTTTTTTTAAGTGGGAGGTCACCTGTATATGGAAGACCAATGGTACAAGGAAGCTGAAAATTTGCACTAGGTGGTTATCGAATGTGCCCTACACGTTTAAAATATTTTCGATACGTTAGCACTTCCGGTTATACCGGAAGTCGGTATTAATATCGTTATTTTAAATAGAACCCCCTGTATATTTATGCATTTTTGAATTCCTTGTCGAATTTTATGTGAACTTTTATAACACAACCATACCTCTATCTAATGCCGTTTTCGAGATATTTTGACTTTTAGTAGATTTTTGACATTTGCACGCAGTCACATAAATTGGAATAACTAGAAAGTGAACGAACTTACAAAATTGTTTTTTTTTGCAAACATATTAATAATACTTGATATTATTTCTACGTGCAAAGAAAATCTGATTGCAATGTACAGGGTGCTATAAAATTCATTTTATAATTTGACTAATAAAATGTCAAATATTCCGTTTCTTTTAAATGGAACCTACCATATTTTGTTATATTAATCGATTCTATGGAAAAAAATTACCTTGGGTATGTAATTACAACCATCCATTTATTGTAAGCCGTTTTTGAGTTATTTGCATTAAAAGAGAAAATGCGCTAGTTCAGTAACATAATAACATTTGCTACTATCAAGTAGCTTTTGTCTGATACATTAACAAAAGAATAATTGGTTATTTTTACGAAACGTCAAATGTAGATAATTCTACGCAGGTTGCAAATCCTGTACTCTAGTTATTTATGAGGGTTAATCGAAACTTTACAAATCAAGATTCTCTCGAAATGATAATTATTTATGGTGAATATAATAGATTTTTTCGAAGAACTGGCGATATTTTTCATCAAATATTCTGTTATAATAATCAATTCTACGGAACTAATATCTTTATACTTAGAAAGCAGGATATGCTTTTGCACATTTTAGTTGCCAAAAATGGCAGCGCAGGAACATTTTTTGAAAAATAATGTTTAAAAGCTACACAAACATTGAACAATGTATTTCATCTAACAATATTTTACCTAAAGAAAAATAAATAAAAACATAAGAGGTTGTTTATAAATGTTCTATTTGGCGGCCATTTTGATCCAAGCATTTTAAAATGCGTCTTTTAAACTCTTCATTTGTTGCCTTTTGTATTTGCTCTGGAGTTAAAGAATTTAGAGCATTTAATACTCGTCTTTTGCAATCTTCTTCAGTAGTAGGAGCGTAGGAGAAGACCGTATCTTTTACATAACCCATAGAAAAAAATCCAAGTAGTGAGATCGGGAGATCGGGGTGGCCATAAATGAGGTCCGATATTAGCTATAAATTGGTCTTCAAACAAGGCATGTAAGTACTCGGTTGCAACGTTTACATTGTGCGCAGTAGCACCATCGTGCTGGTAAAATATTTTGCGTACTTCATTAGGTGGGAGGTTGTTTAAATATGCTACAATTTCTCCACGCACAATTTCTAAATATCGTTCCCCTGTAAAAAGTGTTCATCGAGGAGAAAAGAATTACTAAAACAATATGTACTTTACCGTTTAAATTTTCCTGGTAAAACACTACACATACAATTCGCGAATCTCTAATAGCACAATAAACGTTAAAAGACCATCTTTCCTGAAAATTTGTTATGTATGCTTGGTGAGGATTTTCTGTGGAACAATGGTGTGAATTATGTCGGTTAAACACTCCGTTTTTCGTAAACTTTGCTTCATCGCTCCAAATAATATTTTTCAAAAACTGTTCATTCTCTTGCGTTCTAAGTAATACAAATTCGCAAAACAACATCCTTCTTTCGAAATCGGTTTCCTTAAGGTGCTGAACAGGATAAAGTGACCAACTTTTAAAATTATTTGCCTTCAAAATATTGTATATGGAACTACGGCTCATTCCTATATCCTGCACAGCATTATTTAGTGAAGCTCTGCTGCATGAAAATATGCCACTACATTAGTAACTCCAATTACTTCCTCCGTCACGGTGCTGGTCCTGTTCTTCTTTGTAATAAATGATCCATTATTCGCACAGTTTTCAAGAATAGTTTTAAGAAGCCTAACATTCGGCACTGGCTTTTCAGAAAATTTTTGATGAAAGACATCGCAAGTTCTTTGAAGAATTCTGTTGCATTCGCCATAAATAATTATCATTTCGAGATAATCTTGATTTTTAAAGTTTTGATTAGCCATTACAAATAACTTGGGTACAGGACTTGCAACCTGCGTAGAATTATTTACATTTGACGTTTCGTAAAAATAACCAATTATTCTTTTGTTAATGTATCGGACAAAAGCTGCTTGATAGTAGCAAATGTTATTATGTTACTGAACTAGTGCATTTTCTCTTTTAATGCAAATAACTCAAAAACGGCTTACAATAAATGGATGGTTGTAATTACATACCTAAGGTATTTTTTTCCATAGAATCGATTAATATAACAAAATATAGTAGGTTCCATTTAAAAGAAACGGAATATTTGACATTTTATTAGTCAAATTATAAAATGAATTTTATAGCACCCTGTACATTGCAATCAGATTTTCTTTGCACGTAGAAATAATATCAAGTATTATTAATATGTTTGCAAAAAAAAACAATTTTGTAAGTTCGTTCACTTTCTAGTTATTCCAATTTATGTGACTGCGTGCAAATGCCAAAAATCTACTAAAAGTCAAAATATCTCGAAAACGGCATTAGATAGAGGTATGGTTGTGTTATAAAAGTTCACATAAAATTCGACAAGGAATTTGAAAATGTATAAATATACAGGGTGTTCTATTTAAAATAACGATAGTAATACCGACTTCCGGTATAACCGGAAGTGCTAACGTATCGAAATTATTTTAGACGTGTAGGGCACATTCGATAAATTCCTAGTGCAAATTTTCAGCTTCCTTTTACCATATACCATATACAGGTGACCTCCCACTTAAAAAAAACACCCTGTATGTATATATATATATATATATATATATATATATATATATACATATTACTATGGGCTAAAGCTGATTCTAAATGAGCCCAACGTTCGACGTCGATAAAAGGTGGTATATTCTGTAAATGATTCTAAATGAGTGACAGGTTGCGTGTCAATAAATGTGTTGTGATCTGAAGAAACCCTACGTGAAATATCAATAAAAGATTCTTTGGGGCTAATTATTTTTGCTAGTTTAATTTGTAAGGTTAAGGAACGCACTGTTCAGACAGAAATAGAGAGGACAATTAAGCTTGGACCCGCACGAATCACGATTACGTATAAAAGATAAAAAAATGTAGAAAGACCGGGCTATCTACAAACGCGAAGAGGGCGGTGGTTCACATAGACAAGAAAAGTACTTCGCCATCGATTTTCCATTTACAATAAAAATAAAAAATTTTAATTTAAACAAGCAATGAGAAATAAATAAAGAGTTACTATTTAAACCAACAAACGAAAATTATAATCTACGGACAATGGTAATAATTCAGATACAAAGTGCGTATTTCGTATTTTACATGTAAAATAAAAGCTAATAGGTAATAAAAGGTAATGCTAGAATTTCTTAGTAGCAAGTATGTTATATAAAAAAGTATTAAATGCCAAACAAATTATAGCGAATATATTTTAAAAAAGTAAAAAAAGTACTATTGTGGCTAGTTTGTGAACGGGTTTAGTAATCTAGTTCCGCACCAACATCGAATGTGGATAATAATGTGTTAAAACAACTATCTCCATATACCCCCATGTGCCGAGATACTTATCGTGCGCCCTTGGTAGACATGAAGATGAATTAGCTAATCGTCTGGATCTCTGCACCCAGATCTAGCGTCACAATGGTAGCCAGATATTTAGCGCTGCGACCATCACTGCAACAGCGGTATACAAATAAGGGCAGTTAGGCCTACATAACAAGTAATTTGGCTTAACTTGGGAAAACCATTCGGTCGATGCATCCAGAAAATGCACTTTTCGTGAAAAAAAATGTGCATCGCTTTTGGAGTAATGGTATTAATCACGTAGAGAGTACATATTGTTACGGCGAAAGGCAGGATCAAAATGAAAGTGAAATTAGGATTCGAGATGATAAGCGATTCAAATATTTAAGTATCACATGTCAAAAGAATAGTTCCAAAATCGTAATGTATAAATAAATAACGATAACAGGCAAATTCAAATACTAGTGTAAAAAATTTACTCTACACAAACTTTATTACTTATAAATAGAGCGAATATATTCTTTTCAGAAAACAAGGATTGTAGATAATTGAGTATATTTGCTGCGTTATGTCAAACAATAAAAATAGATTGAAGTACCTTTAACTTAAACTAAATTCGCTAATAACATTCTACAGTGTTGGAAAAAATACTCGCTTCAATTGTATTAGGATGTGCTTTACAGGAACCAATCGATTTATTTAATTATAAAGCGTAATCAAAGGCGTCTCCTATAACCAGTAGCTACATCAAATATCGAAGCATAAGCGTAGGAATATTTAAAAAGAATCCAAAAACGAACGAAAACATTCAGCAGGGCACAATTGAACGTAACAAATTTAAATAAAACAACTAAAATCAGACATCAAACTTATAATGACACGAAATATTCTCTAACAAACAATCCTTTAAATATAACAATTTCTACATTCACAACAGTTATTCTCTAACAAACAATATCTTACATCTAATATCAAAAAGTACTTTCATATAAATATTCCGTTTTAAATGGGCCTGCACCTTGAAGAAGTTCTAGATTATTAGAACGGGTGAAGCGGCTTGAGTGTTCCAATGAGCTATAAAGACGAACCAAAGAGTTTACTAAATTGGTGGAGTTTTTAGTGATGAACCAGCCTAAAACAGTTCCCCAAAAAAGGGCAGCAGCTTTTTAGGTACTTAGAGTGGCAGAGACCATATGGGTTGGTATGGCATTCTAAGACTCACTACTGCGATGTGGAAGGCAACGGGAAACCACCACATTAACTTCCAAGTACACAGCGTACTTAAATTGTTATTTAACATGATGACGTCCTCTTGGGTAAAAGATTCCGGAGGTAAACGGTTCCCAATTTGGATCTTCGAGAGGGAACTACTTCGGAGGATGTGATCGGAAAGTATAAAGGAAGAACCGGGAATATTCTGCTAGTCAGAGCGTGGAAGGTCAGAAGTATGAAGCAAGTAGGTAAGCTAGAAAACTTGTAATGAATAAGTTAGCATTAGACATAGTAGGGATTAGTGAAGTTTGGTGTTCAAAGGCGGGGGGCGTCGCCGTGGATCAATGTAGTAAGCGTAAGACTATGAATTTCAAGGTCCTGGGTTTGAAGCCAGACACGACCGACTGCTTGAAAAATGGCAAGTGAGCATTTTTCACAAAAATTACGCCCTCGTTCGGATGAGAGGTTAAATGGAGGTCCCGGTGAGTGTTGTCACGCACGTTAAAGATCCCTACCTTGCCTGGAACAGCAAGGGTTCGGCAAAATTCCAAATTTTCCAGGCAACAAAAAACTCGCCTCCTGGCCAATGTAGTACATTCAGGTGGAGCATTGAAAATGTTAATGCTTGGTTAAAGGTGGGAGATTTTTAGAGCGAAGACTTGAGGGTAATTCATACAGGATCAGTAGAAGAAAATTCGGGTGTGGAAATAGTTATGGGACAAAAATTGGGCACTGTGTAGAAAACTACTTACAAAAGAAGGAAAAAGTACTCGTGTTTAGAGTAGAATCTAAACCGGTAAATACAGTAATAATACAAGTATACATGTCCACCTCTAGATACAATGAGGAATAGGTAGAAGCGATCTACGAAGATATCGAAAACATACTAAGATACGTAAAAGGACATGAAAATTTAATAATTACGGGGTTTTAATGCAGTGGTTGGTGAGGGTATGGAAGGAGCGGGAGTAAGTTTATTTGGATTAGGCACGAGAAACGACAGGGGAAATGGGCTAGTAGAATTCTGTGATAAAAACAATTTAACCATCACAAACACATTATTTCAACATCATGCTAGAAGACGATACACGTGCAAGACACCAGGAGATAAAGGAAGATATTAAATAGATTACATTCTTGTTAGACAACGGCTTAGGAAACAAGTAAAAGACTGTAGAAGCTACCCAGAAATAAATATAGACACTGACCACAACATCGTAATTAAGAACGCCGCACTTAAATTTAAAAATTTGAAATAAGTGAACGGAAAAAGGCACTTTGATTTTGAGAAATTAAAAGATAAAGATATCCACGAAAGATTCGAAAAAAAGTCAAATGAATTGCTGAAAGATATCGGGAAAATTTCTAGTACGAAGGAAGTAGAAACAGAATAGAATAACATTAAATCCAGCTTAGACATGGCGGCCAGAGACATTCTGGGGTATACTTAAAAAGGAAAATAAGAAACCTTGGGTAACAAAGGAAATCCTGAATATAATAGAAGAAAGAGAAAATTCATAAACAGACCAGGTGAAGCAGGAAAACAGAGATGCAAAGCCATAAAATGTGAAATTATTCGCAAATGCAGGGAAGCTAAAGCAATGGATTGAGGAAAAGTGTAAATAGGTACAAACTAAGATGGAAATAGGAAAGACAAATGAAGCATACAAACTAATTAGAAGGAATTTTAGGGATATAAAACCGTATAGCAAAAATATAAGGGTCGTGGAAGGAGACATTATAGAAAATGTAGAGAAAGTGGTTAGATGGCAAGAATATATTGTAATTTTAATATTTACCTACCGCGTGAGGGTATCCAATTAACAATAAATAATAAATGGGAAGGACCTCTAACACTATAGTACCCTCACGTTTCGGGACATTGCCTCGCAAGCTGCTGCAGTCGGTGAGAAGGAGAGGTTCATTAAACAACAACACACTAAGACAAAATTCCAATTGTTTTATTAAATGGGCTACTAACTAACTTAACCTAAATACATAAGCTTACAAAATTATACAGTAATTAATATTATTTACAATAGGGCGCCACCATGGGAATTAAACGGCCCATAGACCGATCGCGGTAATAGCTCTCGTCGCACTTTGTTCGTGGCGATGAACTAAGATTGCAGGACAGAAAATACGTCACTTCACAGGGACAAATGTTATTAAGTCTCCGGCTAGCACAAACACAACTTAACTAAACAATTCTAAAGTCCTTATTTTATGAATATTAACAACAGTTCTGGGTGCAAACACCCCAATACATATATAATTAATTAACGCTACCGTAGTCTAACTAACTTGCATACTGAAACGACCTTCCTTTAATCACGGGGTCATCAATAACAGGAAAAACATGACCTTCACACGGGTCAAATAGTACGATAACGGAATTCGTGGCTTAGTTATTACAAGCCTCGGACTACGTCGAAACACAATAAAATAAGAAACCCTTCAAAAGATGCGGTCTTTAACAATAACCTAAAGGGATTAAATACTGGAACGGAGATTTAACCCGAAGTTGTATGTTATGAAAGTCGACAGATATTGTATTTAAACAAATAAATGGCTTATGATGCATAACACAGCTTTGAGTTCATATTTACTTACTCAGAAAAATAAACTAACTTTGAACATAACGGCACGCACTTGAATTCAGAGTAATAATCTTGCAAAGACCGCGAGCTTCAGACTCTAACGCGTCTGGAAATAAACAACCCCGATTCCCACCGGCTGGCATCCTTATATACATTTAAGTTAATTGAAAAATAACCCCTTTCTTGGCTCTCATGCTCGGCTTAGGATACGCCGGTCGTAAATCTTTAAGATTAATTAAACTGCCCATTGCCTAAGATAGCCACACAAGTAGATCTCGGAACTAATTTTAGTTGAGTGCTCCGCTAATTGAAAAATTGCTTCAAACCACCCTGACATAAATAGGATCCTAAAGCATGATTGACATCTAATCATAGATAGCAACTAATCTGACATGTTTAGCGCCCTTAAAGTAAGTGCCTTTAGAAAACTGATTGACTCTTGGATTAGATCTTCCTGGAAACTTCGCTAGGACGCTGCTTGGGTAGTCTTGAAGCCGTTCGCTCCAAGACCTTCATTCTAATAATTAGAATGCTAAAATTAAACTAGAAAATAACTATTTTTAGAATTCATAGAACTAATTAGAGCGATATTAAATAGTATGTTACACAGCCCCCCTCGAAAAATTGAAATTGCTCTAAGGAATTTCAAGCAAATTGAAATAAAATAAATGTAGAAATTAACACATCCAACCGCAATTATGTTTAAGACAACTGAGTCTTTTCAGAAAATTGGCGAAAGGAAAAAATAAAAAAAAATTGGAAAAAATAAAATATTAGTGAGGTTTTAGGTCTTGGACGTGGAACACCCCTAGCGGTTTTCCGTCCATGGAAGATAGTCTATAAGTGGTAGAACCTAAAACTTCCATCACCTTTGCTTCTAGGAACTTCGGGCTAATTTTTATTGAAATTTTTAGAAGCATCTGATAATATAAAATTGCGCTTCCACACTAAATCCCCTACTTTGAAATTTAATGGTCTGCGCCTTAAATTGTAAGAGTGCGTATTACGTTCATACGCCAAATGTATGTTTTTCTGAACTTCTTTAAAGATGGGCGATAATTCATTAAGATCTTGAACCAATTGTTCTCGAGTATCAATTGCTAGATCCTCTGGATTTAAATCCTTTAATTTATTATAGAATTCCCCGGTCAGAGGAACCGTGCGTCCAAAAGCTAAAAATGTTGGGGAATATTTTGTGGATTCATGAACAGCATTACGAAGCGCATGGGCAATTTTGTGAATATTATCGTCCCAATTCTTCTGAGAATCTTGAATGTAACTGCGAATAGCAGCTCCTACCTTGTTAACGCGTTCTACATAATTAACTTGAGGATGGTAGCTGGCGTTAAACCAAACCAAAGGTATTTTATAATTTGTCATGAGATTGTAAAATAAATTACTTTTAAATTGACGGCCATTATCTATCATACAAATTTGAGGTACCCCATATACCAAAAATACAAAATTTTCCAGGTAATTACAAATTTGTTTTGTTGAAGCGCTGCGCATGGGATGCAATAAAGTGAATTTTGTAAACCAGTCAGTAACAACTAAAAGGTAAGTATTCCCCAATTTCGAGCGCGGAAAAGGCCCCATTAAATCAATCGACAAACATTGAAACGGAAATGAAACTTTTTTCTCTTTGCCCATAAAACCATAATGGTTGAACGTGCTGGATTTGCTTTGGCAGCACGTAACACATTTACTAATGTATTTAGAAATATATGACCGCATTTTGGGCCAGTAATAGAGCTCTTTGATTTTTGTATATGTTTTAAATACACCCAAATGGGCCGAAACTGGATCATCATGGCATTCTTTTAAAATTTGTGCACGGCATGATTTCGGCACTACTAATTTCCACTCAATTAAATTGGCTTTGATATTCGAATTATTCGGAATAAACTTATACATTTTATCATTTTCTACTCTCCAATCGGGATATAGATCTGGCTTTTCCTTAATATTATTTAACATGTTTTTGTACCAATCCTCGACCTCGTCTAAAGAAAAATTTAAAGAATTAGTAGCATAGGCTCCACTAGGAGCTCGGGATAATGTATCGGGTACCACATTAAATTTACCCTTCCTGTGGATAACTTCGAAATCAAATTGTTGGAGTTTCACACTCTATCTAGCTAAACGTCCCGCAGGATCTTTTAAGTTGTGGAGCCAAATTAAAGAATGATGGTCCGTAATGACCTTAAATGAGTTCCTTCAATATATGGTCGGAATTTTGAATAGCAAAACACACCGCCAAAAGTTCCCGATCTGTGACTGAATAATTTTTTCTGCTGAATTTAAACTGCGAGAAGCATAAGCAATTACATGTTCTTCGTCTCCTTCTCCTGAGTTAAAACACAACCAACGCCGTAATTTGAGGCGTCACATTGTAAAGAAAAACTTTCGAAAATCAGGACTCCTTAAAATAGGAGCCTTTGTAAGAACATCTTTAATTTTTCAAACGAAATAAGAGCCTCGTCCGTCCATTTAATCGCTTGCGATTTTCTTTCCTTTAGTAAATCATTAATAGGTGCTATAATTGTGGCAAAATCCAAAACAAAACGCCTATACCAAGAGCACATACCGGTGAAACGTTTTATTTCAGTGGCTGTCTTGGGTTGAGGAAAATTTACAATTGCGTCAATTTTTGCTGGGTCAGTTCGGAGACCATCTTTATTCACAATATATCCTAGATATTGTAACTCTGGTTTACAAAACTCACATTTTGAAATGTTAATAGTTAAATTAGCGCCTTTCAGCTTCTCATACACTTCGTTCAGAATTCTAATATGCTCCTTAAATGTGCTTGAAATAATAATTATATCATCTAAATAAACAAATACCGATTGGGATAATGAAAAATCAAAAATAGAGTCCATGAGCCTCTGTAATGTGCCTGGAGCATTGGCCAAACCCATCGGCATTACATTATATTGAAATAATCCGCGCCTTGGGACAGTAAAGGCTGTTTTTTCCTTGCTTTCGTCACTCAAGGGCAATTGCCAGAAGGCTTTTTTTAAATCGATTGAACTGAGATATTTTGCATTGCGTAATCTATCAAGAATGTCATTTACAAACGGAATGGGATACGCGTCTTTTTTTGTAATTGAATTTAATCGTTTAGCGTCAAAACATACACGAAATTCACCTTTTGCTTTTTTCTTTACTAACAGCATGGGGGAGTTCCACGGGCTATTGCTTGGGCTAATAATGCCTTGTTCAAGCATCGCATCAATTTCTTTATTAGCATGTTCCAGCATCGCCGGTGATAATGGGTAATACCTTTGTTTAATTGGTTCAACGTCTTCCGTTGTAATATGATGTGAAATTTTAGTGGTTCGGCCTAAGGTAGGACGATCCAGGGATTGAAATAAAGAAATAACATTGTTTAATTCAAATTTCTGATCTTCATTTAAATCGGCCATAACTTTAATGAAATTTAATTTATTCGTTTCCGCAGAATGAGCATAAAATTCATTTTTTGAAAAATCTACTTTCAATTCAAATAATTGACAAAATCAATCCCTAACGTTAGGGTACACTCTATTGAGTCGGAAACTAAAACATTTAAAGACCGAGTAACCCCGTTTATAGTCAAGGGCAAATTAATTGAACCTAAAATTGATTGTGAAGTGTCATCTGCGGTTGTTAATATAGACGTTTTTACATTATTAATTAATTCTAACTTATATTTATCCAATAAACACAGACCATGTCTGCCTAAAATAGAGGTATTCGCCCCGGAATCCAACAGTGCGGTATAAGTTTCCTTAAATAACTTGATATTAATATAAGGTCTTGTATCACCTTTTACTTTATAAAATTTGAAAACCTTAGATGCTTTACAAAATTTTTAACTTTTACTAACCACTCCGACCACGTTTTTTGTCAGCAGCAATATTATTAAACGAGGAAAAGCAACGGCTGACTACGCGCTTTCCTGTCCTTAGTTTTTGAATTATTTGAGCAGTTTGGACAATTTGTGGACGTAACTTCCGCTGCCCACAAGAATAACAAAATATTCCGCGTTTCTCCGGACAAGTATGAAACGAGTGACCCCGTCTTTTACAGTTGAAACAAATAATCGAAAATTTTGCTGTGTTTTTAAAATAATTCGACACGCCTGACCAAGGTAAATTATTATTAGAAAATGAACTCTGTCGAAGTTGACGTTCTAAGATAACTGGTACGTTGGTAGAATCAGAATGTTCCTGTTTAATAAAACTTGGAGGCTTAATGTCTTCTAAAACCTTACAACGAGAAATCAAATGGGAAATGTCAGTCACTTCAACTAACGCCAGTTGTGTGGCATAAAAGGTCTGTAAATTTCTTTTAATAATTTTTATTTGTTCCCGGACTGGAATGGAATCTTCTAATTGAGAAAATAAGTTTACCATCTTTGAAATATAAATGGTAGGTGATTCCTCGGCGCCTTGCCGTCTGGATTTAATTAACATTAAAATATTCTCTGCATAATCGGCTGAAAGAAAATCTTGTTTTAATTTAGAAATTAATTGATCCCATGAATTTACTGTACATCGCGTTGCTCTATACCAATCCAATGCTGAACTGGTGAAAAGATCAATAGCCCCTTCGAAAAGGTCATCTGACGAAACTTTTCTTGCAACTTGCAGTTCCTTGACGCGTTGAATAAAATCTAAAACCGATATAGAATCAGATGCACCCGAAAATTGTAATCCCCACTTGTGGATCGGGACTGATGTCGTTGTTTTATTCAAGGACTTAATTAGCGTACCTAAATCATTACTAGAAATCGAAACCGATGGGGTATTAATGGAAGAAACCGTTGATGCTCCAGGGCATGAAACCTCTGCTGTTGGTGTTATTGTAGGATCTTTATTACCGCTAGCCGAACAATAAGAAAGGTTATCGTTAATCTCATTTTCCCCGTTTACCTGTTCTAAAATCTCAAAAGCTCTAATGCACTTAGAATGCAGTTCTTTGTGTACCTCTAAAATTCAATATCGAAATTGACATAATTTAGTCTCTGTGTTACATGCATTAATCTCGTGTTAAGTTTAATATATTCTTTCCTTTTAGGAAGAATGGTAAACGAATATAAACTGTTTTCTAATTCAAAATCTTAAGTTTTAATAATTCAATTTCGTCCTTTTGAACGATTTCAATTTTTCATACTTAGAAAAACATTACTGTCGACTTTCTCAACAATGAGTTTTGAACGCAAAACTTTTCGTTTTTCTAACACACTTAACTTTGTTGGTTCAACGTTCCTAATTGAAAGCTCGTGACTCAGTTCGTCACTTCTTAAAGCTTCCACCACATACATGACTAAATAAAAGGTAAAAGCCAACAATAGCGAAACCTGTTCCTAAATCACTAATATTAAACTGTTAATTCTGCTCAAATCTTAATAGAACTATAGAAATAAAACAATCTAAAACTTTGCCCGTGTGTTGTTTACCATTTTTAAGATTTTAACCACGTTAATGCGCCAGTGTAATTTTAATATTTACCTACCGCGTGAGGGTATCCAATTAACAATAAATAATAAATGGGAAGGACCTCTAACACTATAGTACCCTCGCGTTTCGGGACATTGCCTCGCAAGCTGCTGCAGTCGGTGAGAAGGGGAGGTTCATTAAACAACAACACACTAAGACAAAATTCCAATTGTTTTATTAAATGGGCTACTAACTAACTTAACCTAAATACATAAGCTTACAAAATTATACAGTAATTAATATTATTTACAATAGGGCGCCACCATGGGAATTAAACGGCCCATAGACCGATCGCGGTAATAGCTCTCGTCGCACTTTGTTCGTGGCGATGAACTAAGATTGCAGGACAGAAAATACGTCACTTCACAGGGACAAATGTTATTAAGTCTCCGGCTAGCACAAACACAACTTAACTAAACAATTCTAAAGTCCTTATTTTATGAATATTAACAACAGTTCTGGGTGCAAACACCCCAATACATATAATTAATTAACGCTACCGTAGTCTAACTAACTTGCATACTGAAACGACCTTCCTTTAATCACGGGTCATCAATAACAGGAAAAACATGACCTTCACACGGGTCAAATAGTACAATAACGGAATTCGTGGCATAGTTATTACAAGCCTCGGACTACGTCGAAACACAATAAAATAAGAAACCCTTCAAAAGATGCGGTCTTTAACAATAACCTAAAGGGATTAAATACTGGAACGGAGATTTAACCCGAAGTTGTATGTTATGAAAGTCGACAGATATTGTATTTAAACAAATAAATGACTTATGATGCATAACACAGCTTTGAGTTCATAGTAATACCATATATAATAATTACTTACTCAGAAAAATAAACTAACTTTGAACATAACGGCACGCACTTGAATTCAGAGTAATAAAACACTTACTCAATCCTGCAAAGACCGCGAGCTTCAGACTCTAACGCGTCTGGAAATAAACAACCCCGATTCCCACCGGCTGGCATCCTTATATACATTTAAGTTAATTGAAAAATAACCCCTTTCTTGGCTCTCATGCTCGGCTTAGGATACGCCGGTCGTAAATCTTTAAGATTAATTAAACTGCCCATTGCCTAAGATAGCCACACAAGTAGATCTCGGAACTAATTTTAGTTGAGTGCTCCGCTAATTGAAAAATTGCTTCAGACCACCCTGACATAAATAGGATCCTAAAGCATGATTGACATCTAATCATAGATAGCAACTAATCTGACATGTTTAGCGCCCTTAAAGTAAGTGCCTTTAGAAAACTGATTGACTCTTGGATTAGATCTTCCTGGAAACTTCGCTAGGACGCTGCTTGGGTAGTCTTGAAGCCGTTCGCTCCAAGACCTTCATTCTAATAATTAGAATGCTAAAATTAAACTAGAAAATAACTATTTTTAGAATTCATAGAACTAATTAGAGCGATATTAAAACAGTATGTTACAATATAGGAAATTGAATTTATATGCAGGACAGGAACTAACCGCACTACAACAGACACAAGACATTAGAAATTATGACTTGAGATATCCTATAGTTAGAGATGAGTTTGAGTTAGCATTAAAGGGTTTGAAAAATGGTAAGGCACCGAGTACAGATAAGGTGCAAGTAGAAACTCTAAAAGCTGCTGGTCAAGCAGCAACAGAACGTCTCTTTAAACTTGTAGACTATATGTATGAGACAGGCGAGATACCCAAAAATTTCTAACGTAACATCGTAGTCACTATACCAAAAAAGGGAGGCGCAGATGGATGTGAAAATTTTCGAACAATAAGTTTGACAGCACACGTATTAAAAATATTAACTAGAATTGTATAAAGACGGATGAAAAAATGAGCTGAAGAAAAACTAGGAGAAGATCAATTTGGGTTTAGACAGAATAGGGGAATACAGGAAGCTATTTTAGCTTTAAGGTGATAATGGAGAAGACAATAGAAAAAGGAGAAAGCGTGTATATAGGGTTTTTAAATCTGGACAAAGCATTCGACGATGAGAAATGGGAAAAAGGGTTTGAAACACTTAAAAAGATTTTAATGAGTTATAGGGATAGACAAATAGTACATAGCTGATACAAAGAGCTGTGAAACTTGAACAGTAGGAGAAGCGGACAGGTAAAAGATAGAAGCCTTTGAAATGTGGTGCTAGAGATGTATGATGAAGATCTCATGGACAGACAAAGTTAAGAACAAGGAGGTTGTAGAAATAGTAGGGGAAAAAAGAAATATGTTTAAAACATTAAAAAATAGAAGATATATGATGATACGTCACATACTAAGGCATGAGGGAATAATGCGAAATATATTAGAAGCTGAGATAGGGAAAAAGAGAGATAGAGATAGACCTAGGTTAGACTATTGCACACAGATAGTCAATGATGTACGCTGTGGGAATGTCAAGGAAATGTTTAGGCTAGTTCAGAAACGGATGTACGCGTGCAACCAGTTCCAAGACGGAAAACCTTAAAAATTCCGCTTTTATAAATTTTACTCATATTGACGCGTCAACTTCACCATCTGTGGTTACCGAAGTTAAACGCAAACTCGTTTTTTGTATATTTCTAATTTATTGCATAGTGGCAGACCAGTGTCAGTCTCCGGATTCGTTTTCTTTTACGAGAGATATTCATGTAAATTAGAAACTTTGGAAGGAAAAGTTTGAAGTTTATTTACTTGCTATCAGCAAGCATGAAAAAAAGACACTATTAAAATTGCTGTATTACTAAATTTACTCGACGATGAGAGTATTAGAATTTACAGTACCTTTGAACTAGCGGAAGGTGAAGACAATACGAAGTTGTTCTTGATTCTAGAAAAGTTTGAGAAGCATTGCACTCCGATAATAAACCCTGTCTGCATACATTTTAAATCTTTTAAACGGGAACAATTGCCTGGCTCTAAGCTATCTAGCTAAGACTGGTGATTTTCATGAAACAGAGTCTTCATTTGAGATCGTGTTGTTTTGGGCATGTGAAATTCTTGTATCTTAGAAAAACTTTTACCAGTAGGTGACCTTAAGCTTGAAAAAACTATTAACATCAATCCTGCCATGGAAAATTGTGCTGCAACGCAAAAAGATATTACTAGGCATATGGTTTCTGTTAATGTTGTTAGTCAGTGAACTCCGTTCAAAATAACTTTACTACCGCCTCTTATAGCAGACATCACCAAAATGAATCAAGACATTCGAGAAGATGAGTGTATTTCCATTGTGGTAACAATACTTATGCAAATACCTCATCATCAAAATCGGGTAATCCCGGAAGGATCATGAACTGTGGGCAAGTTCAAACGAGGTAAGTGTTGTGCCAACAATATTGTGTAGTTTTGTAAAATAAAAGAACATTTTCAGAAACATTGTCGTAAACGTGATGACGTTTGTGAATAACCGATTCAAAGGTAAATATGGTCAGTGAATATACTGACAACTTTTGAGATTTTGGTGGGGACAACACATTAGAACAAAGTAATAATTTAGTAGTTTGTATCTGTTTCCGTTCTTGAATAGACATAAATTATGCAGAATGGTATGAATCCATGGTTATTGAAAAAGTGCAAATAAATATTAAAATAGACACTGGTAGTCAAGTAAACACTCTAAATATTTAGGATATTGAATCGATGAATTAATCGAAAAGTGAACCTTTTAAAAACACAATTCATATTTAAATTATCCGTTAAAACTGAACTATCTATAATAGTATCTTTTAATTTGAACGGTAACAGAATCTAACTGCTAAAACGCCACTTTCACTTATATTTTATAGATGTGTACATAAAATGAAACATACTTTTCGCATAAATATTATAATTATAAAACACCACCGCACCGCGCCATGTAGGTTTTGAATTTCATTTTTATCTGTTTTAACTTTGCATTGAATTATTAGAATTAGGATTAGATGATAAGTTTTGTTAATAAGTATTATGGAAGAGGAAATTATTTGTGAAGAGTGCAAAGGTTAACATTAATACGTCCAACATGGCCTTGAAATAGCCAAAAATAATTGTGTCCCGAAATGCGTGTATACATCACACCACTTAGTAAAGTAACGGCATCCAACAGCCCTTACTAGCAAAACATTCAGAATTATAGATGTGGTGATGCGGTTTGTAAAATGCATACACTACCTGTTCGTTCGTATTACTTATTTACCTATAACGTAGCGCTTAATATGGTGTTAATGCCCGTTTATTAAAATTTTTTTTTGTATAGTGGTATTAAAATTAAGAGGGATAGCAAAAAATCAAAGTTGTCTATTTCGACTGACAGTAATAATCATTTTGTACGTATACTATACATTTATTGTCCCTTGTAAAAGGGCGAAGATTGAGGATGTTGGGTGTTGGGTGATGTGATTTTGCAATAGCATTCATGCCTACTACCAGCAACGCACGAATTGAAACAGGTATTTCCTGCGCTGCTGATACTGTTTGTGGGTGCATTATTGAACAACTGAAAGCCAAAGGTTCTAACACGTATTAATTTGCTGAGAAAATTGAAATAATAAAAAGTGGACGACCTAAATTAAATTTAACTATTGTGACAAAATTAAGATCATGTGTTAGACATTTTAGTGATAAGGTTTACGAATCAGAAACATGGCTTTGTGGTTGCAAGTTTTTAAATAAACTTTTTTGCTGGCCATGTCTACTGTTTTCTCATGAAAGTTCCGTGTGGAATACAGTAGAGTATGATGAACTAAATAAGATTTACAGATCTGGGAAAAGATACAGAGACTCTGCAATGCATATAGCTAATTAAAAAGAGCCGCGTTTATTTGGAAAAATCAAAGGATAGAGTTTTCATTGAGTAATCAATACAAACTCGAAGTGGAAAAACACAATGAACTAGTTAGGCAAAATAGGGAAATAATTAGCAATTTAATTAGAGTTACTTGTCTTTTGGGAAAATTAGGTCTGGCATTTAGAGGTCACAACGAAAGCGATTAGTCTTCCAATAGAGGGAAGGAATTTTATAGAATTTGTGTATGAAATTGCAAAACATAACGACATGCTAAAATCGCATTTGAAATGATTTTCAAACTTTTTGGAATCGGATGACAGAATATACAGCTGATAATATATTACAGACATCTAAGCGGTTACGCTTGGACGTAATTTCTGGAGAGGACAAAGAAGCGTCTTATATTGTTTTATGCAATTCTTGACGTAATTATTTTAATGTAGAGCAGTGATTTAAGGAAACGTCGGAATTAAAATTTTTATGTCTCTTTGACCAGAGTCGTATGACACCTTCAGCAATCAGTTTTCCGAGAGAGCCTTTTTGTCGTTTCAAAAACAATATGGTGAATTTTTTACTTTTCGCGTTTACGAAGCGAACTAATGGTCGTATACAAAGATGCCGATATGAGAAAAAATAGTGTAATAGATTTAAAGGAATATATACATTCATTAAAATTGTGGCCAATTTTTCCAGAAGTGGCCAAGCTTGTCGAATTGTTTTTAACTTTTCAAGCTACAAGTTCTTCTGCTGAACGATCCTTCTCTAGTTTAAAAAGAATAAAAAATTATCTGAGAAATACCCAACACCAAGATAGACTTTCAGCTTTGGCGTTATTGAACATACAAAGTGCTCGTTTAAATAATGTAAGGTCCTCTTCGCTCTTCGAGGAAGATGTTATTTTCAGTGAAAAATCAGGCGAACTCAGTTGATTTTTAAAAAATAATTGCCAAGTTTGTATAACATTTTATTTTGTGTGGTAAGTAAACTATTATTAACTTTATCCCTTTTTTGGATGCCCGGATTTGTTTATCGATCTATATGAAATTACTTTAAATTCAACGCGTTTACGTTTTGAAAATCGCATCCCTTAAAGAAAAAGCCACGCGACGCCATGAAATTAGGTGAAGTGATAGAAGGTATTTCTCTCTGTATTTCAAATACGGGTGATATATAGAGTTTTGCTTGTAAAGTCTACCAGAAGGCCGAATTAATCGAGGTATCCACTAGGGACATTTGTCTTCCTGCGGATCATAACCTACACAAGACGAGTTGACGCTCATCAACAATTTTAATATAAAATCAATTAACCCTTGATAAACCTTTCATGTGACTAAAACCAAATTCGAATAACTATTTAGGGAGCTAGCAAAGTGTATACCCATCATAATTTTATTTCTTTTTGTTAGACCGGATTCCGCGCCACTGAAGTTAGCAGGTGCACTAATATTGTTATGCTCGTTCGCCTACTTAAGGGAAAGTTTTAATAATCAACATAACGTCTATTGGACCCGTAACAGAACATTTTGAAGTATCCGCTCAAGATGTATTGTTTTCACAATTAGCATGCGCAAATATTTCAGTTTATTGGATGATTCATCTGCATTTTTATAATTATTTTTGGGTTACAAAAGCTCGCCACTTTACACAATAACAAGTTTCAGCGTCGCATGTATGAAAGCAAAAGGATGTTTAATATATTTAGACGATGTATTAGTGTATAGTACTACCGTCGAGGTACATAATCACAATTTCAACGTAGTTCTGCACAAAATGAAAACTAGAGGCCTTACGCTAAATAGGGAAGTATCCAGGGCGATAGCTAGGTCTTTAGTGGCCCCAGGGCAGAAAGTACATTCGGGGCCCCTATATTTTATAGTGTAAGAATACACCATACATTAGCAATTAGAGATGAAGAGAAAAGCGACAACAAAACATTATTAGTTATTCATTCAAAGTTTATTCAAAATAGCAACAAATACTGTAATAACACCTTATCATACGTACACACACTACAAACTGTAAACCGTTTGAAGATTATTTAAAAATCTGACCAATATGTGGTTTAGTTTACGAATACACACAAAAATACCAAATCAAGTCTAATTATGACTATCAAGTGTATGTTGTATGTGATAGCTTGGATGCAACTAAACTTGTTGTTATATTGATTTTATTTCTGGACTTGACACTAGCAAAGATATCAACAACTCTGTTGTAGTTAATTCTCTGTGCTCTATCATTCTCAATGGATAAAAGAGCCAAACTGCTAACATGTTGTTGAGACATGAAGCTTCGCAGATAGTTTTTAATAAGCTTCAATTTCGAGAACAATCTTTCAGCTTTTGCTACTGTCACAGGAACTGTGAGGTACATCAAACAAGCGGAACTGTTTTCTATCAGCAGTAGTTTCGCAACTTCCTTTACATCTGTAAACAGCTTTAACTTTGATTTAAAAGCACTTCTGACTGATAAAATCTGTGCTTTGAACAATGGCGTTACATCATCAGAAAATCTGTTTACAAATTGGTCTGCTTCAAAACGCAGTTCTTCATCTGTACTGGAGACCAGGAAAAAGGCTGAACAATTTTGTAAGCGTCAATTATTTCTTGCATTCCTTTAAAACGGTTTTCAAGCTGTGACGCTATGGTATCAACCATTGGATAAAATAATGCAACCCTTAATCTACTTTTTGGATCGGTCAACCTTTGGTCTTCACACAGTTCATCAAAGTGGTTTTTAACCTTTCTCGTTCGTTGGTCAATGAATTCGCGTGTTATTCCCCATTTTGAACATATTTTAGCTGCTTCACTGATAACTTCTTCAAAGGACCAACAAAGTTCGGTCACTTTCAACAAAAGCATCCCCTAGAAGATCGTAAGCTGCCATTAAATGTATTGATTCAGACTGTAAGGATCTTGAGGCAATATTTATTTCTCCCATTATTTTACACTGGACAGTCAAAAGCTAAACAAAATTAAAGGATTCCAACTTTTTTCTGAGGCACTCAGCCTCGGTTTTTTCATTAGATTTTTTACTTGTCAAAATTATTTTATTTAGCGCCTTCACATCACAAAACCTCTCTTTCAAAGTATAAACGGCTTCGTATCTCCCAGCCCAACGTGTGGGATTTAAAGTTTTTAACGTTACCTTCGCCTTAGAAGCAGTCTGATTCTCTCTACAATCCAAGAAGGCTTTAAGCCCTTGCCACAAACAATGCTGTGACCAAAAAATTCATAAACATTTTGCACAGTCTCAAAGAATTGTGCTATTTCTCGATTGCAATCAACGGCATCTTTTAGGACCAGATTTAAATTATAGCTGGCACAGTGAATGAAATAGGCATGGGGTGTTAGTTCTTGAATTCTCTTTTGTACTCCACTATACACACTACTTATAACTGATGCACCATCAAATCCTTGTCCTCTGCATTTTGTTATATCAAGGTCTTTATCGAAAATTGATTTTATAATAAGCTACTCCAGTCCCGAAGCTGTTTGGTCAGTAACAGCTATGAAAGAGGTAAATGACTCGCATTTATTCAACTCACAGGGTTTTCGGCTTTCATCATTTTCTATTTTCACATAGCGAAAGATTTCGACTAACTGATCTACTTTACTCACGTCTTGAGTCGTATCGATAATGATGGAAAAAAAAGGTGCGCTCTTTAGTTCTTTTGTAATTTCACTGAGCACTTCATCGGCCATCAGGGAAATTATTTCGTTTTGTATTGTTGGACTCAAATAATTAACAGTATTAGTTGGTTTTTGAATTAGCTCTTCCAACACAGTGTGATATTTTGATAGTAGTTCAATTAATGACAGAAAATTACCTTTGTTACTGTCGGCGATATTCCAACTGTCTCCATGATATGGAAGGTTGCACGTGGTCAACATTAACGAAACATGTATTACTCTCTTTAAAACTTTCCTCCAATAATTTCGTTCAACCTTCAAATTTTTTTCTAGAGCGTCATCTATTGCACCATGATGTCGCCACTGTTCATACACCAAGCAGGCTTCTGCATGATCCTGTGAACTTTCATGTGTTTTTATACGCTTTGATAAATGTTTCCAGTCTCATAGTCCAGAATCCCATCCTCCTATAGCTCCTTTCTGAGGAAACCACCAGCAAGGTTGACTATAGACTAAATCAAATTTTGCTGAATAGCACAACCAAGAATTTTTAACTTAAGTCGAGATTTTGACTGAAATGTGTAATAATGTTCTGAAAAGGACCTTCCTTTTTGTTTTTCATCACTGGGAAATGAACCAACTGGTTGGCAGGGCCCTGTTTCTATTAAACGCTTTTTCATCTCTGAATCTGTAACACTGCCTGGAAAACTTTTTTGTTCAATGTTCAGCGAAGTCGTACTAGGCGCAGTAGTTTGGTCACATGGCAACTGCGAATAAATTGCATTGCGTTAGCATTCATAACAAAATGTATTGCTTTGGAAAAGAAGTTAAAATGCTTACACCCATAACAAGAATAATTTGCAGTAAACAAACATTCATAAACAATTAAAAAGCCGGGTGCCTTGTTGCTGCCCTACATATGTTACTACATAATTTAATCTGCTCTTGTCATTAATAGCAGTAGCACTTGTTAAGGATGTTGAAGAAATATTGACATTTTTACACGTTACATTTCCATCAAAATTTTCTTGAATGCAAGTTTCTTGGTTTTGATCTTTTTCAATGTGATTTCCAGGCTCTGTAATAATATAATACCAAAGTTAAAACGTAATTATTCTATTAAATCGAATTCAAGTAAATGTGGTGACCAGAGTATGCGTGTGGAGTTACATAAAAAATATCTTGCTGGAGTTAATCAACATATTACATCTGCTGAGTCAAAGAAAACCAACTACCTATGAATTTTTCTGTTTCCATATTAGATGTTGATGTAATAGGAAGAGGACATAACCAAGTAGAGAGGGCAGAAGAATACTTTGAGATTTATTTTTCTTTTTTCGTTTGTCTTGCCTTTTCTTTGCCCGCTTTGATAAATTCTCTTCATTTTAATAATGAGTTGATTAATTTATCTCTAATAAATAAAAGAATTTAATAGTATTGTCAATAAAAATTTGTCTAAAAATGGTTGTACTGAAAATATTACGTTAAAAAAAGGCTTAAAATGGTGCGAACACAATGTAATTGGAGACTAACTTCCACATATATGATGGCACTTAGCCTTCGCACATTGATCAGACCTGTAAATCAGTAAATGGTAAAATACAATTAGTTCAAATGTTTAGTTATCTGCTTTAGAACGAGATAGGTTATGGAGGGAATAGTCGAAAAACTACTGCATTTAGGATAAGATCTAGAAATTGTGAAAAAATACTTAAGTTTAATTCATATACTTTTACACTGTTAACATGACTTATTTTCCACTTACCTTTGGTCTTACTGTAGTTTTAATGTTAACTATTATTAAAAACTAATTTTAAACACACAAGCGTCACAAACCATCAAACTATAATAGCAACTGCCTGCAATACACTTTACTCGTAGCAGGCGAGCAACGGGCAACCGTCGACTCGGTTACCACTGACTAATCAACATAGTCTGGCGGTCTGGCGCCTGGGACTGGCGGACAACGTGAGATAGGGTGTATTATTGTCGGGGATAGGGGAGGTAACTGTGAGTTATTATTTATTAATCTCTTGCTGTTACAACAACTGAGGAGCAGATTAATTTGTAAACTAAACCACACTGCTGGTTAACTCATTAAACACAAAAGAATTAAATGCTTTTTACAACACTTGGTTCCGTTGAACAAATACAGACCACACATAAAAGCTCCTACCTTGTTTTAAACGGAGGGTATTAATGTACAAGAGTTCGATCAATATAAATTTTATTGGGTTTTAAACGAATTTATGAGATGTGCACAATTTTATTCACATCAATATAGTAATAAAACAAAATATGGTTGGTAACAATTGTATCTTATACACGCAAAGCAATGTTATATTCAATTTTTCACTGCTGCATTCAAAGAACAAGAGGAATTAAGCGGCCATGCTTTATAGTATAATTTTATATTTTTAAAAAATTTTTGGCTCTACTACCGTCAACTTTTGACATCATCTTCACCAACCAACCAGACCAGGACCCGCTCCCTGATATTATTGTTTACTTTCTAGTGTATTTTGTATAAAATGTGATTTTTAAAAGATATATATTTTATTTAATTTTATTTAACATATGTTTTTGGGAAAAGAAAATTAGGTGATTTAATTTAAAAGGTTTTGAGGCTTTCTTTGGTTGGGGGCCCTGGCATTTCGCAAGATGACAAAAGAACTCAAGCAATCCATCGAAAGGTTCTCCTAAATCAAACAAGGATTAACAACGTTTTTTGGGAATGATCATGTATTAATCCCAATTCATTTCCAACTTATCTACAGAAACTAAAAATGAAATTGTATGGACTATTTTAATAACTAAAACATTACGCCGCTTCTGTAACTACCTTAAGCTACTTTGATCCGTCTAAACCTACAATTGTTTCAGTGGATGCAAGTTCCTTATAATCGAGTACAATAAACCTATAGAATTTGCTAGCATTTCCTTATCAACGCTATAACCATGTAGCAGTTGCATTCGGGTTTGCAAGTGAAAGTGACAACTGTCCTTCATTAAGACTTTAAAAAAACATTTAGACAAAATGTCTCCACGAATTCAACGGCTTGTTATAAAACTTCTGAAATATTTGTTTACTCTTATAATGTTCCTGGAAAAAAGTTTTAGGTTCCAGACACTCTAAGCATACATACAAAAGGAATTATTAATACTGATTTCTTAGATTTTAATTTAAAAGTTTTTTCCGTTATGACAAACAGATCTGAAAACTACTTAAGGTTACAACAGGCAATTAATAAAGATTGTTTATTAAGGTAAATTAAAATTGTGTGGAAAATGGCTAGTTGAATCATAAAAATAACTCCCCTTTATAGAAGTTCACAAATTTCGGCCCATTAAGAACGGTATATATTTACACCAAAATGTTTTATTTTATGACAAGTAGTGACTAATTATTTCAGAAAGTTTAAGAGCAGAATTCCGTAACTTGGTACACCAATCTCACCTGGGTGTATTACGTCTAAAAATTAGCTGCACAATGCGGGGGTAGTACATCCGTGGTTTGTGACAGAAAAAATGGTTTTAGAGTGTGAAATTTGTCAGTGCTATTCGAAGTAAAATTTTAGACAACTCTATATACTCCATGAAATGTCAAATTTGCTTCGGCAGAACATTGGAATAGATTTTAAAACCCTAAATACACAAGATTTTCTTGTAACTATCGACTATTTTAGTAAATAAATTTTTGTAAACAAAATACCTAACAAAATGTGGATTACTGTTGTACTAGCTATAAGCTGTTATCTCGGACTTCTTGGCAGTGTTACCTCAAGGCCTAGATCTTCCTATTCTTTGTGAAGTCAAGATTGTCTCAGATTTTGAGGTGTGTTGCCCAAGACCTCAATCTGCGTACTCTTTGTGTTGCCGAGATTGCCCTGGACTTTTAGATGATGTTGCACAAGGTCTCTATATATACAGTCCTTGTGTGAGATCGGGAAACAAACTAAAGAATATGCAAAAACTGTGCTGCTTTAAGCTGTTTTGCTGCTGCTCTCGAGGGAGGGAGTGTAAAATCATGCTGAGCAAGAAATGCTTAAGTGTTGTTGTGCCGCGCACGCTCATTGTAAGAATAGCTGTATATGGTGGACGGTGACAGGTTCTACAACCTAAATTTTCTCAGCAAATGTAGAATGAGCGTTACAAACTTACACCTACGAACCCGGTTGTTGCAACAGAAAATTTGTCAGTAGCGTCCCGGAAGTGCATCAGAAATTTTGGCCCAAACAATTATAATCAAAGAAACAGGCAACACATCAAGCGTTTGCGAATGTCGTTACCAACATATTTGCATAATACATAAAATGACGTAAATGGCACTGATCCTATATTGTTTCGGGCTTTATTGTCAGTAGTGACATGGTCAGCCAAGCACAAGATTGACTGATTTATAAGTTACAATTATTTGTTTTTGTTTTTTTGAAGGGCATGTGACATTATGACTAATTTATATTGTCTGATATTTTTCATAATTCTCTCTATGCTGTTTTCTTCTACGCAGTAGTTTGGTGTTGCCTACTGTCGTGAGAACACACGCAAGTTCCGGAATACTCTTTTCTTTAATATATCGTTATTTATCAGAATTGTGCACTAATAAATACTGTACTTGTTGCTCGTGATTATTACTAAAAATGTGGTCACTAGCATTTGTAGTATTTGTATTAATATTAGTTATTAACAGAGCCTTTTGTGTAAAGTCGATTAATAAAGTCGAATACATAACAATAATCACAGTCACCTTATGAAAGGGACAACACTCGACCTCACGGAGCTTTGGGATCGTCACTTCCTCTGAGTGAGGGACAGGACTTCTTGCAGATACTAAAGTAGGATAATTCCACTTGCTACGGTTGTTTCGATTGATTTGGTGTTTGTAAAAAAAATAAAAAACTAATTTTATGTACCCCATTTAAGGGGCTGTATCTTAACAAGGGATACTCCAATGAAGTTTCTTTATATGAAAGACCCTATCTCTTTTACGATGAGGAATCATCCCCTGAAATGTTTTACACTTATTTTGTTACACCCGGTAGAACTTTATTAGGTATCAAAAAAAACTTGATAAGATTCTCTTTAATACTACATAGGTTTAATAACTATTATTTTAACTCTACTGTGTACAAATATAACTTTAAATCAAAGTTCTTTTATAAACTCCCTGTATATAGGAACTGATGGTTGATATCTGATTAAGAACTTCACACAATGGAGTTAGAGCTGCACATTTCGTGTAGATGCACACTAAAAAACATTGATTTAAAAAAGTAGGCAATCAGAAAAACTGATTTTATATTGAAATTCAGCGCCCAAAATACTCAAATCAGCTCTAAAATCCTAGACCCAAAAAAACTTCTAAAGGAAAAAAGCAAAAGTAATATCTGGAAGGGTCAAGTCATCTCCATTAACGTCTTTTCCGGGTGGCCCTACATATACTTCTCTTACAATATACCCACCAGTTATCGCAAGCTTCAAGCAACATAGTTTACCCAAAAACAACCAATATCAATCGTAACTTTGCACAGAAGAAATCGTATTTGGACGATTTTTTTTTACATTATTACTATTATACAACGAGTGTAAAGGGATAAATTCTTATCAAAATACACTTAAGACTGGGGAATATCATTGTGTAGACGCACATTTTACGATAGAAGGCAGCTCTTTCATCAAAAATATTAAACACGATTTTGCAGTCAGTCAGTGGAGTTTAGTTGCACTATTATAAACCAATATTTAATTACCTTGTCATAAACGAGCTACGTTATCTTTTAAGACATGATAGAATTTGCAGATACGCCCACTTAGAACTTCCTTCGAGAGCGCGCGTAAGCATAAAACAGGGTCACTAGCATTAAGCTTTATTATTTGGTGGCAAGATCACCTTGCCCCCCCCCAACACCAAATTATTTTATTTTTTGTATAGCATCTGATTCCACCAACATTGCACCACATAGCACCACAAGACTTATAGCTAGCACTCAAAAACTATGTCAGTTATTACAGTTCAAAGTTTGGAGGGGGGGCTAAGGCAATGCCAGCCCCCCACTACACTTTTTTTTCTCTTGCACCTGATGGCACTAACATAGCACCACATAGCACCACCATTCTCACAGCTAGCACCCAAAAATTGGCGTAGATTTATCAATTTAAAGTTTAGGGCCCTAGGCTAGGTCAGCCCCCCTCCACTACATTTTTTCAAATTTTTCCTTTTGCAACTGTTAGAACTAATATAGCACTACATAGCACCACCAGTCCATAGCTAGCACTCAAAAAATGACGTAGATATAGCAGCTTAAAGTGTATGCCCTTAGGCAATGTTAGCCCCCCACTCCACTTTTTTTATTTTTTTTATCTTGCACTTGCTAGTACTAACATAGCACCGCATAGCACCACCAATCGTATAGCTAGCATCCAAAAAATGGCGGAGATATAACAGTTTAAAGTATAATCTTTTCTCTTGCACCTGCTAGTGCATCAGCGACCCCCACACACACTTTCTTGAAATTCTTCCTCTTGCAACTGTTAGAACTAATATAGCACTACATAGCACCACCAGTCCCATAGCTAGCACTCAAAAAATGACGTACATATAGCAGCTTAAAGTTTATGCTCTTCCTTGTTATCACCTTTTTGTTGCTCTTCCTTTGCTGTTTCTGGGGCTTTTTTCTTTCTTTCGCTTCACTTGATTTTCCTTCTACGAACTTCCTTTTACCGTATCTCTTTTTTTCTTTCTCTGCTGTTCTAGGTTTTTCATTTTCTTTTTCAAGAAGGCTCTTGAGGTACAGACTTTCGGTTAATACATCTTGGTAACCAGCAGTTTTATGTTGAACAGTTTTTTTTACATTACTTTGAGGTAGTGGCAATAATTCCTTCAAAATATTTTCAATATCCTCTTTTCTGAAAATGAGCAAAATGATCAGTGAGTTCTGCCCGAGATGTGCTTGCCGTAGCGATTCCTTGATCTTGTTCTTCGTATAAAGTGGCGGGAGTTGTGTTGATTTCTGAGGCTCCCGAACATCTTCCAAATTTTCAGCACGAACTTCTCGTTCAGCAATAGGCACGATCTCGGTTACATCGGTTGTTAGACTAGGTAAAAACAAATGATCGGGAAAAACATTACGGTTGATCGGGGATATTCCAGTTGCACGAAATGCACTTGATGCGATTTCAAGTGTAGCTACTTTCTGGTATGCTTCTTTAAATAGTAAGGACACTTGATAGATGCTGACTGTACGACCAGAATTTTCCTTTAACTATTGAGTAACGGCATAATTATAATACTTGTGGAGGGGACCAAAAAACCCTACGTCCAGTGGTTGGATTTTGTGGGTGCAGTGTGCGGGCAAGCAGAGAAGCACAACTGAATATTTTTTACCGAATTGTCAGGCTGCATAGCTTTTGTGGCTTGAATAACCATCTAATATTAACAGAGCTTTTTACTCTGAATTAGGTCTGACGTGATCAATAAAATGTTGCATCCATGTTACGAACAACTCTCCCGTCATGTAACCCGACTCGTTATAAAGTTTTAGAGTTCTTGTAGGTGCCCCGTCGTATAGTACCGGATTAAACCTTTTTCGAGGAGAAATAATTGACGGCGGTACATAAGTTTCACCAGAGCTCATGCAGGCTACAATTGTTGAATGAACCCCCCCCTTCTGCGCTCATGATAGCACCAACTTGTGTTTTTCCTTTTTTTGGCGAACACTTTAGGAGGAACTTGAACGGTTATCAGCGCAGATTCGTCCAAGTTAAAAATCATACAAGCGTGGATTTTATCATTGTTGACAACTTCTTCAAGTTTTCTAAAGAATGTCTGACTGTGGTCGATTAAATGCTTCAGCTCTAGCGAGGGACGTGGCTTCTGGTATAGACGTAATGATAATTGTGGATTACTGTTGTAGTAATAGTGAGTAGTAAGGTCCGCTGCCATTAGAGGCACTCGTATATAGAAGAGTAGGGAGCGCGAGTCCAATACAGGCGGCTGGCAGTTCTTAGTAGTTAATCATGAAGTGTAGACGTAAGCTAATCACATGTACTAAATTATAAGTTATGACAATAAACAATACTAAAAATAACAATTACGTTTGCGAAAACCACGTAACCATACTTTCCAGCAATGTTACGTTCTTTATTGAAAGGCTGTTTGCTGTTCATTTTTTCTGCAATTTCATACGCAAGCTTTCGGACGTCTTTTGTTGTTAGGCCAAATAAACGAGATTCCAAGTCCTGAATATGTTTGGCTAACGCAGCTTCGACTTCTTTATTTAGTGCACATGGACGGGAGCCGAGATGTTTTTTAACATTAACAGCAATTTTATTTTTGCCGTCGGTACATTAAAGATCTTATTTGCTTTGAGCCAGCCCATTTCTTTATTGCGTATTGCTTCTAAAGCTCTCTCCATATCTGCTTCACTCCAACTTCCCTTATTCGTTTTTCTCTTTTATGAGTAAACCATCTGTAACAAAGTGGGTAATTACCATTTTATTATACAGACTAAAAAGGGCGGGCAAAATGACATAGTCATTTAATTTACCCCTCACTGTAATATGTCGTCTTGCCCGTCTTGTAGTATGTTTACAATTCATGCTAGCAAACATTGAAGATTAATGTAAATGAACAAGTTATTTGAGCCACTATGCGATTGACATTCACATAATCGTGTTCACATCTCCAAAGCAACAAAAGGTGTGATTTTCGCTAGTTATATATTATCACAAATTATTACTTACATTGGAACACAGCTTACAGCAACCATAAGTAACAAACTAACTCCGTCTAGTGGGAGCCTAGCGACACCGGTCGACCTTCACCGCGCAGGCGCCTATAGTTTCACATGTTCTCATGTTTGGGGATTTCTATATGTATTAGATTTCTTTTAATATAAAAAAGTCATTTTACCCGTCTATATCATATTGCCCGCTTCTCCTCTTCCTATACCGGTCCTATATCTCAAATCTTACAGACAATTGCAATAGTAAAAATAGTGAGTATTGTTGTTTTCGAAATGGGTGAAGGCAACTATAAACCAAGAACGCGTGCAACTAATAGAAGTAGAACCAAACAAACCAAAAATATTCGAGTAACAAAAGCAATAAATTCTGAACCTAAAACTATCGAATTGCATATGAGCAGGTAAGTATGTCAAAATAATTAAATATTCAGTGTGTCTCGATTTGATGCGTCAATAATCCAGACAGCGCTACTACATGTGTGTAAAGTTAGCACCCCTTTTTAAAAATTATGTTTTTGAAAATTGTTCCAGGTTCTACCCTTGTACCACATTGTTCCAATTTGACTTACAAAAAGTTAGCCAATAGAATAAAAAGGAACATGAAGGGTATGTTCTTCTTCTTCTTCTTCTTTATTGGCTTTCAGCTTCCTAGCAACCAGTCATCACTTGTTACTAGGATGGGCGTCCTTTCGTCCAGGACTTCTGAGATAATCTCATGCCTTCCCTTCTCCCTGTTAGTTTATATTCCGTTTCCCTACAAAGTAGAGTTTGTTCAAGTCCAAGGATCGTGTAGGGTAATTAGTAATTAAGTTTAGGAATTGGACTTACAAACTTTTCTTTTATAAATTTATATTACTTGCCTTCAGAAAGGTTACTAGCAGTTTGGCTATTTCCGGACGTGGTTTTGCCGTTATGTCATACAGGTGTATAGGGCCTTTAATTAGTGCCGTTAGTTCTGTGTATAGCTTGTTAAAATTTCTACTGTTATTGGGGCATGCAAATAGTATGTGGTCCAATTCACCCTCTTCTCCACAGTCACATTTGTCATTTTGTCGTACACCTATTTTGAATAGGTGTTGAGAGGAGCAACAATGTTGAGTTCTCAATCTGCATAGTGTTATGGTCTCCCACCAGGACAGCCCTTTAATTTCTTTCAACCAGGGAGTTTCTAGCGGTTGTTTTACAATCTCTCCATATCTAGTTCTTTTTTGGTTAATTGACTGTTTTCATTTATTGACCCATTTTTTTCTGATGTTTTCCCGACAGATTGGGAATGTTTCCTTATATTCTAGTCTTAAGTTAATTTGAAACGTATTGCTCAGGGCTTTCTTGGTTAGAAGATCTGCTGCTTCGTTTCCTTTTATGCCAGTGTGGCTAGGTATCCATATTATCTTTACGTCCCTTCCCCCCTTTTCTTAACTGTACGAATTGTTGTTTCGTAGCTAGAGTCAGATTATCCCATTGCTTGTCAAACCCACATCTTGATACTCGTGCAATGGCACTTTTAGAGTCGCTGATTGTAAGGTACTTTTTATTTATGTTGCTGGAGTGCTTTATAAGTTCTACTGCCCATTTGATTGCATGTGTTTCTGCCGTGCATATGTTGCATCGTGACCCGATTTTTAAATATGCGTTTATATCCATTTCTGTACAGAATATTCCAATTCCAGTCTTGTTGTTAACGTGCTGTTTCACTGAAGCATCCGTATATATTTGTATATATTCGGGATTATCTTTTACCCAGGCATTGAATTCATTGTTATAGTTGGTGTCTTTAGTCATCTTACTGTTACATACTTCTATATTAGAGAATAATTCTTCTGTACTGCAATTGAAGATTTTGTTGGATTTTCTTTTCTCAATTTTTTGTTGCTCCCTTAGTACTAGGTCTAAGACTTCCACCATTGGTGGGTATTTTTTGTTTGTCCAATATTTTGAGTGGTTATAGTTCTGGTACAGGTTGAGTAGTTCATATGCCAATGGTTCATTGTTCCAACTAATCCACTTAGCTGCCTTCATTACGTTTAACCCTGATTGTACTTTTTCCGTTATATATGTAGTGTGTTCCTTTCATCTTAAGTTTTGGTCCATTACTATCCCCAGATATTTTATACTTTCTACCCTCTCTATGACCTGGCTATTCATTTTTATATCTGGAACAGTTTTCTTAATTTCCCCTTTAGAAAATAGTATGAATTTTGTTTTCTCCACTGCTACTCGCATTCCTAGATGGGTTATTTTATTTGTTAACTCTATAATACTCGGATTAATTTTTTGACCACATCTTCAACTACAAAATCAGCAGCTATTATCGCTAAATCATCTGCATATTGTATTATCTTCACCTCTTTGTCCGTACTGTTCGATAGGTCTTTTGTGTATATGTTAAATAATAGCGGGCTCAGAGGCGAGCCTTGAGGCAGTTGCCCATTGATGATTAGTGTCCCAAAAATTTTGCCTGTGTAATTATCCTTTAAGCTTATTTTTATTTTATCCAAGATCTGTTGTATAAAGTGGATTATGTTTGGCTGATTTTATAATTTCTTCAAAATCTGTATTAGCTTAGCGGAGATTAAATAATTGTATGCGGATTTAAGATCTAAAAATACCACCACAGTGTATTTATTTGTAGCAAAATTGTTATATATGTTAGTTGTTAAATAAGCGATACAGTCAGTTGTTCCTCTACCACGTCTAAATCCCATAGTTAAGCTGTTTAACTGTTTTTCGGCTTCTACAGCTATTTCCAATCGATTTTTAATCAGTTTCCATTAGCTTGCATAAATTAGACTGTAGTACTAGGGGTATTAGCTATCCGTCTCCTCTGGGTCCTTACCGAGTTTCAAAATGGTAATCATCACACTCTCTTTCCATGCCTCGGGTATTGGCCGCCTCTTGAGATGTCCATTAAACATATCCATTATTTTTTCCTTTACAGTTAGTGGTAGGTTTTTGATCATTTGGTTTGCGATTCCATTCAGCCCAGGTGCTGATTCCCTTTTGCCATTTATTATACATTTGATTTCTTGTAGGCTCACTTGTTCAGAATTGTGTTAAAGATTATGCCAGAAGAATAAGTAGAGAATTTCCCCAGTCTTAATGCAAACATACAAAAACTGTACACGTTTAGATGATCTAATTAGATTTTTGTGATGCGTAGTTCCAACATCTTTTATTATTTAATACACTATTTTGTAAAACGTTGGCTACATATGCTTGCTCCATATTAAGTATTATCATTTACAATGCTCCTTGACCTTGATTACATTAATTATTTAAAATAAAACCATTTAGAATAATCATGAATTGTCATTCATTTATACATCAACAAGATGTTAAGACTGGTACTCCGATCTAAGTTCTCGTTGCAACTTAAAAATGTCAGGTACTTCACACCTGTCGCGTCTGCAACTAAAACAGAAGAACCGCTCATTCAGCAAAAAGATGATTTTCCACGTCGCCATATAGGACCACGAGATCGCGATATTATTTCAATGTTGGACCTATTAGGATATAAGGTATCTACATTTTTTTTAATATCTAAAATGTCGTTAACTTTCTAGTGTAATTTGTAGAGTTTAGACGAGTTAACTGATAAAGCAGTTCCGAAAAATATCATACTAGGAAAACCGTTGGATATAGAAGAACCTACAAGTAAGTTCAACTTACACATTATTAGAGGCTAAGAATAAACAAATATATTTGTTCTTGCGTATAATCGTAAAGTGACCTTAGTTCACTTTAAACTGATAAGAAAACCAAGGGGGTCTTTATCTTTAGCATTATGTCGTAATGATATAATTTTTTTACTAGGTGAATATGAACTAATAAACCGCATCAGAAACATTGCTGAAAAAAATGAAATTTGGCGATCATACATTGGGATGGGATACCACAACTGTTGCGTTCCCCATACAATTATGCGAAATATATTTGAAAATCCGGGCTGGACTACGCAATACACTCCTTACCAGCCCGAAGTAGCTCAAGGCCGCCTCGAAAGTCTATTAAATTATCAAACAATGGTAGCAGAGCTAACTGGTCTTGAAGTGTCAAATGCATCTCTCTTAGATGAAGGAACTGCAGCCGCTGAAGCGCTTTCATTATGCTATAGACATAGCAAAAGAAGAAAGTTACTAGTATCCGACAAGGTACATCCTCAAACTATTTCTGTTGTCAATACCCGATTATCATCTCTAGGTTTATCAGTTGAAGTCACTGATGTATTTAACATAGACTTTTCTAATCGAGATATTGCGGGGGTACTTTTCCAGTATCCAGATACCGAAGGAAATGTCTTGGATTTTACTGCAGTTTCTGAAGATGCACACTCCCATGGCACGTTAGTTTGCTGTGCAACAGACTTGTTAAGTTTAACACTCCTTCGTCCTCCTGCCGAGTTTGGAGCAGACATAGCAGTCGGAACATCGCAAAGATTTGGGGTACCGTTAGGGTATGGTGGACCACATGCAGGATTTTTTGCTTGCAACCAATCTTTAGTAAGGCTTATGCCTGGACGCATGATCGGAGTTACCAGAGATGCGGCTGGACGTGATGGTTATAGGTTGGCTCTTCAGACTAGAGAGCAACATATACGAAGAGACAAAGCTACAAGTAATATATGTACTGCACAAGCACTCTTAGCTAATATGGCCGCTATGTTTGCTGTATATCACGGTCCACATGGGTTAAAAGACATTGCAATTCGAGTTCACAATTTAACTTTGGTAAGTTATTATGTTTTTCAAATATAACGTTAACTTAGAACAATAGCACGTTTATCAAACCAAGGAGTGTTATTTGTCTTTTGACTGAAAATGAAGCTAAAGTTGTACAAAACAGCATTGAAGAAGTATCATTTTCTTTATGAAATTTCAGCTATTAGAAACTTAAATTACTGTCGCGGGCTACTATTAACGCGTTTCAAAAATTTAAAACAAGTAATAACAAAAATCTTTATTACTCACTGTTCACAAGACTAATTAACAGTATATGCCTTATTTATAGATGTTTACAGTGGAATTAACAATGAAGCACTATCACACTAATGGATTTACAAGCACTAATATCTTCTTAAACTACATTTTTAACCATAAGTTTTCTTAACAACACTAAACACTACTATAATTTATTTATTACACTTTTGTCTATTTATATACAGGCTGGCGGTACGATATACACGTTCATATTACACAAATTTATATTTACTCTAAGACTTTCAGAACGTAATGAACCACTAACTATATACGAGATGATTTATATACGACATTTTGATATAGACTAACTCTATACTTCATCAGCGGTCTTAAATATACCCTGAATTAAATGGATGATTCATACGCCGGTAAATGCTAGAAGGTTCGAGGCCTCTGTAGTATATACATTACTTACGGCGCTTGTGTGTTTAACGGGTTGCCTAATAGTAGCTCGTAACATTATACTACCGATACCTTCATGTATCTAACTTTATGAACAACTAGTTTTACACATTACACGTTTCCCATTAAACATGTTATTTAATTTAAAACAACGATTATTATATTGCGTGGGTAAAATTGTGGAACAGGTACATATCGTAAATTAATGAATACATTGAAGGGAAAATCGGGACTATTGGTAAAGGGTGTTCTAAAACGTTGTGTAAAAGGTTGCATTTTTTTGGAATGGTATAGTACGAGATGAGCAAATTAAGTAAAGAGATGGAGTGAGATATACCATTTATTTCAAATAAACTTGTATTTAGTTTTTATCTCCTTGAACATATTCTCTTTCTTTATCTATACAGCATTGCGCATGTGTCTTCAATTATTTAAAACAATGCCGTAACTCATCAGTTGTAAGCTTCTTTAACAACTCTGTCGTTGTTGCATTTACATGTTAACATACTGAAAATGTATTTCTTTTATTGCATTTATCACTTTTGATAACTGGTGGAAGTAACACGGCGAGAGATTTGGCGAATATGTAGGATTAGGAAACATAGAAAATTGCGTAAGAGATAGGGCATTGTGAGCTGGCACGCTGTACTGGTACACAAGTACACTGGTACAGGCGTCGTTCCACAAACCCTGTCATTTCTTTCTTAGATTGATTAGGACTTCTATGTAGTGAAACGTAATTTGAAATCTCACCCTGATGTGGGTGGGCGACTACAGAAACCCGTTCCTAAAACAATTTGTTAAAGAAAAGGCATTCTTCCGACGTAGCTAGGGGTCTATTCCTGGGTCTTCAAAAGCGATACTTTATACGACACTTTATAGAGACTAAAATTAGAACAACACTAAAGAAGGCGCTACCACGTCCTAGGCTCATAAAAAGCCAGTTGTACTCTTAGAGAGAACTTGGAAACCCTCAGAGAATATATCGCATTCGCTGTGTAGACACAGTTATCTACCTGTAATAAAGCAATATAGTTAGAGCAAAGAAATGACATAAAAGACGTGCTTATACTACCTTGCTATTGCAAATAAAACAACATAAAAAAGCTGGTGAAATATTCTTTTGTCGCTGTTACAAAAGAGACAGCATATGTAAATTACATTCTATAATAAAATATATCTGTTGTCAAACCACACTATTGGAGCTATTTGTGGATTACTGTAAGACAAGGCTACAAAAAGAGCTTGTGGCTTTAGACTCTTACTAATATAAAAAACTAGTAGAATTACTGACAAAACTCGATAAAGACCACTGTGAAAATGATTACCAATAGGCCACCATTAATGTCTCATCTATTTATCAATATTGATCAAAGAATTGTATTAAGTTTCCCTAATTTTGGACGCACTTGCCCAAAATAAAATAGTAAATTTAGTCTAAATTATTCGTTCAATATATCTGTATTCGATTTTATGATTAATAAGTTTATATATTATAAATACAGCTTTCTTCGGTCAAAATAAAAGGCTTTCAGAAAGCGGCTGCAAGTTTAACTTTAGTGGAATATACTTTGTCTACTAGATTCGTAAAAAACAGTAACTTGTTACATAACATAATTTGCGAAGTTTATTACCTTGTTGATATAAGTAACAGTATTTTATATTTTGAGTTAAAAATACGCAATGCAAACTAGTTTTATGTTACAAGTATAACTTTAAATGTAAACATTAGTACTTAGGAGAAAATTCTTGTTGCATGAATCAATATTTAAGAGGTTGAGCTGCTCGTGTAAACATCTTACTGATTGTCTTATCAAACTTCAAAACGAATAGGCCGCCGAATTACACGACTAAAGCTATTCGCTTACCTTGAATTGTTGAACAAATGTTGATAGATCATAAGGCACACGGCATATGTTTCAAATTCAAACAAGCTTTTTATAGACATTTCCCGGAACTGTTAATTGTCGAAAAATTAAATATTCGTGCTGCTTTCTTTACTCTTTGATGGTGACTCGTTAATTAAATTTATTCCTCATCATCCTCAAACGATCATGCAATAAAACATGTGCCACTGTTAGTTATTTTAAATATTACTTGACTCCTAATTGGATAATACTGCAAACGTTTGGATGGTAGTTAATATTAAAGAATTAACTGTAGTAAAGCAAAGAATCTACGCCTATTTATAGGTTTCGCCAAAAAAACATGTTAAAGTACAACCTTTGATTAATGGTCCCTGTATGTTTGTTGTGGTTTGTTTAGCATTCTTCTTAATCTTCTTTGGGAATTAAACCACTCATAGTTTTTAAAATTATCTTTATTTACGTTTCGATCCATGATCCAATAATTATTTTGACAACGATCCTAGGTCATGGATCGAAACGTAAATAAAGATAATTTTAAAAACTATGTGTGGTTTAATTCCCAAAGAAGATTAAGAAGAATACTTTGATTAATGGTTTGACAATCTGACACCCAGTTGGTGTTGATATTGATATTGACCATCACGTTCATCACCCTTTGCGCCATAACATTATTACCAAACACATCCTTTTGCAATTCATTACATGCTAAATTGACGCAAGTAACATGAATAAAGTTTACTCTACAAGGAAACATAACAGCAAATAATACGCGAGTTAGTTTTTATTGGCGAAGGTTGAGTTATATAACAGCAAATGAAAATCTTATAGAAATATAAATACAACCTTCAACGCTTTCTCTTACACCCACCTGGAAAGGTCTTTGAACATGTTGTTCAATAAAAACCGTTGCCCGCCAACGGATTTAATTTCAATCTCGTTAGGATGATGGGTTGTCAAAGAGACGAGTAAATGATAATTTCTTTTTGCAACACAGGTTAATTTGAAAAGGAAATGGGTCTTTTTCGGGCTCAGTATTATTAGTTACCCAATTTTGAATCCGTATAACTGCAGATTTAATATACCTTCTTATATTTCCTAAATCATCAATTTTCGCGAATGCAAATTTGTGGTTTACCTCTTTGTATCTTCTTACAAATCCTAACTTTAAATAGTATACATAGTATAGCATGCACGCTTATTACAAAAATTGAGTGCGTGCGATTTAGAAATTTTTGCATTTCAGTTTAAGATCACTCACCAATCTTTGTTTGCTACGGAACTGTAATTCGCTTTTCTTTTCTTTGTATCACTACTAAAGGACAAATAATTTTTACTTTTTGATACCTTAACTAGCTAAATACAATATCTTCTCTGAACATATTTTGTTCTTATAGTACATTTTATAAACGGAAAATACGAACTATATCAAAATATTCAACTCACTTAAGCATTACAAACACTCTAAATTTCAAATTTTAAAATTAAATATTTTTCGAAGCAATTGGATTTTGCAAAAACACCTTAAGCTAATTGGCTTAATCTAGATAAACACAAAATTCCTATTATTAATCCTATAAAACTATTGAATTAAAGAATTAATCGGTTACTGCGCTTCGTCCGTTCCGTATTTTGCAACCATCGTGTACCTGTAATACTTGTGAATGTAAAATCTACGCCTTGCGATTGCTTGAAACGCCGTTTAAATTCGCAAACCCTCTTAAAAAACTGCAATCCTTTCGAATGGAAAATCGCATACGTATAAAACCTCAACATAAGTGGGAATTAATTTCTTTATTGCTGAATCCTTCGAAAGCAACTGTTCAAAACAATAAAGTTAGTATATTCCGCTTGAGGGTTGCGACTTACCTTGGTATTTTAATTAAGAGAAAAACAATGAATGAATATGCATGTATATTACGAATACAAACATTGTATACATAACATGGCCATTTACTTTAAAATTACATGAGCAAAATACAATATCTAATCCCTAATTAATAATTACATACGACGATAATGATGAAGGTGTATAATATTTTAAAGGATATTCAAACCTGTATTCACTTATTTCTTTTCATATAGAAATTGTCTGGCAATAACCTATTGCAAGCGTGGTAGGAACATCAAGTAGCTGCTATTTAAATAGACTGAATAGGATAACAAACTGAGTACATAATACTGTTGAACATAAATTCCAACATGGGGATAGGGACACCTTTCAACATTGCGACGAAACTGATCCATACGATTTTGCACGACCAATTACTCGTCAGGAAGCTTTGTAGTCGATGGATCCTTCACAATTTAAAAGATTCGAAAAAACATGTATGTGTCGAGAGGTCCAAAGATGTGATAAACAAATTTAATGGTGCATAGTTAATAACTAGATTGAGATTGTAGCTTGCACAGTGAATGTATTCTGAATTTTTAATATTTTTATTTATGATTGCATGCCACTATATGGTCTACTCATGACGCTAACACCGTCATATCCTTGTTCATAACAGTTTTGGATAGGTATATTCAATGTTTACAAAATATTTAGTACCGAGTTCTGCATGCCTTTAGCAGAATTATATTTGGTCAGCTTTCGATATATGTTAAGTAGTATCTACTGATAATGAAAAACATGCAACGAAGTTAATTTCTACTGTTATGTTAAGCAATAATTGGTATGATAATGAACTTAGGATCTCGTTTTGAATGATTAGACTTAATATTGTACCTATCCAGATGGTATCTCTATAACTTGTGTCGTTATGTCGTCATAATCCGCAAGAAGGTGTACCAATGCCAAAATGTTGGTATTACATATTTTAAAATTTCTCCGATGTCCTCTAAAAAGTAGACCATTCTTAGCCAAAACTAATGATTTTAAATAGCCGCTGAAGTACCAGTTTCCACAAAACTGCTTGGAATCGTCTTTCATTTTCAATATTTTTGTTAATAGCTGAGTTTTGCTCCAAGAATTTGTATACTGCACAAGATTTATAATAAACTCATCTAGAATACTGGACCAACACAGCTAATGTCGAGGCACTGGTCCATATGTTGCTGCAGAGAAATAACAACTTGTACTAAATGATCGGTTGCTTTCTAAACGATCTCTGTGAAAATAAACGTTCGGTCTATTGAACGGAAGTTTCATTATGATTCATTTTATATCATTAGTAAGATGTATGAATCTGTAGTTGCCGAGGTCGATGGATGTTGATGATTGCAATGATTTGTCTATGGTAGCATCAGGTGTTGTGTCTACCACCAGCAGCACCTGTGTATTGTTATCGCTACTTGCCTCTACCACCATCGTCACCTAACTATGTGGTTCATGTTGTTTTTGCACAAATGATTCTATTATGATGTTTATAATATATTCTTTTCTTTGAAACTGGTGATTTGATGCTTTCTTTTTTGAGCATCTTCGTTTGTCCGCCATCTTTTTTACGTACTAGGTTTCTGAAATGATAAAATCCTACAAAGCCAAGGTTTTCTTAATTTGAACGCGACGTGGAAAATTACAATACATATAATATGACATTGTTTAGTGACCGAGCAAAGTAATATTTTAAAAATGTTTTCTGTTTAAAAGTTAAAATAACAATTCTATTGGTTTTTATTTATCAACTAATGAAAGGAATGCGTCGAAAATGAAAATAAACTTAAGGACTGTTTGGCGTCGCTAGAGTAGTTACACTTTTCCACACGAAATGTTGTTTCCACGAATTACAGTGAAGTTTATCTGCAGCAGTAATGTAGAAAAGTGTTATTGTAGCCGCATCGGACAGGCCTATAATTAAATAAAAAGTAATCCCTATGGTATTTTGTCAAATATACAATAGTATTTCATATTTCTCTAGTATACTGTATGATAGTAGTGTATTAAATAAAATACAAAAAAATAATGACTTTTTTCTATAACTGCTTTATAAGAGCCTCATTGCACAATATATTATGCACTGTTTGAGTTGAATTATGAAGCATTTACACCATTAGTGTAGTAGTGTGTTATATTACTTCACTAGTGAAATATCAAAGAAAGAGAGCACAGTTTAATGATTCTTTTTATTAAGAACAAACAGGTTTACCAATTTAGCAATTAATAGATAATTTAAATTACCTCTTTTTGTATATATTAACAACAAAATTTTGACAATTTATAAGATTAATCCCAGACGAATGTAATTGGTCTGTATTTTTATTAACAAAACTCAAATTTTGTTTGCAAGCACTTGTAGTAGCTTCACTAACGGCAATCTCTTCTTCAAGAACTTTTCTAGCTACTTTTGCTTGTTTTTAAGGGACGTTGTATAGTTAGGTCTGCTCCCATGTTGGTTAGAAGTGAAGTCGGCCACCGATGTATTCTCGAGGATGCAATAAATTGAGGAAAGAAGCAGTCTTGTTTGGTATTACACTAATAGTGTTTATATCAACAGGAAGCTTTATACATTTCCACTTCCGTAACCAACCAAGAATTTTCCATGATCGGCATGACCAGAATGCAGAGCGAGATATTTTCGTATTATTTCGACAAGTTTGCGCCATCAATTCCCCCGGCAGTGATAATGCATTCTCGAAATACTTTGACTTTCGTATTCGGCATAAAGATACAAAAAAATCTCGTTTTGGATTTTTAAACAGTAAATTAGTTAACTCGTCCACTCTGCATGCATATCTAAGTTCAATAAATAAGGAAACTTAAATTTTATATTTTGGTACTTTCACCTTCGGAAGATATACGAAACCTTCCGCTTTTTATTTCATTACTCATTCACATAGATTTTGCTTCAAATGCTCAGACACCAACGTGTATATTAGACCTTCCTACAATAAGTACGCTTTACTACAATTTCATTTAAACCTATTCACTGCGAAATGTATAATTTAAATAGTCGGTATCCGTTGGCTTGATACATATAACTATAGCGTATAATTACTTCTTATAATACCCAATCCTAAAGACTCGTTGAAACAATGGATCGTACTTATTTGATAAGGCTCGTTTGGAGTTTCTAATCACACCTTTGTTTGGATAACGCTGGGATTGGATTTAATTCTTGCAAAAAACGAATTCAATTTGATTCTGCAGTTCGTCCTTGTATGTATTTTCTACATTACTCGTTCTATTACTTCTAGAGCGATGCACGTTTTTTTTGACAAGAAGTGTAGATCTTGCGTGCATCGGTAAGTTCTCAAGCGCTATTAATACTAGTAACACTCTCTTTTTAGCTCTTAGCTGGAGGTCAAATTGTTTATGTCAGCCCGATTATTCTTTCTATGTAGAACCAACTGCGCTGGTATGTGTTCCGCTGTTGCAGTGATTGTCGTAGCGCTCAAAATCTGTCGACCGTGGTGACGTTGCATCTGGACGCAAGTACCCTAACGCTTAGCTGATTCACCTTGATTCACGTTGTAAATAGAAAATCGATTACGTTGTAATTTTTTTGTTTTGCTGGGAATCCCCCTCCCCGCATTGATAGTTAGCCTAGTATTTCTACGTTTCTTGTGTTCTGTTTTGTAATCGTGGTGTGTGCGGGTCCTCACTTTAAGTATCCTTTCTATTTTTGTCTGACCCGTGCGGTTCATAACTTAGCAATTTAGGAGTTTCATATTCCGAACATTTTCTTGTTCTTACCTTCGTCGGCGAAAAATTTTATGTCATTGGCATCTAGTAAAAATTTAGAAACTTCCTTTTTCATTTATATTTTTGATTTTTTGATTTGTATTCCGCCGACTTCTTTTTCAAAAACGCAATTAAATTATTGAATTTACTTATGTCAATATTTTGCAACGCGCAGATTGTAGATCGCAGTATATAATATAATTTCCAAAGACTAGTTAATTTGTAATTCTTGGGTAATTCTTCAAAAAATGCCAATGATACTTTCTGTTTTGCTTCGTTCTTGGTATTGTTAGATGCCCAACAATCAGTGAATCGTTTCTAAAATTGTTCGCTCTGGTTTTTCGATTTATCTGGTTAAAAGGGAAGCTACCGTATTTACAGCACAGTTTCCAATTTCAAGAAACAGGTTATCTGTTTCTGAATCGCTCATTGTTTCACTTAAAACTACTACTTTCAACAAAAAATTTAAAAACAAAAACTAAGTTTTATTTATAACAAGTATGTCCGGTACTATAACACTGTCGTTGCTTTTCGATTGTGATTCATAACTTACAAACTGGATTTGATTTTAGATGTTTCTCACTTTTAGGTAGTTGTAGATAACGTTTATCGCAGTTTTAGATAATCACGTCGATTACTGCTTGCACCTCACCCCGCCTGTTCAATGAATAATTTAGCAATTCTTCGGACGAATGGCGAGAGCTTCTTATGCTTATTTCAAGGTTTTGTCGAATTTTGTGGTAATTTATTAAATATTATGTTGAAGTTGAAGATAATTAAAAAAATGTTGCAAAATTTTATCAGATTTAGTTATCGTACAAATTCGTATTTGTATTAAAAGGTTCAAAAGTTGCAAGGTACAATAAGTAAAAAATAACAGTGTCCCTGAGCGACCCCAAATGCCCGGGACCCCTATGCGTCGCATTGGTTGTTTTGTCATAAGTACGCCACTGCGTTATGCATTTAATTCGCTTGCTTTGGGGCACCTTGTTCAGACTGGAAAAACTGTTTCGAAGATTGGCCTCATCTAATGCTAAAGTGTATAGCGATTAAACGGGAATATTTTGAGAACCAATAGAGAAATTTGCTTAAGGTCACGTGTGTGTTTTTATATTTTCAGCAAATTTCGAATTTTTGTCCTTTCCAATTTTCGTTTAAATATCTATACTGCGATAAATAAATATAATTCCAAGCGCAAACTTAGTTTCTACCTTATAATTAAATTTGAAGTTGTTCCTTTAATTAACTACGCCTGAATTATTCATGTTTGGTGAAAGGAATGTTCCAAAACAAAATGAAACTGAGTTAATTATGTTTGCTGTTGAAATCATGATAATGATGTTCTGCAAGATTATTTTATTCTACGAATAATATATTTATCTCTGTAACCTACCAGTTTCAATAAAACATTTTCTTAACGACAGATGTTGCAATTCATAACAAATACATTTGATTACGCTTACACGACGATATCATGCTCTTGCAAAACGCACTACTTTATGTGAGCTGTTTTTTCACAAAAAATTTTAGGTGTAATATTAGCCGTTCACAATCTTAGTGGTTGTATTTATCGTACACAAGTTTTACTAAATCTAATAAAGTTAACTTTATGGAAAAATGGTGCATCCTTTTTGATCTCACTTAGCGCCAATTCTTCGTGCAATAAGATAAGTTTCTCCGTTGCCATTATAAAAAATATATTCATACTACAATACTTTATAGACTTAAAAATTTATACATGAAAAAGGAAGATATAATTTGTTTTGCATATCACAGTTTCTAAGATTCTAACGCATAACGCTAATTGACAAAGAAAAAATCATTTCCGATTCTTGTATGCGCAAATTCTGTAGTTAAAATTTGTAATTCAAGCTAATAACACGGTGCACAAAGATTTTTAACAGACGGAATATGTATAGCTTGCCTAGTGTAACATTAAATTCTGAATTCAAGTATGCAATTCGAATTTATCCATCACCTAGAGTTTTTAAGTGCTGTTTCTTTCAACATTTTTGTGTATTTTCAATAACATGCCAGTGTTTTCGAAATGGTTTTTTATAATTCTTCTTATATAAACAGTTGTGATCTAATAGTTATTGATTCATTAAACAGCGCATCTTGGCTAGACCATATTTTGTTGTTTTTGATGCGAATGCGACAGTAGAGACAATAGCAAGCAATGTAGTACCGAGGTACACTTTGGCAGGGATAAAGCCAACTGATTTTTTTATAGGTATGTATACTTATTAAGTATTAAAAGGCGTTTGCTTCAAAACGTTAAAAATGCAAACTACTAAATCTAAAAAGTCCAAATGAAATCAAAACCTTAAACACTTTCAGAAAAATACTTTAAAAATAGAAACAAAAACACTTAGAAAATATATACTTAAAAAATATATTTGGCCTATTTAAAATAAAAACAGTTGGTAACAAAAACGATTCATAAAAAACCAATTCACAAAATTAATATCACAATACTAACGTGCCACTAGAACTAGAACTAAAAAGAATAGTATATACACCTGACAGTAAAATATAGAAATAAAAATAAATCACAATCACTTGAAATGACTAGTTCTTATTTCCTTAGGTTTAGGTTCACAGTAAAAATTATACCTAATTAAGAAAACTCGTATAACAACTTAGTACCCACTTGCTAAGTTTGAACTTGAACCCTTCAGTATCTTATCTTTTAATGTGGTCCAAGACTCGATCAAATCTCTCAATTTTATGTTATCTGTTATACTGCGCTCGGCTTGCTTTTCAGGATCATCAAGGAAAATAACCGATCATTAACCATAGTGGTACTTAACATCTTTTTACGAAATTTAGAGTGCTAAATTTACGCTCGTTTGTTGCAACTAAAAATGCGGTGGTATAGATAAGTTGACAAAAAAATACAACTATCTTTTAAAACGTTTTTTTGTTCGATGGCAACTTTCATTACATCTTCCATGGAAGCGGCCATTTATTTTATACAAATATCAAAAAATACCTCTAGTTCGCCCTGTAAACTAACTGGATCGGGTTTATTGAAGGAATATAATAACATCGCAGTTCTAATATTTTTGTTGTCCATAATGACTGTTTTGGATAATGGAAAAAAAAGGATTTTTATAAAAGGTTGTATAATTTGCAGGACTTCGAATAAACTGTTCTTCAAAAACAGATTAGGGCATCTAAAACTTGAAAGAATTCGAGCCGATAAAATTTGTTTGTACATATTACTGTGAATTATATGTATCTAGTGCATTGAGTGTACATAAAAGTGTTATGAATGAATATTATAATTGGCCATCATCTTAATTTATATGCTTTTTTAATCAATAATGCTAAAGTAAATTCTTTTTAGATTAATTTTATGTATTTGAACACGATCCTTTAATTATTAAGTGCAAACAAAAATTCTTTGAGAATATTTACTCATGCAAATTTTATGTTATAATTGCAAGTATTCGTACGCATTTGAACTAAATTTTTATAGAAACATTATAAAAATCCGGATCAAAGTTCCACAACATTCTTGATTCCTATCGATTTTAACAAATTATATTAGATGGGGAAAGTGGTAAACTCAAAGAGTGCTGTGGTAGGACCGCACATTGTGGTGCCACTAAAAGAGTGATATGAAAATGGTCTCGCATTAGGAGCGTCGCTGAAAAAGTGATGTGGAAAGATACTTATGGTATGTAAACTTGAAATTGTTCACTTACTTTCGTTTTTTATTTTGCCTGGCTAGCTCAACGAAATTTACAGAGTTTTCAAAACGAAATAAAACGCAGCAGTACCACAAAGCATTTATACAATATGAAATATCTTCTTTCATACAAAAGCATTTACAACATCCTTTCTTTCAAACATAAAATAATTTCTCAGAAGTCTTTGTCACAAAATATTGTTGCTTATCTTATTCTTTTGAGGATCTTTCACCTGGTTATAAATTATTTCCACGCTGGTCAGAGTATTTCAAACTCTGAACACAAACTCCTGGTAAAAAAATCTCTCACACAAGAAAAAATTATTAGGATTATCTTAAACAAAATCTAAATACTCTAACATCAGTCAAAAATAAATCTAACAGTCATATTTGCAAAATCCACAAAACGCTTCTAGTAATTAAAAATCTTCTTATTTTAAATTGATCTCCAAATCGGCTTACAAGTTTCTCCAAATTAATATTCCTGATTTCCAACAGCAATTATCCAAGTACACTTTTGGGTTAAATCTTTTTTTCAATTATTGTATGCATGTTTAAAATTAGCTTTATATTGAAGAATTTTGCCTTTTCTTCGTAATTAATAATTCCACTTTTGTATGTAATTTGGGTTTAAAAACATCACTTCAATATTCATTGCAACCTCGCAACTATGTTTTACTGCATACTTGTATAAGGCAACGGCTATCGTTTTAAAATAACATTTCTTGATCTACTTTAAACATCGACTGCATCGGATTAAATTTAATGAATGAATTTCCCTTTATATACAAACCGTATGCTTTCTAGAATTTTACCAGTATAATCTGGAACACTATGATGTGTTTCCCGGAATACCCAATTAGCTTATAAAATTTCGACATTTTATTACCTTCTCATTTGGTCTAGGTATCAGTGACATGTTATCTGCCTTTGTCTCACATATACTATAATTTGCGACGTCACATACTAATGCCAAAGATAATCGATTGTTTCAGGAATTTTGCAGGTTTTTTCGATGTTCAAGCTGCTTCTTGGAATAAAAATCTTTATTTAATGGGTTTGAACGTAGTTTTAAATACCGATAACTCATATTCTAGAAGGCTCTTTATTTCAATTGCTACAATCCACGCGTTAATTAATTTACTTTGATTGCTTTTTAATAAAAGAGGGTATGCGTTTTATAGTAAATACACGAAATTATTTATATTTATGGTAAATAAGTAAAGCTCGTTCTACAGCAAATTTTATCAAAAATGTATAGCTTTGCATTCGCATCGAAATGCGTTTTACCGTATCTTACAATTTTTATATCCAATTTACCTTACTTGCTATTTACTTACAATATGCTTATATCATACTGGGTGATTATTTATGCACGCGCAATTTGCGTTTTTGCATGGTACATCAATAAATAAAGGTACGTTTGTATTATACAGGGCGTAATGATGGGATTTATGTTTAGAATTAGGGTTTCAATGACCTCGCATGATCCCTTATCACGTCATGCTTACGATTTCAACACCTTTGCTGACCTGCTCTGAAGAAAAAAACTAGACTAACCTGGCGAGCGGAATATACAGCACAACCGGTCATTCGTTGTGTGTTCTTCAATTTGTAATCACAGAATTAATGTTTAACATATTTGTTGTGTTTAGGGTATATGAAAAAAAACGCATGTACGGAACATGTCGGTATTATATCTGTTTCAACAACCTACACGACACTGCTGTAATGCATGTAGTAGGAATAAAAGACTTTCGCTTTTACACAAAACGATACAAATAACTAGTGTAGAACGTGTTCATATATAAATGTTCATTTTTTGTAGAAAAAAAAAGATATAGCATTGGTAATTTCAATTATTTAAATTGTTGAATGTACGATGCACTTATGATTGTTTCTGTGACGAAAGAGTGTATTGTAAAGCTTTACTCCTTAACAAATAAGTTACTCCAATGTGGAGTTTCATTTTCGCGTCCAATGGAGAGAAATTAGTAATTTGTTTAATTGTAGTTACACATTTGTTCGATATGTGGAGATTGCAACAGTTCTTTCAACAGAATTTGTGTATGTGCAATCTTTTCTTCACTTGCAATTTACAAGTAATTGTTGGAAGTTCCTCAGTTAGCAAAAAATTAATTGAGTGTTATTGTAAGTGATCATCTATTGAACTGTAAATAATAAATAGGTAATCGTCTTTTGGGTTTTCAGAAATATACCTATTGATTAAATCACCATTGCAAATTCAAATTTTTTTACATGGTAAATTATTTAGGAGGTATGGCAATTAAATCACGAGACTACAAACCTTCCACTGCGTAGTTGCAATGGACAAGGTTGTAATTGAAATGTTGTTGATATTTTCAAAGCAGCAACCCTTAGTTTTGTCTCTCTTTCTCTTTTAGTTCGTTTTCGAGTATTAGTTGTAGCAGGCACTGTTGCGTGTTGGTGCTGCAATCATGGTTGGCATAAAAGTGGAACAACGAATTAAATTCTTCGTGAAATTAAAAATATTCACCAACGGAATGTTTACAGATGTTGAAGAAGGTGTTTGGTGATGCTTCCTTACGTGTGCAAGATTTTGAATGCCACAAATGTTTTTGTAAAGGGTGACAAAAGGTTAAAAATGCTGAACGTATTGTTCGATTTCAGAGCGTTATCAAGAATGACCGGTTGCCTAAGGGCCAAGGCGGCTCCGTGGCGTAGTGGTATGTGTGTGACTACTACGCCCTAGGTCCCGGGTTCGAATCTCGACACGGTCCGCTTGAAAAATGTTAGGCGAGCATTTTTCGCAAAAATACACCCTCGTTCGGATGAGAGGTAAAATGGAGGTCCCGTGTGAGTGTTGTCACGCACGTTAAAGATCCCTACCTTGCTTGGAACAGCAAGGATTCGGCAAAATTCAAAATTTTCCAGGTAAAAAAAAACTCGCTTCCTGGCCAATGTAGTACCTTCGGGTGGAGCATTGGAAAATCACATGTAATGCCTAAGGGCCAAACCGTTACTCAGATATAGTACAAGGACGTCCTAATCAAGCTAAGGGAAAGAATAAGAAAGAATAGATTAAATTTGAGGAAGAACAATTCATGAATTCTTCATCAGGACCATGCGAGTTGCGTATCTCCCAATCTTTATATGTACTATAAAATAGAATCTAATAGGAAATTATTAGAAATCATTAAGAAATTATTAAGTCAAGTACAACAATGTAAATCAAGGATAAATATAAAAGGTTATTAACAGTTTATGAGAAGGGATGCAATACAGTGTATTCCAGACGATAGTGATACTGCAGGTGGCATGTCGCAGACGGTTAAGATACCGCGGTTACCTAGAAAGTAAGATTGTAACAATGTATTATGAATATTATTAAGAAATAAGCAGACATGAGCTCTACAAGTTCCCACAGAATTTTGACGGGCAGCGACAACATAAATACCCCGGGAGCCCCAAGACCAGTCAGTTAGTCAAAGTATTTCAGCTTTAACATTGCAGTTTGCTTAGGCTACTCACAATATTAAGTTCAATTAGTAATTATTTTTCGACTTAGAATATTAAACCAAGATTGTCAAAATTCCATATTTAATATCTGTTTGAAAAGTGAATAAATTGTTACGAAGTTTTTGGTAGAAGTTTTTAAAAAGATCGCTCCCAAGGCTCAAAACGTAACTTGCGGCAGATTATAATACCCCATCTGTGACGCGATTTATAGCGGACAAACGCAATTCCTGTGACTGTGACCTCCAATCTGTTCCCAAATTAAAATGCATCGAGAAGAATACATTTTCAGTCTGTTCAGCATGCAAATGCAAAACGGCAGAGTTGCTGAATAGACTGACAACTGAGATACTAGTGATACTAGTTCAGTATTGTTTTGAATAATGGAAGACACGTATGTGGTGGTGTGTAGATAGGAGATAAGGGTATATTGAAGGAATGAAAGTTAATTATAAGGTTATTTGAAATAAATCACAAGTAGAGTATTATTAAGAATCCCACTGCTACATTTCCTCCAGCATCCACATTTCCTCACACATCTGGACCAAATTTACATGTAAATTCCCATAAGGAGGAAATGTGGAGATGAATCTCCTAAGAGGAAATGTGGAGATGTAAATTCTCATAAGGAGGAAATGTGGAGATGAATCTCCTAGGAGGAAATGTGGAGATGAATCTCAGTTTTCTTCGACTCGTCATTTCCACCCACGAGATAAATATATCTTGTTTGGTATCAATTAACAATAGAATTTTCTCAGCTACCCGAATCCCTAGCAATTTTTCAGATTGCATCATCCTCCAGGGAGCTACCCTCATTTTAATATTTTTTACCGCTAACATTCTGAACCAAAATAGTTTTCTTTGTCTAACCAATGCATCTTTCGAGGTAAACCTATCTTGTTTGGTATCAATTAATATTAGAATTTTCTCAGCTACCCAAATCTCTTTAAATTTTTCAGATAGCATCATCCCCAGGGAGCTAAAATTTGCGCAGAATCCGAATCTGCAAATGGATTTAAAATAGGACTACTTTTTACAAAGTTACACTTTAAAGCTCCCAAATTTCATTAAAATTTTTGTTCATTTATGACATATGCTTTAACCAAACATCTCCAAAAATCAAAAACCGTGGAGATTTTAGAAATGAATCCTTTATAAAGCCATAAGTGTTTAATATTTAAAACCATTTTTCAAACGGTGATGCACTGTTTTTTAGAATATTCAAAACCATAACTTTTTAAATTTTAAACAGTTATCAATGTCTGGTTTAACATTTTTTAATAACTATGCACGTCATAATTATGTAGTCAATGCTAAATAAGTACTTGGAAAATACAAGTCTTTCTGAATAATTTCCTAACGATTATGGACTACCTAAATTACATATGAAAGCTGTATATAATTTCTTTTCTTGGACTTTCTATTAATTATGTTTGTGCAATAAAATTGATGTATAATTGCCGGGGATTCACACAAGGTACTTTCTAGCAACCAGCATCGACTACGGCTTAGGGAAATACAAATTTTAAATAAACACTTTAAACCTTTACTAAGGGAATACCAACTTGTTGTCTACAGTATACTTACTAATAAAGCAATTTAATTTTAAATAACTTCTATGTCATATTTTCGGAAATGGTAGGCTTGAATATTTTTTTGGAAACGATCGAAGATTGCCGAAGATACTCGAAGAGTGCACAAACGCGGTCACCAAACCAATTAGCATTAATATCAAGTATTCCGTACTTTCGTAGGTTGCTCATTTCCTAGAACCAAATCTTCCGCAATGTACAATCTCCTTAAAACTATCTATATTAATATTCTTAACTACACTTCGTGAGACCCCTTTAATCTTTTTAATCGTATCTTTCTAGCTTACAATACAGTCGGACTTAGCCTTACTACCAACAACTTTTAATAGTAGACCCACATTAAATTTGTCCTTAAATTTGCCTGCAACTTTTTTTTGTTTGCATGCGGTGTATTGTATTTATTATCTGCGGGGTACACCACTTTAAACCTAAAAATAAAAACAAGATAGTTTAATACGTCTATTAATAATTTTTGCTAATGTTGGCGATACAAATATGTAAAAACAAACTTTATCAAGAAATATGTTTTTAATAAAATACATACATGTATTGATAACATCTATAAACCGCTGTGGTAACCAGAGTCTGGCGAATCTGGGTTAGCCAAATCTCTAAACATTTGCGCAAGCGATTGCCTTGCAGTTGCATCTTTCAAGTACTGGATGGGGTAACATTTAATAATTTCCAACACTGTCAAGTAATTTAAATTGCTGCAATCATTAGACAGAGAAATACTGGCACAGCTCTCTCCCTCTAATAACATTTGAACCATTTCTTCCTCCGTCGTATTTCCACGTACTTTTTTTATATCACCTACAAATTTTTCGTAAAATTCTGGAAAGTTTCTACACTTTAACTCGGCCATTTTAAAACAGATTAATTCACGCAAATTTAATAGCTTGATGCACTCGTACGCAGGTAGCACAATAACATTCCGATATTTCGTAATCTCCATATTATATAAATTTTCTTTTTCAAAATTGTTCAACAGCCATATACTTCTATTAAAGGCTGTGCTTAGCTGCAATTTGAAATCTTGATCCAATTGTATGTCAACAACGTCGTTTCCAGTAGTCAAACCATTTAATCTGACTTGTTTTGAGTCTTGAGCAAATTGGTGAATTTGAAATTCCACTTGAAAAGTACACAATTTCTTCCAATCGAAGTAAGAAAATGTTATCGTAGAATCAGCACACATACCACTACAGCAAATAACTTGGATGACAGGTTGAAGACCACCATATGAATCAAAACCGACTTCTATTATATGGTGGTGAGAATTTGGAGGAAATTCGCCTAACCTATAGGTTGTCTTACCAAGTAGGTGGTTTATATTTAATTGTAGTACTCGCACATCACTTGTAACGTTAACACACGAAAAATCCATCTTTAACTTATAATTTTAATCAAACTCGACGATACTTTGACGACTAATGCACTGGAACATGCCTCCATCGCCTTTTATGCCGATGGTCGAGCGTGCGCAGCTCCTTATTATGTTAATTGGCGATATATGCAAGTCTTGGCTGGAAAAGTGACGCGTATAATTGTTTTATAGTGGGTTGTACCTGTATGTATTTAACCACCAACACCATTTTTAGAATTATTATACAAAATTACTCTTAACAGTATTTTTAATATAACTCCGTCGTGTAACCTATCAAATTAGTATAGAATTTTACTGGGGAATCAAAATTAATTATCACGTCTTTTAAAATTAGCTCCAACAAGGACCCGCATAGTGTTTTAATATTCAAAAACCTAACAGCAAAACACCTCCACATTTTTATTTAGATTTAACTCGATAATACAGCAATTAAAAAAAAAATTTATAGTTATTACTATTTCTATGCACCCGTCTGCGCGGACGAGTCCATTTAATTAGAGAGAAACCCCCATTTACTTTAAATAAAAAATATTCTACACCATACGTTTCACCAACATGGAATTTCAAGAATGTAAGTGACGTGCGTAATTAAATGCAATCTTGAACCAAGTAATTAGATTACTGAAAATGCACCCTATTTTCTGTTTGAGGAAATTCAATACAAATTGGGCAATAATCAAATAATAGATGTCTGTCGAATTCCCAGACTATGTTTAAATTTTAAACCATAGATTTTAGAGAAATTTCTGTCACTACAATCCTGCATATTACATCTTATTCTCTTATACTTTTCTAAATTGTTGTACTTGAACTACGGATATAGATCGAATTATGTTAAACTCGATTGGTTTTATATTCACTGGCTACAATATTATTACTTTAGTTTATCTCGGATATTGGACCGTAAAGCATTCTAACTTGAAAATGATTTATAGAAAAACGTATACCAAGGAATGTTTGCAAGAAGCTCTTAGTGAAGTTAAACGAGGTGTTGCAACAATGTACTCTGCTAGTAAGAAGTTTAGGATTCCAAAGTCGACATGGTGTCACCATCTCATACAATCGCAGAGTAAAAGAGATAAAAGTGTAAAGTTTGTAAAAGAAGTTTTAAGATGCAAAAACAAAAGTTTAATATTGAGGAAATGGAAATGCTCGTCATAAACTATTAGAGCAAATAATAAATGAATCAAGTTCTATGAATTACACCCCAAATTCTGAAGATGAGGATTCAACACAGGATAGCAGTAGTCGATGTACGAAAATACCGATGTATATAAAAAGGGGTGTTGTATTAAAAAATATACATCGTACTGAGCACAGTTCAGATGATGCATATATTCACTTTAATGTACATGGGTTGATTGAAAGACTGCAGTTGCTAGTTACTGTTGATTATCACAACCATCGAGATATGCATAACCTAAATGAAATTATCTCTATAATATCTAAACTTTGGCAAAAAGGAATTATAGAATAGATGACAACAAAGTTAGATGGGGGTAAATATTTATACATATTTCTCAAAATTCTAAAATTGGAATAGTCTGCATCTGCATTTTGATAAGTAAACATAGTAATAAAAATGACCGGAGAAAGAATTATATCTTTAGATGTTATGAAAATTTTAGAACAAGTTGTCGAGGAGATGAAAAAAAGTTTATCAAACAATTCGACTAGCCAACATTTGAATGTTATGTCTAATGAATCTCTGGCAAATACTAAAATAGTGCAAGATAAACCTGCACATGATAATGTTGATGCAAACGATCAGAACATAGACTTCAAGTCAGACGTTTCTGACAGAAAAAGAAAGAGACAACTTAAATCGTATACTAAAGAGGATTTAAATAAAGCCCTTGACGAAATAAACAAACGATAAATTACTGGTTCAGAAGCATCCGAAATCTACAATGTTCCAAAAGCTACACTCTATACGAAACTCAGATCAAACGAAAATCGTGTACAAAATTTGGATATGTATACTACACATTTGCCAATTAAAAGGAGGAAAAAGTGACTTTTGTGTGTGTGTGTGTGTGTGTGTGTATTAGTTTTAATGAATAAAAATATATTTCTATGTGTACTGTTCTTGTTAAGTATTTGAATTGAAATATAAATATGGTTTCAAACGTTTTGGTTTTATTTATATATAATGGTATTGTTAGGATGTAACAAAAATACAATACTTCCCTTACTCGGAAGCAGTAGCGGAATCTTGGTTTATGTAATATCATCGAAGTTGGACAAAAAAATTTTAAACTAAAAGGTATGTTTCAAACACGTAGTTGTACTCATTTCTATTAAAATTAAATGTAGCGCTCTTTGTTATAATTCTTTTCATAAGAACTTAGATACCCATTTCAGTTGCGGGGGCATTTGAAAAATTAAACAATACCAATGTATACTTTATATTTTATAACATAAACAAGTTAATATATACAAAAATAATTTCTAAATTCACATCCTTCATTTCTTATGATAATAGTTGAGAGGGTTAATTTTTACTTTAAAACTTACAATTTAGTATATATTCCATTTGAATATCTGCCAACAGTTTTATAAACCCCATCTCCTCGATTATTTCCATAAAATCATCCAAATCCTCTGGCAATACTAACACAGCAGTACAGTGCTGTATTGCTTCCTCGTATGACTGACACATAAGACATTTTTCTCCTTCTATCGAAAAGCGTTGCCCACATTCTGCTTTTTTTACTCGTAGAGCATTGCGAAATCTTCGAATAACCTCTCCAAAGTCTTTATACATATTTGTTATATCGTCTCTTTAAACTGTACAATCAACAAATAATAACTTCTACGCGGACAGTCTTTTTATATGAGCTACTCCTATTCGGATATGTACCGATTGCACCCGATTTGTGTACACGTACGAAGCAACAGGTAGGGAATGTATTCTATGAATTAATCTATTACATTCCTTAAAAAAATGCTAAGGACTTTAAAAATAAATATAACTCTTGTTAGACCTCTAGCCTCCGGATAAACGTTATTATTTTAGGTTGTGTCACTGGTTTCTGAATCAATTTCCTACACACTTTTCCTAAACTTTGCGTATCAATTGGGGGTTATACTTTACTCCATAAACCGACTTTTATATATTTTCGTATTCGTCTCTAGCTAACACGTCCGTATAATAAAGATGTACAGGCTCGTCGTCAACTGGTAACTTAATCTTTTTTAAAAGCTAGCCTTTGTTTTCAACTTTAACCTCCTTTATAGCTTTTGACATTCTTTCCGCTATTTCTTGTGACTAGGAATCGGTGATTTGCAAGGGATGTATCATATGGTTAAAAAAATGTTTAAAAACGCTCAGAAATCGCAACAGGTAAGAAATCTTAAAATCAGGGTAGCTCTCTGGGGGATGATGCTATCTGAAAAATTCCTAAAAATTCCGATAGCTGAGAAAATTCTAATATTAACTGATACCAAACAAGATAGGTTTATCTCGAAAGATGCATTGGTTAAACGAAGAAAACTATTTTGGTTCAGAATGTTACCGGTAAAAAAATCTTAAAATGAGAGTAGCTCCCTGGGGGATGATGCAATCTAAAAAATTCCTAGAGATTCGGGTAGCTGAGAAAATTCTATTGTTAATTGATACCAAACAAGATATATTTATCTCGTGGGTGAAATGACGAGTCGAAGAAAACTGAGATTCATCTCCACATTTCCTCCTTGGAGATTCATCTTTACATTTCCTCTTTATGAGAATTTACATCTCCACATTTCCTCCTAGGAGATTCATCTCCACATTTCCTCCTTATGGGAATTTACATGTAAATTTGGTCCAGATGTGTGAGGAAATGTGGATGCTGGAGGAATTGTGGCAGTAGGATTCTTAATAATACTCTACTATCACATATCTCACATGTTATTTAATTGCAACCCCCCCACCCCCACCCCCTCGTACATGTTTAAAAACATTAGAAACTAAGTTGTCGAAGAAACCTAAAAACTTATTGTAATAACTACCTATAGTAAATGAATGAATTTGTAATGAAAAAATTGCATCCTATTCTGAAAAAAAATGCATTACTGTACTTAACGGTGGAGAAAAATAAAAACGAAATCAAAAATTTTTTTTTCTAAATCATTCTAAAACCAAAAGTAATTTCAGAAATCAGATTACAATGACTTGACCGTTGTACAAAATGTGCAATATATTTTCATCTCGAACACGCTGTGTAACTCATATACGTGTATGTTGTTGTTAGTATTTTTAAAATATCTATAGTTTTTGTTATTTTAAAAAAAATGTAATTCTTTTATTTGCTTGCAGGTGCTTGCCTATGGTTTATCACAATCAGGCAATAAGTTGAACAACAAGTTGTTTTTTGATACGCTTTATATAGTTCCTGAAATTGGAGTGGAAGAAGTAAAAACGCGCTCAAAAGCATAAAATAAATTTTCGCTATTATGACGATGGTGCGGTAGGGGTAGCATTCGATGAAACAGTAACAACAAAAGATGTTGATGATCTGTTTTACATCTTCGGCAGTGAACAAAAGGTAGAAGACATACTAAATAACTCTGAATCAAATGTTAGAAATAATTCAATATTTAGAAGTGACTTTAAACGAACATCGCCATATTTAACACATCCTATATTTAATTCTTATCATTCAGAAACAAGAATTGTTCGTTATATGAAAAGCTTAGAAAACAAAGATGTATCTTTAGTGCATTCAATGATACCACTGGGTTCGTGCACAATGAAGTTAAATTCTACAACAGAAATGATGCCATCTTCTTTTAAACACTTCACTGATATCCATCCATTCGCTCCATTAGAACAATCTTTAGGATATCAACAATTATTTGCCGAACTTGAAAAGGACCTTTGCAGTATTACGGGATATGATCGAATAAGTTTTCAACCAAACAGTGGAGCTCAAGGAGAGTACGCAGGGTTAAGAGCCATACAATGTTATCACGAAGCTAGGGGTGATAAACACAGAGATGTTTGTTTGATACCTGTAAGCGCGCATGGTACCAATCCTGCTAGTGCCCAAATGGCAGGAATGCGTGTTGAGGCGGTAAAAGTAAAGAACGACGGATCAATTGACATAGACGATCTAAAAATGAAGGCGGAAAAATATAAAAATAGATTATCGTGCTTAATGATAACATACCCTTCGACTAATGGTGTATTTGAAGAAACTGTTGCCGACGTATGCGACATTATACATAAAAACGGGGGTCAAGTGTATTTAGATGGAGCTAATATGAATGCGCAAGTTGGTTTATGTCGACCTGGTGATTATGGAAGTGATGTTTCACATTTAAACTTGCATAAGACATTCTGTATTCCCCATGGCGGCGGTGGACCAGGTGTTGGACCTATAGGCGTTAAACAACACTTAGCACCGTTTTTACCAGGTCATCCCGTTGTAAACCTTATGGGTGCGCTTAACGAGTCAGGGGCCGTTAGTGCGGCTCCCTTTGGTTCATCCGCTATTCTTCCTATTTCCTGGGCGTACATAAAGATGATGGGTCCTAGGGGGTTAAAAAAAGCCACGCAGGTAGCAATTTTAAACGCAAATTACATGTCTAAATTACTGGAAACGCATTACCAGACACTGTTTAAAGGTGGCACTTCCGGTTTAGTTGCTCACGAATTTATAATTGATGCGAGAGTCTTTAAAAAGACTGCAAATATTGAAGCAGCCGATATAGCGAAAAGATTGATGGACTATGGTTTTCATGCACCTACAATGTCATGGCCTGTGGCAGGGACCCTGATGATTGAGCCAACGGAATCTGAGGATAAACAAGAATTAGATAGGTTCTGCGACGCAATGATTAGTATTAGAAATGAAATTAAAGATATTGAAGACGGAAGGTTAGATATAAGGGTAAATCCTTTAAAAATGGCACCTCACACACAAGAACAGGTTATAACTAGCAATTGGGAAAGACCATATACGCGAGAACAGGCAGCCTTCCCGGCGCCTTTTGTTCGTCCAGAAACAAAAATTTGGCCAAGCGTTGCGAGAATTGATGATATTTACGGAGATAAGCATTTAGTATGCACATGCCCACCCATGCTTTCTGATTATTACTAATTCTAGTGATGCGTTTTAATTTGAATTAGGATTACCCTGTTTATTTTTCTTTGGGTTCTATTCGTTATATTGTAATACAAAAATGTCTTTATGGTAGTTATAGTAAAAACAAGCAACAATTATATTAGATATTCCTTAAATAAACTAATAAAAATATAATTTGTTCCACAAGAAGCTTTTACCTAAAAATTTAAAAAACGGAACTTTAAAAAATATTGTTTCTAAGATATAAATGTAATTTGATCACCTTAGATTATTTTTTAAAGCTTTTTGTATTTGAAATATACAGTAAAACAACATTTCTGAATATCATTGATATGCTTGTAAATCCATCTCTTAATTTGCATGCTTCCAATTATTTCACGTGTGCCAAGCGAAGATATTGTAAGATCGAAAAAGCAAAAGTTCAGTGTTGAATATTAAAACTTTGGGAGCTGAGATGAATATATAAATACTGCCATGTATTTTTCCGTGCATAGTAGGAGAATAACGCAAGCAGGACAAATGTTGCTCATTAAAATTTTTTCCGGTACCCGTAGACTCCTCCAGAGGTGTAAGGTATGTTTTTAATGTATAAATTTATGAGAAAATTAAATCTTTGTGAATTTTTGAAATCAGACCAGCCCTTGCCGCGTTACGGCCCTTTTAAGACCGGGGGGGGGCAGTTTTTATTGGTATTTCTCTTGGCCTCCTGTGGTATTTCCGAATATTTAAGATATATATTTAATGCAGATTTGCCCGTGAAATCAGAATCTTTTTGAATTTTGGAAATAAAACCCTTCCTTATCATGCTACGGTTCTTTTAAGACCGAGCCGATATGTTTTTACTCGTTTTCTCGAAGGCTTATATTTAAGACTCGAAAATTGCCGAATCTTTAAGAATTATTCCAATTGAATCAGTCCCAAGCGAACTACAGTTCCTAAACACAAATTCACATGAAGTCCAAATTTCGTTTCTTGGGATCTAAAACTGTATATTTAAACCACACGTTTCTAGTTTTAAGCTTTGCTTTAAAATTGGCAAAAAGAAGGAGTGTTGTTGGTCAACAAAATATTTAATTGTCCGGCGAACACAACGTGAAGGCGAGCACAAACTTTTGTCCATCAGAGTAAAGGGAGTATAAGAGTTGGGAAAGAAAAGGGTAAGAAGAGACTTTATAACTACTATGTATATAATTTATACAAAAACGTAATATATACATAAATTGCGTTAAATGGTTTTTATCTATATTTCGATGTCTACATGCATACGTTAGCGTGCTTGCGGGAATGACGTAACGCGTGTCATCTTCTCCCGATAAACTAATTTTATAAATCAATTGTGTATAAAGGTTGTGTTTCTTGGTTCGTATTCACATCATCGTATGCATGAGGGCATCGCTATTATTAACAACTATATCCACAAAACTGTCTACACTAATTTCGTTCACTACATAACGACTAATGCCCTTGGTGTTCTTTACAACGCTTTTTTTCATTGATGATGCAGTTGAACTTTGCTCTACCGTTTAAAAATTTGCACACAACGCCACCATTAAACTCGACTTCGAACTTACCTACTATTTTCTGTTAACTAACGGAATATAGTACTTGTCTGCAGAATAATCATTAGTGTCGAAATGTTTAATGTCACTGTAGAAGTCCATTGTTTCTACACTATACACTAAGAATCGGTGTCTGTGTATAATAGTTCGATTTTGTTATCATATATCATTACGTTGTAGTGAAACTCTAAAATTGTAAAGCTTGTATACATGGGCTTGCTCTAAGTAACTTTTACTCGATTCATTTGTATAATAACTAAATTCTCCCCTAATATAGAACAACAATTACAATTAGGCCGTGTAATTAATTTACTCGTAAACAACTTGTTACCGCAACCCTTCCACAGGGTTATAATCTTAAAGTGGATACGTTTATCGACGTTTTCCATAGTCGTTCCGAATACCGATTTATTCATTAGCTTATACAAGTATTTTCAAGAACACTCTTAACTACAGCTCTGAGACTGGTGTTAAGATCGACATATGGTTTCCATCGCAGAGATTATTTAAATTCTGGGACACGGTGGATCGTGGAAGTTGAAGTCCATACTGTATGGCTTGCTATAGGTTGCGATAATGGATAGTGTAGTTCTTTTTATCATTTAGGATATACCCTTTATCACTAGTTGCTGGTACTTTCAAAATATTTCCTTTAAAGTGAGCAATTTCCTCCTCGCCCAACCATTTAAATCTGCTTATAAGTAAGTGCTGCGATATGGCCCAACCGTATAAATTGTTTGCATCAAGATAAGTTGAATATTTAGATGCTCGTTAGAGTTGTAGTTCTACTTACATTTATTGTTTGCTCGAGCATGTTTTTTGCTACATTGTGTTAGACATGTTCTAACACCAACCTTAACGAAATGATGCTTCCCTACACCCGTAAACAGTTCCAGCATTATCCCTGTGTCTTTAAGCATGGCATCCTAGCTTAAACTCGGAGCTGATATGTATTGGCATCGATCCCAATCATATGTCTTTTTGCATGCGATACGAAAGTTCTTAAAAACGTCTGCTAGTAACAGTACATCGGTCTATAGAAAAAGATGACTTTAATCTCCAATTATGTGGCTGATAAATGTTTTCCATACTTTTTGTGTGTCATCGTACTGGGCCAAATTAAAAGATCCGTCCTTTGGTGGTAAGGATATTTCATCCAATATAGATGCATCTGTGAATAGTTGTAAGGAAATATGCATTTGCATGTTACCATTCCTAACTCTTTTTTTTTAGGAAGCATTTACGTACTTCTACAAACTGGAGTTAAATTAAGATACTTACTTAACTTGTTCAAGCATGCAGCCATAAACTTCAGGGGATTGATAAATTTAAGCTGCACCGTTGAACTATCAGCTTCCACATCTGGCTCATCATCATACCACTTCGGTTCTTCTGCATATTACATCACATTTTATATAAAAGATATAAATCGTTCTTTATTATTTGGAATTAACATCACCTGCTCCTTGTCACATCCCAATTCCTTAACAATAAAATGGGAGTCATACACACTAATATTGTAAAACATTAGTAGGATAAATTATAGTACTTTATAACTGAGGTTGCATTCAGCATGCGCAGCACACCTGAAAGATCCCGTTAAATGGTCGTGACCCTTGACTTTATCATTCCCTCAAGACTTCTTGCATATACCACAATCAACTGCGTCATAAAATTATAATTCCTTAAGTGGTGTTAGAGGTTTTATCGAAACGTTTGTATTTAGCATTTTCCCCAATCGTCACACTTCTTCCTTGAGCTTCTGCATAAAAACTTTTACAGCATCGGATCTTCCTTACTACTCAAACTTGATTAAAGCTTTATCATATGAGCATTATATATAGTATGCGAGGCTATATGGTTTATATTTATGGATGCTATTGGTTTAATTAAATGAAGGTTATATAATTAAAGTTTAACAGAGTTCATATCAGAAATAAGAAAGGAACGACTACTTTGTATTCCAGACGCAACCTGGTACTGCAGGTGCAGAAACAATAAACTGCAATAAAGCAGTCTTAATTAAATTACTTAGAATAAGACATTGAATGATTATCGAGAAACTGCAAACAGCAAGATCTGCATTTTCCCACAAGATGAAGTGAGACCAGAGGTGATACTGTAAGAAGCCTCTTATCGCCAGTCAGTCTTCGAACTACATAACTATAACGTTGTTGGTGGTTCAAACTACTCATTGTAATTTTTAATTATTGATTTGTTAAAATAGTAACTTAGAATATTTTTGTCAACTTCAATTAAATCTCGTTTAATGAACATACACGCTCAAGTTGTAAAAGAAAATAAGTCAATTTTTTTGTTATACAATTAAAAATAAAGTTGATAAAAGTGATATTGAAAATAAAACTTTTTAAAAAGAAGCTGCCAACGACCCAAAATCTATCTAGCGGGGTAATGTAAAGTTAAATGCAGTCTTGAAATTTTTCGTATTACTTTCCTAAGTAAATATTTTAAACTTTTATTAATGCTTTGATCTTCGGTTTACCAAAATCGCTAAATATTTTGTTAATTACGTCACCATTTTATCTCGCGGAACAGCAACATTATTTGATGTAAAAAGTTAGCAGCTAGAATAATGTAGATCCCATTCATATTTATAGAAAAGTGGAAAGCTTTCAGTTATAACTGGGAATTGCTTGCATAATTCCCTTGGTTTGAATCCTCCACATTTTATAACATAACACACACATTTGTACATGAAACAGTCGTAACTAAATTCTTCAAAGATCTATAAATTTTCCAAACATGGATAAAAGTTAAATTTTAAAGATTTTAAATTATTTAGTTCTGCTATGGTGTCCAAAGATTATAGATCAAAGTTCAGTAGATTAATTATAGTCAGAACCACGAAACGAGACAGTCACGTGATCAATAGCATTCGTATGAATTTATGTGATATGAATTTATGAATTTTCCAAGTCAATTGATAATCTACAATACTAAATAGATTTATCAAATTTACATGACATAGTAGTAGTGCGAATAGGTATTTATTTCTTAGGACTTTCGAATTGCAGGATATAATGGCCGTAGCTTTTTATATTTCCATAGGCTAGTTGCTGCATGATACAATTTTACTTAAAATATACAAGTTTTTACCTTTTGTTTTGAAAGTTACAAGTGAATTAACTGAAATAACTTTGAAATGTAAATCTTTCACCATTTTCATTTTACCAAGTTTAAACTGACAATGCTTCCCATATGTTCACTGCAAAGCGCCGTTGGAAATTCGATTGCCTTACTACATGGGGATCGCAAACAGCCTAATAGTGATTATTATGGTGGTTGAAAACACCATTTCGGGTATGGTTTCGTCTGTAAATAGAACTTAATTTACATAATTCGTGTTGACTGCGTTTCGTTGAAGTAGCCACTGACAAAAGCGAAGTCTGTTTTCATAATCAGCGGCTTTCAAAGCTTACATTCGATGATGATGAAAAGGATGCTATAAATTTTCGTGCTATGTTTTCCATACCATCTTGTTGGAAACATTTAATCGACGAACAATGTCACGTGTGCTGCCGGTGGGATCTTCGTCGAACAGTTCCAATAATTCATCCTAATTATCTAAGATTCGTGCGGGTCGGTCTCCATCTCCGTCACGACCTCGTGGTGGTTGTAGTTGGCCTGTATCACAGGCTCGTTGGGTCAACTTAACAAACCGTCTCGGTGTCGGATGAAACCGACAAAAGAGTCTTTCGACATACATCTTGATACAAGTTGCAAATTTTGCTATGGTTCTCCATAACTAAGAAGCATGTCGACTAATTCACCGTTTTTGTACATGCGAGTGATCATTACTTTTTGTGCGTAAAAACAAAATTTCTCACAGAAGATTATAATTAATAATGAGCATAGCGCACTGAAAGATATAATCTATAACTGGTGCTTTTTTCCAAAATTTAACAAAACCGAAAACATTGCACTTTTGCCATAACAATAACAACTACTATGTTTCACAAAACGCCAAGTCTTTAAAGACGAGGTGCGCACTTCAAGGTCGATAGGCTTATTTCGTTAAAAACGTCAGTAAATAGAAAATAATGAGTCAGGTTAGAGACCAGTGTTAAATGCTTGTTTGAAAAGTATCACGTAATTCAGAAACGACTTTGAAAGTAGATATTTTAACTGGTGTTTTAAAAGAATGGACGGTAATAAATTCCAGCATGATAGATTTTAATTTGAATAGAAGAATATGGTATATGAATTTTCAAATACATTTAATGGTAACTTAATTTTAAAAAGAATTCAACTTTACTGATATGGATTTGGAACATATGCAGGAAGTATAATTGCATTTAACAATTTTGGACATGGATACAAGTTTACGATATAAAAAGAGGACAACCAGCATAATTTAACGGTAAAAAAAAATTTCATTGTTTTTAAAATCTTTAAAATACATTTCTTTTATAATTTAAGTAGGTTAAATTACGTAAGATTTTGGTGTAGAGTTTTTTGTGCAAATCGATAATATATTGTTACAGGTTATTTTTGGCGTTAAGAAAATCATTTCAAACAATACAATTATTTGTATTAGTAATTTAATGCAAAGTCCTTGATGTTATCACTGGTTGATAAGTCGAAGAATACAATCAATTTCGTGCTTTATTTGTTGGTAATCGTGAATGAAATTGGAGTCATTCCTTAAAAATGTTGCCTAGTGTATTTTTGTTTTGAGTGGTGTATTCCGTATAATCGTGATTGTTATTGGATTTGAGCGATCTGACTAGAGCGTGTTAATTCTTAATTGGTCATTTTTGAATGTTCTAATTCGTGTTTCGGTAATCAGCCAACCTGGTGCGATCGTGGATGGTCGCTGGGACATTTGAAAGTTCGTTGTTGGACAAGAAGGTCGTAGTAGAAACGTGGTTTCAGGTATTTTTGAAAGCTGTGTTTGAGCTTTTCCAATTTGGGATTTTTATACTTGCAACTTTTATACGAGTTTCCGTTTGGTGTATGAAGACATCGTCTGGCTTGTGGTTTAGCCGTTGGAAACTTGGACCACCCGTTTATTGGGGATTTTACGAATCTACTTTGACCGCCATTGTTGGCAGCAACTAGAGGCCGTTATAAGAAACCGTTTCTGCAGAATTATTATAACGCTCACACTTCTCTGATCATTGCTTCAATCCAGAAAAGGTAAATAAATCAAAATAATTAATTAATTTATTAATCACGAAATTTTCAAATACAGTGTTTACCTTCCTAATAATTAATTTGTGTAAGTTGCATTACAGAACTATGGCTGTTGACTTTTTATATATGTTTTTTATTAACAACAAAAATTTTAATAATAACACAAAAGGGTGTTGCACCCAAACTTAGTCAGTTGTTTTAACAAATTGTTTTCGTAGGTTTCAACCTTCGGGAAAAGATTTCAAGTTCAGGTCGCAATTAAAAGTAACCTTGCAATTGGAGTCTGTGCGTGCAGCCTGGTGGTGGCTACAAAATTCAACGCTCTCGTTGTATATTGATTGCTTGCAATTCCATTCTGTGCATCCGTATCCACCGAAGTATATTCAGGTCGCCAAGCTGAGCAGATCCTTTAGGCAAAGTAAGGTATATTATGTAATTATAAATAGGTTTGGATCCTCTTGATAAGATTGTTTTACTGTGTTGCATTTTACAATATGTATAAATGCGTATATTGAATGTAAATTCTGTAGGTACTTATAAGAAACAAGTTCAGGCGTACACCAGCTGGTTATTAATAGATAAGGTAAGAATCGAACAAATTTGTTTCTCCTAATGTTATACTGATTAAATATATTCGTTAAACCTGTAAGTGTTGTAAAACTTTTCTTGCGTCAACCCACTAACTTACCCCCCTTTTGTGTAGAGTTTGTGCGGCCTCATATGAGCTAGTTGAGTGCACAATTTATAATGGTAACTACCAAGATTATACCCTCCCCGTAACATAACTGGCGCTCAACCATCTGTTGGCTCATAGCTAGTGGTTTGACGATAAGATTAGAAATTTAATTTGGTATTATTTAACAATAAGTATACGATATTAGCTTAATTGTGTATAAATTTTTTTATCTGCATAGCTTTCGCTAGTATGTCTTTCAAATTGCATATTGATAGATTGGATAAAGGTGAATTAGAATACGAATTGCTAGTTCGGGGTATACAAGAACCAGATCTGAATGTAGACGAACTTCGTAAATGTTTAAGAGGCTGTATAGCAGTGGAAAAATGTGGTTTATCTACACATTCGTTTACTGCTCCGGATGCTGAAAGTGAAATTTTGATTTGTGAGAGTAAAATTAAAACCATTGCTCCATTAAGGAAGTTATTGAGGAAACATAAAATATTTCTGTGGGATGAGGAATGCGGTAAATCATTTCAGAAAATTAAAGATGCGTTAATATCTGCCCCAATACTCAGCAGCCCAAATTTTGAAGAAGCATTTTATTTGCAGACCGATGCGTCTCGCGTAGGTTTAGGTGCTATTCTAACGCAACGTTATAACGAGAGAGAGCATGTAATATGTTATCTCTCCAGGCCCTTGAATAAGGCGGAAAAAAATTATTCCGCAGTTGAATTAGAATGTCTAGCAGTTTTGTGGTCGGCAGAGAAATTAAAATGCTATCTCGATGGTTATAAATTTTTGTAATCACTGATTGTCATTCGCTGTTGTGGCTGGAAAATTTAAAAGACCCTCAGAACAAATTAGGTCGTTGGTGTTTACGCTTACAGCTATTTGACTATCAAGTCATTAATAGAAAGGGGACGGAAAATGCATTCCCTGATGCCTTATCTAGAGCACGTGTTATTAAAGAGGAAACCCCGAGTATAAATGTCGTACAATTGAAACATAATTCTCATAGTATGGATTTTCTTCAACTACCGATCAGTGGTATTCGAAAATGTTGGATTTGGTTAAGGAAAAACCTTTACAATTTATGAAATGGCGAGTTGAGGATAATCGTTTATATAAATTTGTAAGAGTGAGTACTGGATTTAAGAGAACAACAAGATTGCTGGAAATTAGTTGTTCCAAAGGACTTTAGGAAAATTTGTATAAAGAATATCATGAGTCGTATACTGCAGGACACTTGGGTATTTATAAAACATTTAATAGATTAGCCAATCTTTTTATTGGCCTAAGTTAAGACAAGATGTATCTAAATTTATATCAAGATGTCACACTTGTTTAAGCACTAAACCGGAACAAAAGAAACCTGCCGGACTGATGGGTAAACCCTTAGTGGCGTCTAGGCCATGGGAAATAATAAGTACCGATATCTGCGGTCCTTTGCCCAGAAGTACTTCTGGTCATACATTTATTCTTGTGGTTACCGATACTTTTAGTAAGTTTTCGTTATTATATCCTTTACGAAATGCTACCGCACAAGCAGTTATCAAGTTATTAAGGGATCATGTATTTATGTTGTTTGGTGTTCCTGCTATTGTAAAGTGTGATAATGGTGGTCAATATATAAGTAGACAGTTTCGAAATTTATGTAATACTTTTGGTGTACAGATTATTTTCAACCCGGTTTATTCGTCCCAATGTAACCCCACGGAAAGGCCGAATAGGGTAATAAAGACTATGATATCGGCGTATGTTAATGAAGATCATCGTAAGTGGGATGAGCATCTTGCTGAATTAGGTTGCGCTATACGTAGTGCTAAACACGAAACGACGAATCAATCTCCTTATTTCGTGAATTTTGGTAATGAGATGATAGTTCATGCCAAAGAGTATAAGTTTAAAATTTCTAACTCTGTGCCCAACGATGACAAAGATGATACATTTTTTGAAGAACGCTCTAAGAGTTTCGAAAAACTAAGAGAGTGGGTTCGCGATAAGCTTAAAAAAGTATACAGTGCTTCATCAAAGCAATATAATTTACGACGTCGATCTGTTGTGTATAATCAAGGCGACCTTGTCTGGAGGAAAAATCACATATTATCCAGTAAGGTTGATTTTGTATCAGCTAAGTTAGCGAAGAAGTTTGTCGGTCCTTGTAGGATTTTAAATCGAACTGGCACAAACACATATGAGTTAGAAGAAGGTGGTAAACCCATTGGATTGTACCATGTTAAAGATTTGAAGCCACACCCACATTCGTATGATGGCGACTCGTCGGAGTAGGTCGCGGGATTTGGACCTAGTCAAAAAGAAACAAGTTTTTTTTTGACAAGGGAGGAGAGGTGGTGTGTTACAGGTTATTTTTGGCGTTAAGAAAATCATTTCAAACAATACAATTATTTGTATTAGTAATTTAATGCAAAGTCCTTGATGTTATCACTGGTTGATAAGTCGAAGAATACAATCAATTTCGTGCTTTATTTGTTGGTAATCGTGAATGAAATTGGAGGTCATTCCTTAAAAATGTTGCCTAGTGTATTTTTGTTTTGAGTGGTGTATTCCGTATAATCGTGATTGTTATTGGATTTGAGCGATCTGACTAGAGCGTGTTAATTCTTAATTGGTCATTTTTGAATGTTCTAATTCGTGTTTCGGTAATCAGCCAACCTGGTGCGATCGTGGATGGTCGCTGGGACATTTGAAAGTTCGTTGTTGGACAAGAAAGTCGTAGTAGAAACGTGGTTTCAGGTATTTTTGAAAGCTGTGTTTGAGCTTTTCCAATTTGGGATTTTTATACTTGCAACTTTTATACGAGTTTCCGTTTGGTGTATGAAGACATCGTCTGGCTTGTGGTTTAGCCGTTGGAAACTTGGACCACCCGTTTATTGGGGATTTTACGAATCTATTTTGACCGCCATTGTTGGCAGCGACTAGAGGCCGTTATAAGAAACCTTTTCTGCAGAATTATTATAACGCTCACACTTCTCTGATCATTGCTTCAATCCAGAAAAGGTAAATAAATCAAAATAATTAATTAATTTATTAATCACGAAATTTTCAAATACAGTGTTTACCTTCCTAATAATTAATTTGTGTAAGTTGCATTACAGAACTATGGCTGTTGACTTTTTATATGTTTTTATTAACAACAAAATTTTAATAATAACACAAAGGGTGTTGCACCCAAACTTAGTCAGTTGTTTTAACAAATTGTTTTCGTAGGTTTCAACCTTCGGGAAAAGATTTCAAGTTCAGGTCGCAATTAAAAGTAACCTTGCAATTGAGTCTGTGCGTGCAGCCTGGTGGTGGCTACAAAATTCAACGCTCTCGTTGTATATTGATTGCTTGCAATTCCATTCCGTGCATCCGTATCCACCGAAGTATATTCAGGTCGCCAAGCTGAGCAGATCCTTTAGGCAAAGTAAGGTATATTATGTAATTATAAATAGGTTTGGATCCTCTTGATAAGATTGTTTTACTGTGTTGCATTTTACAATATGTATAAATGCGTATATTGAATGTAAATTCTGTAGGTACTTATAAGAAACAAGTTCAGGCGTACACCAGCTGGTTATTAATAGATAAGGTAAGAATCGAACAAATTTGTTTCTCCTAATGTTATACTGATTAAATATATTCGTTAAACCTGTAAGTGTTGTAAAACTTTTCTTGCGTCAACCCACTAACTTACCTCCCTTTTGTGTAGAGTTTGTGCGGCCTCATATGAGCTAGTTGAAGGCACAATTTATAATGGTAACTACCAAGATTATACCCTCCCCGTAACAATATATATATATATATATATATATATATATATATATATATAATTATTAAGATGAAATAATAACTTAGACTTTTATGCAAAGCCCAAATGATCATTTCAAATCGAGCTAGTAATTGAAAGAAGGAAAATATAAGGTCTTGGACAGGATTTGAACCTCCATCTCAATTTTGCCGGAACTGTGCGTTAACCAATTACGCCACCGAGACCGATGACTATAATTGAGAAATTTACAAATCTAAATCGTGTACAGAACCATATATAAACCTAACTTTCAATTACGTTTAGCATTTTTGTTAATCATTTCTAACATTGTCAAGTTTTTGACTTATGTCAGATATAGACAGGAAGCAACGCTCTATATTACGGCTATGAGCCAAGTATTAATATATAAATATTTTAGGTAGTTTTTTTACACAAGGTAAGTTGATAAATACTAACGAATTATAATTATTAAGATGAAATAATAACTTAGACTTTTATGCAAAGCCCAAATGATCATTTCAAATCATTTCAAATTATGGTTCTGTACACGATTTAGATTTGTAAATTTCTCAATTATAGTCATCGGTCTCGGTGGCGTAATTGGTTAACGCACAGTTCCGGCAAAACTGAGATGCAGGTTCAAATCCTGTCCAAGACCTTATATTTTCCTTCTTTCAATTACTAGCTCGATTTGAAATGATCATTTGGGCTTTGCATAAACGTCTAAGTTATTATTTTATCTTAATAATTATAATTCATTAGTATTTATCAACTTACCTTGTGTAAAAAAACTACCTAAAATATTTATATATATATATATATATATATATATATATATAAGACAAGTTATTTGCAGTCCGCAATAAGAAATAGTATATAAAGTAAGATGTATCTGTAAACAAACTCTTATGAAAATAATAAGAGCTATTGACAAATACAAATCGGGCTAGTAGTTATATAGCCATTAACAAAACATTAGCTTTATTGCTTCACAGGGGAGCAAACATCCACTGACCGACGGTTTCGGCTTGTTAAGCATTATCAGAGTGAAATAGTTTCCAAGAACCCTATGAAGTAATCGAAGCTATTATAATGATATAATTTCAAAACAATCTCTGTACTATGGCAAAAGTAAATAGTAAATAGTACAGAGATTGTTTTGAAATTATATCATTATAATAGCTTCGATTACTTCATAGGGTTTTTGGAAACTATTTCACTCTGATAAGGCTTAACAAGCCGAAACCGTCGGTCAGTGGATGTTTCCTCGCCTGTGAAGTAAAAACTATTGTTTTGTTAATGGCTATATAACTACTAACCCGATTTGTATTTGTCAATAGCTTTATTATTTTTATAAGAGTTTGTTTACAGATACATCTTACTTTTATATATATATATATATATTTATATATAATATATATATATATATATATATATATAATATATATATATATATATATATATTATATATATAAAATACTCATATTTAGACCAGGGTAGAAAATTAAATAATCAAATCAAATAATTTTAATTACCGTGTATAAGGAATTTCATTAAATAATACGCTTTATTAAAGTCTTGAAGCATAAATAAACTCGGTCGTTTCAGTAAAGTAAGAAATTTAAATTATCTATAAGACGCTTTACATCAAAAGAAGCAGTATTGAAAAGCGCAGTGGATAATTTAATTATTCCTAAACAAATGGAAATTACGTGCAAAATTTATATTAATGAACTCTATTTTAAATAACTGGTATTAAACAAAACGTACGGATAATAATTTGTATTCGCTAAAAATGAAAGGATAGAAATCAATTTAATTAGAGTTAATTAAACCGTTAGTAACATATAATAAGCATAGAAAACTTGTAAAAACCCAATAAAATGCAAATCGTAGAAGGGTATTTAAAATGTTACGTTTGAAAACACCTGCGTGTTTTTAAAAGGCAATTTCAAGTTAATTTGTTTGGATAAACATATTGATTCTAAGGATATTGGAAACGATCAGATGCTTTAGCAGGAAATACAGAACACCTGCGTATTTTTAAAAAGCTCATTCTGCGTAAATTTGGCAAATAATTAATGTTTCAAAGAATCTTGGAGAAACCGGGGCTTAATATTCACGAGAATGTGCGATACGGGGTTATTAAACCAAGATAACAGTCCGCGTGGACTAAAATATAATCGATAATGAAGAGTGTCAAGTTGCACCAATACGAACAGGTTAGAGAAGGAAAGAGAAATGCGTCAAGCAAAGACACATATTGTAAAAGGGCGGGATTTAAGCAACGTCAAGGGGTTGCGATTGGTTAAAAATAGGATGCATATATCAGAGGTAGAACAACAATTTCTGTATAAAAGTAATTAGTTTTTCTCGGACAACTTTGCGGGCCGTGTTGAAATTTTCTGAGATCTCAATGGGGTGAGGACTAAATTCATAAAAATCGACGTGCAGGCTACAGACTGGGAACGTAGAATGAGGAATTCGTTGGAATTACCCGTTTTAGGGAACAAAGCGACGTGTCGGCTATTCGCTATATATACAGGCGGAATATGTGTTTCTCTCTTAGACTCTGAGACTTTCGACGATTCGATGCGTTAAAAGCTCGTGCATCCGCGACTTGATTTTAAACAGTGCTTTTAGTTTGATTAAATAATTTAAAGTGTGCTAGTATATTTTAGTGACTCAAAATAGTTGGTTATTTTACGTGCTAACATGAATGTACTTCAGTGCACTTAGATACAAGGTAATAAAAGTTTATTATCACGGTACCAATTAGTAAAATTTACAACGACAAATGTATACCCAAAAGTAGGCAGTTTTGGCGTATATTGGTAATATTGGTAAAAGGAAGTATGAATTTCTTTGCTATTTTTCGGGGTGTTAATGACTAAATGGTTCGTAAATGTGTCTGCATCCACTGAACCAGAGGCAGATATACACAGATGAGTTCCGGAAAAGCCTAGAAACAACTTTAAATTAATGGTGATGAAGAACATTTTAAAGCGTTGATAACTTGAAGCTGTAAATAGAATCCGGTTGGAATGGTGTGATTTACAAAAGGGACGATTACACTGAAGCTACGAGGACAATAACCTTCAGGTAAATTGTACTATTTTGTTTGACATTTTTGTGTGTATTGAATGACTTTATAATTGATTTACTTTAAATGGACATTAGTGGAATTTTTCTAACCATAAAAATTTAATTTTAAGATGAAATTTGCTTGTTTAAGTAAAAGGGGTATTTTGGTTTGATGTTCGGGAATAGGATGAAATTTTGGGTAGGTCTTTGAGCTCAATTAGACAAACCTGGTTAATTAACGTAAAGGGTGGTAGATACTCCTTTATACTCAGACTCCGGTCTGCTTATCTTGTTATATTAATTAGTAGGCATCCAACAAGGACTTTAATTTTGGATGCACAGTAAGATGATCATAAAATTAATCCGGAAATTCTTTTTAAAACTGAATTTTATGTTCAAATTTAATTTGAAAATTTAATGTATTCTGAATATTGATGTAAATAGAGTTAACGTTGATGTTTGTGGTAGGAATGTGTTGTTTAATTTTTATGATTGAGAATGGAAGTTATCTAGAAGAGGAGCAGCCGAGGCGATTAACAGAAGGAATCAACGGACCAGGTGATTCAAGAGGTTTCACAGCATTCTTGACGCCCAAACTGTGGGGCTCGAATGTTTTTTTTTAAAGGGCCAAGACCTAGTTACACAGCATTCTTGGCGACCCAAAAGTGAGGCTCGAGTTCCAAATAAAAATTTTGTTATTTTATTCCAGGAAACTGGCGATCTGAGAGAGAGAGTTTTTGTGTGTGTATAAATTTAAGAGTATTTTAGAGTGTGTGTGAGTGATTAGAACGTATGCAGAGAAAAGAGTGGTTAAGGAGTCAAGGAGTGGAAATTGGAAGTGACGATAGTGCATTGTGTGAGAAAATTTCGAAAATGGAAGAAGCTGGAGGCAGTAGAGATCAGTCGAGGACGGAATCAGGAGAAACAGGAAATGAGTTAATGATGAGAATGTTAGAGGAAATGCGATTAGCTAGGTAAGAATCGAATAGAGCGATGGAGGAGTCTAACAGAAAATTAGAACTGCTAAGCGATGAATCTAATAGAGCTAGGGAGGAGTCCAACCAAAAATTAGAGCAGATGAGCGGGAAAATTGAGCAGTCGACTAAAGAATTTACAGAGTTTAAAATAGTCTTACCATAAAGATGGGGAAGTTGAAAATAGGGTTGAAAAAATGAGCGTGATATTACAGGTCTTCGACAGGAAATGGGACATTTAAGGTCCGAAGTACGCATTTTCTGTGAAGAGGAAATAAACGTAAAAATGACTGAAGTAACGGACTCATGTAGGGATCAGTTAGGCAGGGTAGAACGCGAAGTTAGTAGTATTAAATACAACATGTCAAATTTAACGGGGGATGGTCCCAGATTTTATACAGGTAGCGTATCATTGGACCAACACATGAAGTTTTATGGCGATAACAGGGTAAATCCACAAATTTTTATTAATAGTGTAAGAAATCTAGTGGGAAATTTATTTGACGAACAGACTAAACTAAATACGATAAAGGCTTTATTAAAGGACAACGCGGAGGCATGGTACAATTTAGTAGGACAGGACATAGACACGTATCAGGACTTTGAAAACAAATTTTTACAACATTACTGGAGTGATCACAAACAGGATCAGATTAGGGACGACTTGATTACAGGAAAATTTAAGGGAGAGTTTGCAGGTTCTAGGGAGCAATATGCCATCCGCAAGTACAGTGTGGCCAAACAACTGAATCCACCATTGACGGACAGACAGATTATCAAGTACCTATCACGACATTTTGAACTGGAAATTAGACAACACGTGGCCTTACAAAACATCACAGAACGGGAGACATTTTAGAGTATTTACAGAGATATGACGATGTATGTGTAGGACGGACAAGAGAGATACGAGAACGAAACGTTAACACAGTTAGGTTTGACAACAGGACACCGAATTATCCGAGACGGCCTGACTACAACAGAAATTTTCGACCGAATTGGGAACGACGAGGACAGGAATACAGGAGCAATAGTGCGACTAGGGACCGACGCCAAGACCTAGTTACACGAGACAGAACAGTTTACCGGAAGTAAACAGGACTGTGACCAGCACGCCGAATAGAGATAGGGACACGGATATTAACACGAGGAGGACGTACGCACAGGTTGTAGAAGGACAACCAGGACCAAGCACGGAAAACAGGATGAGACAGGATTTTAGAACGTGACAGACCACTAGATTTCTGTGTAAATGTATACGAACATCCACGTGAATTTTTCAAAATTGAGGAGGAAGTAGAGCCAGAAACTGAGGAAAATTATGTTTGCCAATTATTAATTTAGAAATTTTTGAAAATAATGTAGAAGTATTACTTGATACAGGGGCAGAGGCGAGTTTAATATCGGAGGAATTCGTCAGCAAAATTAGGGATAAGGTTTGTGATAGAATTATGCCTATAAAACGTAGCCATTTAGTAGCTCCAAATAAAAAGAAGTTTGCTGTAGTAAATAGTGTTGTGGTGCTTAGGATAGATATAGGAGGTTTAAGCTGTGAACAGGAGTTTGTAATTGTACCTGGACTGAAGTTTCAGAGCATTTTAGGTGTTGACTGTATGATGAAGTTAGGGGTTTTGATAGATATGGAAAGGAAGGTAATAAGGATTAAGGATAGGGTAGTGCCATGGAAAGGCAGTTATGAAGTCACAGAGGATGACACTGGGTTTAGTATTAATGTAGTAGAGGTAGAGGATGATGAAGTAAAACAGATCAACACGATAAGATGTCCAGAGGATAGGAAAGTAGAGGTTCAAGCTTTAATACAAAAACATGCAGAAGTAGTGGGGGTAGAAGCAGCATATCAGGAGCAGGTGAAGACGAAATTAAGTAACGATGGCAAGTTTGTTTTTAATCAAGTAGATTTAAGGAATTCATTCTGGCGGATTCCATTACACAAAAATTCTAGAAGGTACATAGGATTTTCCATAGAGGGAAAAATCGATAATTGTAAAGTAGTATCGTTTGGTTTGTCGGCAGATAGGGAAACAATAATAAATAAGAAACAGACAAGTGTAGGGACTGAAGAAGAAGCAATATTTAAGAGTGAGGATAATAGGGATGATAAGTTTATTGTATGTGAGATAATAGGGATGATAAGTATAGATATAGAAGGGGGAGAAATAGGGATGAAGAGTATTAGGATGGTAAGAAGAAAGACATGGAGGGTCAAGAAGAGAGTTAGATTTAAATAGGATAAGAATAGAGATAGGTGTATATAGAAAAGTAGAAGTAAGTGTTTATGGAAAATAAAGCTAGGTATAGGATAAATATGGGAGATAATTAGGAATAGGTTTAGGATGAGAATAAAGAGTAAATGTAGGAAGAAAATAAGATAGGTTAAGTATAGATATTTTATATAAGATTAGTGGAGAGTTAGGAATAGAGTAAGAGTAGGATAGGCATATAGGATTAGGTAGGGGGAAGTAAAGTATAGTGAAGAGTAGTTAAAAGTTAGGAATAGGATAGGTATATAGGATGTATATAGGATTAGATGGATAAGTAGGATGAAGTTAGGGATAATTTCAGTTTATAGAAGTAGGTGAGAGTTAGGAATAGGATAGGGATATAGGATAGGTGTAAATATTTTTTTTTGATTGGAGACAAAGTAGGTAAGTTAGATAGATAAGGATAGAGAGATAGGCAAAATTTTGTAAAGATTTTTTGGCAGTCTAAATATTTGATATTTGCATTCAAATAAGTGGGATTATTTGTATTCAAATAGGGGGGAAAATACTCATATTTAGACCAGGGTAGAAAATTAAATAATCAAATCAAATAATTTTAATTACCGTGTATAAGGAATTTCATTAAATAATACGCTTTATTAAAGTCTTGAAGCATAAATAAACTCGGTCGTTTCAGTAAAAGTAAGAAATTTAAATTATCTATAAGACGCTTTACATCAAAAGAAGCAGTATTGAAAAGCGCAGTGGATAATTTAATTATTCCTAAACAAATGGAAATTACGTGCAAAATTTATATTAATGAACTCTATTTTAAATAACTGGTATTAAACAAAACGTACGGATAATAATTTGTATTCGCTAAAAATGAAAGGATAGAAATCAATTTAATTAGAGTTAATTAAACCGTTAGTAACATATAATAAGCATAGAAAACTTGTAAAAACCCAATAAAATGCAAATCGTAGAAGGGTATTTAAAATGTTACGTTTGAAAACACCTGCGTGTTTTTAAAAGGCAATTTCAAGTTAATTTGTTTGGATAAACATATTGATTCTAAGGATATTGGAAACGATCAGATGCTTTAGCAGGAAATACAGAACACCTGCGTATTTTTAAAAAAAGCTCATTCTGCGTAAATTTGGCAAATAATTAATGTTTCAAAGAATCTTGGAGAAACCGGGGCTTAATATTCACGAGAATGTGCGATACGGGGTTATTAAACCAAGATAACAGTCCGCGTGGACTAAAATATAATCGATAATGAAGAGTGTCAAGTTGCACCAATACGAACAGGTTAGAGAAGGAAAGAGAAAATGCGTCAAGCAAAGACACATATTGTAAAAGGGCGGGATTTAAGCAACGTCAAGGGGTTGCGATTGGTTAAAAATAGGATGCATATATCAGAGGTAGAACAACAATTTCTGTATAAAAGTAATTAGTTTTTCTCGGACAACTTTGCGGGCCGTGTTGAAATTTTCTGAGATCTCAATGGGGTGAGGACTAAATTCATAAAAATCGACGTGCAGGCTACAGACTGGGAACGTAGAATGAGGAATTCGTTGGAATTACCCGTTTTAGGAACAAAGCGACGTGTCGGCTATTCGCTATATATACAGGCGGGAATATGTGTTTTCTCTCTTAGACTCTGAGACTTTCGACGATTCGATGCGTTAAAAGCTCGTGCATCCGCGACTTGATTTTAAACAGTGCTTTTAGTTTGATTAAATAATTTAAAGTGTGCTAGTATATTTTAGTGACTCAAAATAGTTGGTTATTTTACGTGCTAACATGAATGTACTTCAGTGCACTTAGATACAAGGTAATAAAAGTTTATTATCACGGTACCAATTAGTAAAATTTACAACGACAAATGTATACCCAAAAGTAGGCAGTTTTGGCGTATATTGGTAATATTGGTAAAAGGAAGTATGAATTTCTTTGCTATTTTTCGGGGTGTTAATGACTAAATGGTTCGTAAATGTGTCTGCATCCACTGAACCAGAGGCAGATATACACAGATGAGTTCCGGAAAAGCCTAGAAACAACTTTAAATTAATGGTGATGAAGAACATTTTTAAAGCGTTGATAACTTGAAGCTGTAAATAGAATCCGGTTGGAATGGTGTGATTTACAAAGGGACGATTACACTGAAGCTACGAGGACAATAACCTTCAGGTAAATTGTACTATTTTGTTTGACATTTTTGTGTGTATTGAATGACTTTATAATTGATTTACTTTAAATGGACATTAGTGGAATTTTTCTAACCATAAAAATTTAATTTTAAGATGAAATTTGCTTGTTTAAGTAAAAGGGTATTTTGGTTTGATGTTCGGGAATAGGATGAAATTTTGGGTAGGTCTTTGAGCTCAATTAGACAAACCTGGTTAATTAACGTAAAGGGTGGTAGATACTCCTTTATACTCAGACTCCGGTCTGCTTATCTTGTTATATTAATTAGTAGGCATCCAACAAGGACTTTAATTTTGGATGCACAGTAAGATGATAATAAAATTAATCCGGAAATTCTTTTTAAAACTGAATTTTATGTTCAAATTTAATTTGAAAATTTAATGTATTCTGAATATTGATGTAAATAGAGTTAACGTTGATGTTTGTGGTAGGAATGTGTTGTTTAATTTTTATGATTGAGAATGGAAGTTATCTAGAAGAGGAGCAGCCGAGGCGATTAACAGAAGGAATCAACGGACCAGGTGATTCAAGAGGTTTCACAGCAATATATATATATATATATATATATATATCTGTGAGCACCATTTTGTACGTTGGGAGCCACAAAAAATGCTGTGACTTGAGTACAGTTGAATTGTATTAATGAGGATGCAATAGAAAATATGAAATAACTATCTTACCGTGTCCTTTCTTTTATACACATATCTAAAGAATCTCTTACACTCAACGTATATAAATAACGCTTAAAAAACAGGTTACAGCTTAAGCTTAGACAGAAAATTTTACCTGACGATTTCTTACTTATTAAGTAAATCCTCACCTAATCCTTGTTAACAATTACAGAACCCCAAAATATCCTATAGGTGAGTCACAAAAATTCTTTTTAAAATTCTTGAATTATCTCGTTTGTCAGTGTAGTTGGCCAACGACACCGGCAGAAAATTTTATAAAATTTAAAATGCTTTGAGCTCTGACTCGAAAACTGTTGGAATAAATTATCCCTTCACAAATAATTTTGATAAAATATCAAAACTAATTCTAGCATAATTTATTGAATGATACTTGATATCGTTTTAGGTTTCAAAAAAACAAAATTATATTTGCAGTTGGTATTCTCCAATTTTCTTCATAGCACCTATAAAAAGATAATTTCCATTGTAATTAACGGCCTTGAGTACTTCCCGGTTCCATTTCAGATTGACGTAAAAAGATCAGTTTGCCAAGTGCATTTATTTTTAATTGATTAAAATTAGCAATTCCTCTTGTATCAAGATTATTTATGTTAAAGATTCTTAAATTTTCGTAGTATTCTCAAAATAATTATGCTTCATAATTATGCAAAATTCTAAGTTACATACTGCATTTCGTAAAATGAGATAAAAGTTACTCAAAATTTACACGTTTGATGTCGTTGAATGAATAACCTTTCCATTAAATCTTGTCTATATATAATAAAACAAACTCATTACGTTATATTTTCGAAGCATGACATACCCAGGTGATGCAATATTCCACAGCAATTTCGATTGTCCTCTTATCTATTTTTATGACCTACCGATAGTAAAGCTTCTTTAAGCTGGGGCGTTTGTTCATTGATTTCAAATAATCATCTTAGTTAATAGTTTTTATAACATTCTTAGTAGAAATGATGTATTCTTTTATTAAAAATATGCACAGCTTTATAAATTCCTAATATTGACATTTTTTAGACGCGTTCTACGGTAAATGGAATAAAAACTTTCAGGACCATAGAATAAATATTTACTCACGGCTGAAACTAAATGCTTTTATTTCACGTATTTAAATATTGGGCTTCGCTTTTAAGCTTTATTTAAAATGAAAATTAGCTTTATAGTATTTTTCAGGAGTAATTATTTACAAACGGCTGGAAATAAATGAATTAACATAATCAGTGAATTTAAAATTGGGTTTTGTTCTTAAATGGTACGTGTTCTTAAAGAGCGTTATTTTACATGGGAATCTTATCTTATGTGCTAATGGAATACACTTATGCGTTTTTACAGGGTGATATTATAAACATTGTAAATGCACACACGCACACATGCTCACACGCATGCACGCACACACGTGAACACGCGCACGTACGCACACACGCACACTCGCACACGCGCACACACGCACATACGCACACCTGCACACACGCACATACGCACACACGCAGTCACGCACACACGAACAAACGCACAAACTCACACACGCACACAGGTACACACGCACACAAGCATACGTGTACACGCGCACAGGCGCATATGCGCATACATGTACACACGCACAAGCGATCACGTGCACCCATGCATACGCGCATAAGCGAGCAAGCTCACACGCGCACACGAGCACATGCGCACACGCGCACACACGCATACACGCACACACGTACTCACGCACGCACGCACACGCGCACGCACGAACACACGCACGCACAAACGCACACACGCACACGCTCGCGCACATACACACACATATGTATGCATTTAATAGGAATCTATGAACGTCTGTTCTTGTGCTTATTGACACGTATTAATCCTGTAAATAGATAATTTCTATATTATATTTAGGCATTAATATTTAGATGTTGGTTATTAATTGTGCTGTATTTATATATAAAATTTGTTCTTGCATATACTAATTCAATTGTTGCAGTGTGTCTGCAAAGTTACAGGAAGTAACCTGGTATTACATTTAATACTGAAAGAAACCAATTTATACGACATACCTTTCAGGAAAATGTTAAAAATTTATTATATTGTGTCCATAACAAATCCGTTTGTATTAAAATAAAATATTATATTGTATATTGTTATTAATTTATGGTTAATGTATATGGTGCCCTGTTAGACCTGGTGTTTTTCAATTATTTTACTGCTTTTTGAACAGGCGTTACTCATTACAACACAAAGTTAATAAACGTATCCTGTAGGTAAGATATTGACCTATAACCTCTTGTATTGATCGTATTTAAATTAAAGGACTTCCGTTTTATTTTTAATTTTATAGGTAACCTAATAAATTCAATACCAGCTGTTGTACTTGAGCCCCTAAAGTTGTATCTGATTTTAAAAAGCTAACTACAAATAGAAAAAATTAAAAAAGGTACAAAGAAAAACACACCTAACGCTGTTGATAGATGTAAACAAGGAGCTGACAAAAGCGGGGTTGAGTTCGGAGTACAAAACTAATATATAATTAGTGTTCCGATTTAAAGCATGTTCTGTGATTGAATCTGATGAGTTTTTATCACTTTCAAGTAAATGCTTGTTGCGTATGTGCGTTATTAAAATATACTTGATTCATTTCTTGTCATACTAATTAAAAATTGAAACATTGCTAGGTGCTTGTGTTGATTCTAGAATCTTTGATTTATTACGTGACTACCTTCTTCCGTGAGTTCACAAATAACCCAATCTAAATAGTAATAACGCAAATCAAGTCAATTTAAAACATTTTTCTCAATTGTAGCATGAAATTACTTGAAATTAAATTTCGCAAAGAAGCTGTTATATGGAAAATGATTTTCGAGGTGTAATATATTAATGAAGTTTCTCCCTGAAGTCATCCATCAAACAGCAATTTGCAAGTGAAAGCATTATACTTAATAAATATGGCATGTTAATGGATAGGTATATTTACAAATTTATTCTTGTTTTTACTTTTAATCAATAGCAAATACATTCAACTACTGTATAATTATCTATGGAATAGAACCAAGAGCCTTAACTAAAAGATTGCATTATTAAACAATGTAATAACGTCGTCTCACGACATTTCTACACGTTTTATTTTGTTTTGTTCTCATTTCACCTTTCTAGAATGCAACATAGTGAGCAAGCAGTTGGTTAACATAGTAACAATGTATAGGGGTCGCAATTATGAGAAATATTTAATTAAAATTGAAAATCTCTAGTTGTTATCATTTACAAAGCTTCCATTGCAATTATCGAAACACTCGACATTTAAAACATACCCAAAGAATCAAAATATAAAAATGCTTGTAATTTGAAAAGTATAACTATTTTTTAGTTTATGCATACAAACTTTCACTGTCATCCACAATTTGTGGAAGGAAAGCAACATGTATCCCTCTTGAATTTTTCTACCATTAGTTTAGCTTTCGAAAAAGTTTTAATCTTAACGAGCTGTGCTCTACACAGTATTTTGTGCACTAAATCACTTTTCTATGTATGAGATGATGAACACTTTGATCCAAATTTTACTTTTAAGTTGAGCTTATTCGTCAAACAGGTAATAAGTCATTAGTTACTCCATTGGTATTGCGACAAGAATTTATGGACTATGTAAATAATATTACTAATACTCTGTAATAAAATCTAAAAGTATTCTAGATAGTTATTTATTAAGGGAAAATGGATGAAACTATAAAATATTTAACGGCCTAGCCAATAATAACTTAAATTTTATTATATGATGAGTACCCGAAAAGTTTTTAATAATCTTCGTTTTCTAATGCTTCATACCCTATTTTAAATATTCCAGCCCTAAGTTTTATTTCTATTGTTTTGTTTTTCAGTCTCAGTAATTCTACTACAGTTAAGCTAAAACAGTTGTAGTTTGGGGCTCTTATCAATTAGCAAACGTTCACATTGCAAAAAGATATATAAATGATTTGGTTTATCATTTTTTCTAATAACGACAATCACAGGTAGTTTTGTAATGTAATAAGTAGGGTAAATTGTGCAGCCATAACTACATATCTATCCTTTTTTATTCCCATTTAGTTTATATAGCGCTTTTGCAGTCACCGTGCCAGATGGGAAAAATCAATGGGTTAGAAAAGAACTGTGCCAGGTGACGTTTTCGATGTAGTATTCTCTATATGTACTTTATATGAATGGAAGTGATAAATATACCACTTATTGTACAAGTCATTACTGAGTAAGCAATGTGTTACGTTCAATTGTACTCTGTTTTTAAATATCCCCACGCCTCCGCTTCGATATTTTGGGTAACTACCAGTTACAGGAAATGCCCCTAATCACGCTTTATAATTTAATATATCGATTTATTCCTGTAAAACTCATCCTAATACAATTGAAACAAATATTTATTCAACACTCTGTAGAATACTATTAGAGTAGCTACGTCACGCAGCGTAGCCTAACAAAAACAAACGAAAGAAAATAGCGGGCTCAATCAGCGAGAGGGCGGGGTATTATACATACAAAATAAAAAAAATAAATGAAAGCCTAAAATAAAAATAAGAAATTGACAGTGCTTATTAATAAGTATAATTATTCTATTTGACATTTTGGGTAGACATAACAGTGCAGTATGACCACAGACACAAAAAAATCAAATTAAGACTAAATACATATGTCAGTCAAAAAAACCCAAAAGAAATCATTTTTTAAATGGCGAGCTGCAGTTTTAGGTTACTCCCCAATGTTAATGATCAAACAAAACAAAACAATGAACGTTACCACACTAAAGCCAACAACTCTAAGTAATCATGGTAAATCTACAATTAAATATACAATTAAATACATAAATTGGCCACAGTAAATACAATATTAATACTCAATATCGTCGTAAGTATAAACTTAACTACATCGAATTGTCCCCCAATAAAGAAGTAATCACAGATTAATATTATAATATTAATGATAAATATCCCCTCGCACAACGACTATCATTCCAAAACTACAAAGTTTAGTCCGCCAATAAAAACTGGTAAATATGCTGTTTGAATAATTTCAAAGATTTCCTATACAAAATAGTGATAAACACTCACCACGTGTGTCCACGGTGTAGGTGTTTGATCGCACCCTCTTTAAGGGCAGGGCGGAGCAGATGGACTGGGGATTCCGTAAACCGCGTATTCCCTCCACAAAAGAAACGGGCAAACGCTTCATCAAACAAGGCCAAACCAACAGTCGGTTCTATCCCCTGGAAGGAGCTATAATAAGTACAGGTTAGAATTAATTTATTGACGCCGAAAGGTACTTTCTTTTTAAAACAAAATACTCACCAGACAGCGAGTGCTCGAAAATTTTTCACAGAACGAAATCGACAATTGCTCTTGTATGCAGAAATGAATAAAAACTAACTTGTTTGATAGCACCAATTTACATTTCTCCCGGTGCTATCAAACATACGAATGTGGCAAGCACTTCGAAACAAGCTTTATCAGTGAAGAAGGATTCATTATTTCAACGACTCTATACATGGAAGTAATCTAGAATCAATTATATGTAGTCGTAATGTATAACAAGTTAACAGATGCCTAAAACAAGGTATTGACTATTTAATTTTAGCATAAACTTTACGTTTCAAAGCAACTAGATTTAAGTTAAGAAATTATTGTAAAGCGGGCTTATGATGAACAGGTAAAATATACAGTATGTTGATGAAGAATTTAAAAATAGCAACGGAATCGATTTAACTGAAAAACAAATTAAAGGGAAAAAGTGGTAATTAATTTATCCCAAAAATAAACGTTACAGAGTATTTGGTTTGAGTAAAATTACTTCAATCTGTCTTTGTTGTTTTAGATACCGCAGCAAATGTACTGGGTTATCTACAATCCTTGTTTCCTAAAGAATATGGTCGCGTTATTTACGAGTAGTAATAAAATTTGAATAGCGTAAGTTTGCTACAAATGCGATTAACAAAGGCAATTGTAGTCGAATTAACTGGTTTTCGTTATTTATTAATGCATTACAACGACTGTAGAAGTATTCTTGTGACATGTTTTACTGAAATATTTGAATCGATTACCATTTCGTTTCCTAATTTAACTTTCACTTTGATCTTGCTTTCCGTGCTAGCATGAACATTATACGTGGCTGAGCAATGCACGCTTCCTTGGATAGGCTTTATATCCTGTGCATTGGTAAATCCTTACGGACTTATTAATACTAGTAAGATTTTCTTTTTAGCTCTTCTACATATGTAGTGCTCCTCTACGTATACTTAAAGGTTTTCTACGTTAAGCCAAATTGTTTTTTATGTAGGCCCAATTGTTCTTCGGCGTAGGTTCAGCTGCTCATTTATGTAGACCGCTGTTGCAGTTACAGTAGGAGTGTGAATGATACTTAATACCGTGACGATGCTTTGCTAATTCACCTCCGATAGATTAGCTGCAAAGAAAGTATACGACCTTGTTTTGCTTTTGCATACCAAGCGTTATTATTTATCAGCGTTTGATGTTGGTGCGCCACTAGTTTACTATACCCGTTTAAAAACTAGCTTTGCTAGTGCTTCTGGTTATTTTTTTCCAAATGCTTACTAGAATTACTTATTCTATATTTACTACTTTAAATTAATACGCTCGTTTATACGGAAGTATAAATATTACTTTCTTTACTGATTAGCTTTTTACATATTAAGCTATGAAATGCGCACTTTGTAGATCAGTTATTAAAATTGTCCTTTACAATATAAATTTTTATTTATTTTTTTTGGTTGAATAGAAATTTTTAATAACTTGATGACAATGTCCTTTCTTTGTCTATGTGAATCATCCCACTCTCCGCATTTGTAGTTAGCCCGGTCTTTCTAAATTTCCTTTATCTTTTTATACGTAATCATGATTCGTACGCGTTCTTACTTTATTGTCCTTTCTGTTTCTGTCTGAATCGTGCGTTTTAACCTTACAAATTTTGCACAATATTAGCACGTATATATTTTGCAATACACAAGAAAATTCTGTCACAATATTTATACATATATTTTTTGACTGGTTCTATTGCAAATCCTTTTGTTCCGCCCATTACAAATACATAGATAAATTATTTTGCAATATTGACACATACCTTTAATTAATCCTAGAATGTGCAGGACCTATTTACCAAATTTTAGCACACACAGTATCATGGATGTTGTATATTTTACAATTAACGGTGACTGTGATAGTGCTATATAAACTAAATAAAGATGATAAAGGACAGATGGAGTCGTGGCCCCCAATTTACCGTATTGTAATAAAATTTGTATAAAAATAGGCTGTGTTATGTATCACAGTTTACCGTTCCAAATGATTATGACAATACAACCGAAATTATGATAATAAACTGGACAATAACTTGTAGAATATAAAGCCGTCCAATATCATAAATTTATTGCTGAATTTATTGAGCAATAACTTGATATATGTAAAACTAGTTTAAAAACTTTTGTTGTGTTCTTACTTCTAATGTTGATAGTTGTTTTGTTGTTGTTTCGTGAACTCTGCGACCTAGTTGTTACTTTTTTAGATGTGCTGTAGTTTTGTTTTCTTGTCGTGCAGGTGGTAAATAACTTTTAAAAATAAATATGGTTAAGCTAAAAGTTATAGAACAGAAGGGCAATATTTTCAAGTTTACAATAGAACTAAAAATTGAAATAAATATTGTACAAATTTTTAAGTTAAAACGAGAGCTTTCTAAAGAAAGTTTACGAAGGGAATTATAAAAAGTATTTTTGAACCTACGTATGTTTCCAATCCTAGCATACTTGTTGGCATCATGTGTTCTAGATGGTGGCCCTGATTACCGTGGTTTTGGAAGTGGAGCGGGTCCAAGCTGTGAAGGAATCCTGGCCATAGTATTATGACAGTTCACTTCATTTTATCACATTGGATTTGGTGGTCATCATGGAATGATATAAAAAAAAACCATTAGTGCGCGAGGATTTTAGTGATTCCGTTTTGCACTATTCTTAAGTTCCCTCCATGAAGTTTGGTGGCTCTCTTAAAGAGAGAAGGACAAGAAGTTATGTTGCTCTAGCATTTGGAGTTCCTTTTTTACTGAAGTTTTATAGATTGTACTCTGGATGTCTATCTAAATTACACAAAACGAAATAGTAGATGAAGTTTTTTTTCAGTAATAGCGGTTGAAATGACCGATATTGCACTAGCATTTCAGTTGGTGTTGTTTTTCGCTTCATACTTATTGGACAGCATATAGAAAGATTCTGGCAATTTTTTTAATCTGCAAGGACGTGACACAGTTTTAATTTTTAGATGAATTCGCATAATATAAATCGTTTTCAACAATAATTGTGAGAAGTTAATATGACAAATTTATGATGGTGGAAATGTGGTGAGTAGGTATTAAAGAGCGTTCAAACAATTATACAGGAACTATAGAATCATGCGCGTCTTGCGCATTGTTATGTACATTAATTAAAATTAATTGTAGCTTAATGCATCATTTAAAATCCACAAGTTTTCAACTTTAAGTGATCGACCTAACTTTTTAGTGCATGTGAGTTCAATAGAATTTGGACAACTTCATGATATCTTCTAAAAATCCGTCCACAAAACCCTTCAAGATGCGTATGCTTAATGAGCTGACTGAAGATAATTCAGATTGCAGACTACACTTTTATGAACTAATGACAGAATTAATGAGGATAAATCCTAATTTGATGAATCAAATTGTGTTTTCTGATGAAGCAACGTTTTATCTGAATCATACGATTAACAGGCGCAATTTTCCGTGGTGATTGGGTGGACTTGTATGGATGGAAACAACATAATAGAGTCATTTTCCATTAGAGGAAATTTTGTTGGCGTCTTCTATCTAAGTTTATTGAAAAACGAAGTTGTGGCAGCACTTGCAGCTTTCTTTTCGAATCTAAATGATGTTTGGTTTCAACAGGATGGAACTCCACCACATTTTGCACGCAATGTTGGGATTATTTTAATGAAATATTTCCTACACGCTGGATTGGGCGCAGAGGGCCAAGTGAATGGCCAGCCCGGATTTATCGCCACTCGATTTTTTCTTGTGGGGTAACTTGAAATGTCAGGTGTATAAAATCGACCAATTGATCTACAAGTATTAGAAGAAGCAATATTTGATGCAACTAAACGTGTCACGCCACAAATTATACAAAACCGCACAATTTGAACATTTATTGTAGTGTCAATAAAATTTCAAACAATTTTCAAAGACCGTGATTTTGTGTATCGGTAGTTCTTATTATTTTTTGTGATACGTTCTTAAATATGAAAAATATTTTAATATTTTTGAAGGAAGTTTTTTATTCTATATTCTAAAATGTAAAAATATAATAAGTGTTTTATTTAAAAAAAAAAACTAATAAGCATTTCCGAGTAAACAGAAAATGACAATAAATTAAAAATAACATAAATAAATTCATTAATATCAACCACATATCTATACCAAATTTAAAAAATAATGCACTTCAAGTAAAAAAGTTTTAGACCGTTTCGGGACTTATATTAACCAGGTTTTTGTTTTATACGCATAATAACGTTCAGTTCTTTTCAAGTAAAGTAATGGCATTTCATTTTAAGAAAAACCTAACTTTATTTGACAGATTGCGCAGAAATGTAATATAAGGGGCGTAGTCGAGTTATTATGATGATGGTTAGGAGGGTGTGTTTTTTAAGTACCCTCATATACAAAGGTGCGTTTTTTTATTACGAGAGTGGTTTGAAAAGTTCGCAAAATGGAGCACAGGTGGCAGCAATTGATGAATCCAACTATCTAGTGCGCAGATGTTAAATTTGACATTATTCTGTCAAGTAGTATTAATTTGGTGTTATATGAAGTAAAGTTAATTTTGTGAGTTTTTCAAAATGGATAAAACAGAAGCGCGCGCTGTTATCAAATATTTTGTAAAAAAGGGTCAGAAAGCAACAGAAATACATAAAGATATGCAGGATACATTAGGGAACTGCGCTCCATCATTTACAACTGTGCACAAGTGGGTGACGGAATTTATACGTGGTCGTGAGAGTCTAGAAGATGATACGCGCAGCGGTCGGCCAAAAACTGCCACCACGCCTGAAATCGTCCAAAAAGTTAATGGTATGGTTACGCAAGATTTGTCGATTAAAGGTCTCCGAAATTGTTAAGGATGCAGGTATCTCAGATGAAAGACATTTCATATCTTAACTGCTGAATTAGGTATGAAAAAGCTTTCGGCAAGATGGGTACCACGCATATTGACAACTGATCAAAACCTTCAGATGAAGAAAATTTGTCAACAGAGTTTAGACCGCTTAACTCCAATAAAACCGATTTTGTGCGACGATTTGTTACGACAGATAAAACTTGGGTTCACTATTATACCCTTGAAACCAAACAACAATCTAACCAATGGAGACATAGGGGTTCTCCACCACCAAAGAAAGCAATGGCCGTGATGTCGGTTGGAAAAGTTATTGCATCAGTTTTTTGGGATGCTAAAGGTGTCCTACTAATTAACTACTTCTCAAGGGCCAAACAATAAACGGTGAATATTAGACTAAACTTCTAGGCCAACTGGATAAAAATATTCGTGAAAAAATACCTGCATTGCGTAAGAAGAAGATCATTCTCCATCAGGATAATGCACGTTCCCACACAAGTGCAGTAGCAATGCAAAAATTGAATGATCTGGAGTACGATCTGTTGCAACATCCACTTTAATCGCCTGATTTGGCTTCTCCTGACTTCCACCTATTTCCACGACTAAAAGTTTTCCTTGGGGGAAAACGATTTTCCACGGACGAAGAAGTAAAAGCAGCTGTCGACGACTATTTTGGAGGCCTTGAAGAATCGCACTTTCGTGATGACATAATGGGTTTGGAACATCGCTTGAAGAAGTGTATTCAACTTGACGGAGATTATGTTGAAAATAAACTATATTTTAAAAACAAATTTTTTCATTTTCCCCCTCGTTTCGTGAACTTATCAACCCACCCTCGTAGTTTCAGGTTACAGCAGAATAATTGACAGAATTTAGTGACATGATTGTGTTATCGTGTGTTGATAGTATTGGCGTTTTAGTTGATCACAAAACCCGACGCCACTGATGCCTAAAAGTTGTAATGCCTAATTATCAGTACTGAACTTTTTCAAATCAGTTATTGTTTTGCGCGTATAATAACTTTGGGTTCTTCTTAAAGTAAAATACCTCTGCTGGCATCTATTTGAGAAATTAAGTATTTAGTGACATTTCTCAAATCGTAGAAGCTTCAATTTAAATAAAATAATGTCGAATTAAATATCTGTAACGACTGTGCGATTTAGTACTACTTGATATTCAAGTATTTTGGTTTTACAAAATGTTGAATAAAATTTTTAAAATATTAACTTGGCATACTTAGCTACTAAATTTTTAATCGCTAAATTGCCATAAAAGTGAATCTAGATATCATTATAAGAATAATAACCTAATCACGTTTTACTTAAAATGAGATATGCGCAAAAACCTATTATTTTAAAGTACAAATTAAAAAGTTGGCCTATATATTAAGTACTGCTGATTTCTTCAGGCATTGTAGGTTCCATTGAAACTGATTAATTTTTTGTAACTCCAACTCGGGCCGCTTGTTGTGAGCGTCAATGTGGAGGAATTAAATAATGAGAAGTTGAAACTATAAAAACTTGCCGCTAGCTTGGCTGTTACCCCTGGGAGATCATGAAAAAGGGCAGGGTTGAAATATTCTTTGTTAAACCGAAAATTAAATAATGTGAAGTTGGACGCCACTGTATCCAGCAAGTATAAAAAATGGTGTTTTAGGGTAGATTCAAAAACCCTATTGAAATGCATTTTTTTAAAACTTTTAATTTACTTTACCTAGAGATTTAATTTGTTAGAATCAGAAAATATCTATTGTATAACAAACAACATTTATCCAAAAAATTAAATCAATTAGCAAAGTTTAGTGATATGAAACAAAATTATTTATTATAGCACATTTTTGTCTCTTAAGATTGATAACATCAGATCTGATAATTACGTGTATACTTTAGTTTAAAGGTTTTTCTAATAGTTATAACTGTAAATTGTTAGATATAAAAGTTTAATCAATTATCACTTCTAAAGAATCAAATTCTTTGAAAAAAAATTTACTTGTTAGTACTAGGTTTCGACTTTTAACCATGAAATGTCGAGTCTTACGGACTACTACTGGGTGGCTCGGAACTTAGCCTTATTGAAAAAAAAAGAGGTTGCCAAAACAATATAAGGACCCTTTTGGAGTCGAGCAAAAAGTCACTCACCACTAGTGTTTGGCAGCGGCCTTCATGTGGTCTGGCACAGGTCCCGGCGGTATGGTAACAAGGCATCGGCCCCAAGCTAATGCGGTATGGGATGGATCTTCTTCAACATTTGCGATCTGGTCGTCTCACTATTGGGGTGCTCAACCCTACAGGGGGTTTGCGCTACAACAATATCTATTAAGGAACTAAAGTCTTTGAACAGCAGTCTCATCATTAACGACTCCCCAGCCCGCCTGCCTCGAAGATGTAGTGGAAGTGAGCGGATTAAGAAAATCACTTTCCAAAACAGTTCAGGTGAGGAAAGTCTTATCAGAACAAAACCCCCAAAGCCCACGCGCCGCGTGCACGAAACAAGTTGGAACTGTGAGGCAGTTCCCGAACCACAAACTTCCCACACATGCCTCTAAAAGACCAAACTGCTACCTCTGACCGCACAAACCAGGCTCTACAACAGCTTGGTTGAATTCCGCAAGACTGTGGATACGAAACGTTGAACTCAATCCTACAATTGAACCAAATCAGAGAATAATAAGCTTGTTGCGTTCCGCATGGGTCCAAGAACCCTTTAAAAATTGAGGATCTACCCAATGCTGTAAATAAGTGGTCTGGACAAATTTTTTCAATTTTTTTCCTTTTACTTCTAGTAGATTTCAAATTTGTTTGAACCGGCAACTTTTTCCTTTAAAAAAATTGTTACACCATATCTTTTTTAACCCATTGTATACAAGAAGAAAATTTGGGATTAGGGATGAAAGCTGATAATTTCTCTCCTGGCTATGACCCCGTCGTTAGTTTTAATTTTAATGCATATAGTGTACAGAGCCGCTGAACAATCGACAATTCGCTACCCGGAGAATAATCTTTATAAAACACCAACGGTGTATAATGCAAGCTTCATCCGGCTTCTATTTAACTATTCTGTACCACCCATGGTATTTACATAGATGATGTACTCCTTGATGAATTTTAATGTATTCATTAATAGCAAAACTGATCTTATTAGCTGAATTCTTTAGAGAGTTGGATAACAAGTATATAAGCATCTAAATGAATTCTGAAAGTTAGTGAGTTCTTATGGTTTAACTTATTATATGCATATCAAAAACCATATAGCGACATATAGGTATAATCTACTTAAACGATATGGACTTTATTATAAATTAAACAGAAATGGAAAAAACATGCCAATTTAAAAAGTCTGTTTATTCAAACAGGCAGAAAGTTATTGCTAATTTCCCACTGGAGTTTAGTTTGTTTAAGGTTTCAATACTCATGTAGACAAATACATAAAAGCTTTTTACTGAATTCAACACAATCATATTTTGCACAAAAATGTTGAGGAAAAATTGTTTAATGCTGTTTCGTATACAGATGTGGCACTCACCTTTACGGAATGCTAGTCTAAAATTTAGTATTGCACTATAGTCGTTCACTTAGTCTTTCTTGACTCAACAAAACCATTTTAAGTATTATTATACTTTCTCACTCTACTATTTGACTGCTTTTAGTCTACCATAGACAAGTTTTGAACAGAAAAACATTTTCATGGCAAAGCATTATAATTTTAGGTACCGCTTTTAATTATACTTTTGTCAATTGTTTCCAGAACAATGGGCTATATGTGTATCTAAATATAATCCACACATCTGTTAGCAAAATTAACAAAGGTCTATTATTCGACCAATAACGCTCCAAATTTACACAAATTTAATGATATTACTTATTGCACCAAAAATTTTGGTACGTATACTACAATGTTTCTGATTTGCAAACAGCGAGTTTCCATGTAAAACTCACCTAATTTACGAGAAAGGAAAGCGAAGGATACGTTGCTTTAGAGTGAATACATATGACTTTCCCCAATGTGTTCTTAACAAGCCGTTCTGCTATACCACTCAAATTTATAAAATTCGATATTGCGATAAAATTTTAAGTGCCAATCAAATACTGCTAATCTGATAACTTGATTTGTATTTTGTAAGTAAAGGATTTTATTAAAAGAAACTGACTTTTAAAGAAAATTTAGAAAACGTTACTACAGAGAATTGTTACATGGCGACCGAGTGTACGGAGATTATTATATGGAAAATCCTGTACAAACAATTTTTGGCGTACTAGGATCGGCTGCTACTGATGCTGTCACACATTCTATTATAAATGTAATTTTAGCATATTTTAATGAAATTAGCTATAAATATAGAGCATCATCTCCACGAACTTCCTACTCAATGCTCAAAAGTACACTTAATATAAATAACCGAATTAATATTGAGAGTTACTCAAAATTAAACGCGTTCCTGAACCGTAAATCAGAGAATCTGTAACGCTAATGCGCTACCTAAGCGTACATTCGAAATTGAAAAACATGTATTAACTTAACTTAGTTAAATAAGCTCCAGCGTAAAAATATCCTTGAAACTTTAGAGATGCTTGTGTAATTTTCAGTTAATAATGGGGTTATTTTTATTATAATATTAAAATAGGACAAGAAAAATAAACCCGATAAGTACCTAGTTCATTTTTATATAAACAGTAATGACGATAGGTATTTTATACTATTCGTATTCAATTAGAAAGATCGACAATAAAAACCGAGGACAATTCACATAAAGTTCAAGAAACCGCAACAACCACAGAATAATAAAATATCATACAATAAATGCGTTCCCACGATCTGAAGACATTAAACTTGACCCATTAAAAGCATTAGACGCATAGCGTGTGAGAACAGTGTGACGTGTCATTTTTCTTGGGCAGCAATGTCAAGTTACAGCTCCGTGAATCTTATGGATTCACTCTCTAGTTTTCTATTTTTATGTAAATTTTATCTCACAAGTTAGTAGATCCTTTGCCTGGATGTTAGTAAAGTTGCTTATATGCGTTTAGCTAGTTCTCTCTCTCTTTTTTTAATATATTAAGATTTTTAACTACAAAGTCGTATTAACAACATATTGAGTATACAGTATGCTAATTATAACAATTACAGAATTCGTTCGTAAAATAGTAAGTTTGCTTTTCTCTGTTTCCTATGTTTATTCTTTTTATTTTCTTTGATATTCTGATTTAAATTGTGTTGATTAATAATTGAATATGTATATGGTGTTTGATTTTTGTAATCGATTGGTGTTAAATTATTGAGTATCTCATTAGCAAATTCAAATTTTGTGAAATTTTGTTTCGCAAATTGTAATTTGGTAGATATAAAAATTCATCTACTCATTGTGATGGTGGAGTGGTACCAAGGATTAAAATGGCGGTTCCTCGTTGAATTGCAATGCTAATTCTTTTTAACAAGAAGGAAGTAGCCCTGTTATCGTGAGTGTTGTATGATTACGTTTGTCAACTTCTTTAAAAAATCGGAGAGCATAAGCTCCGAGAACACCCAGTGTTTCAACCGCGATAGGATAGAAAATGTATAGGTCTGATAGTGTAGAATATTTTTTAATTTTGAAATTTTCTCCGCATTTTGCTGTGGCTCCACGGTTATTGGCACATGCTAAAGCGTGAGAACGAGCTAGGGTGTCAAGGCAAGTAAAATCCCACATGACAGCTTTGCCACGGTTCCACATGACTAAACTGATCCCATCTGGTCTTTTTCTGTCGTCTCGAAAGATATGGTTTGGTTCCAAAATAGACGGAGCGTCTGCGGAACCTAAAGCTCGTTTAATAGTGTCATTTACTGCTCTGTGGCGGGGGATGCGTCCTGCACTGAGTCGGCAGCTTAGACTGTGAATACAGGTATGTGGTGTACATAATTTTATTCCCAGTCTTAGACCGATAGCAATTTTGAAGAACTGATTATCTAACAAAGTTTCCAGAGAAGAAACTGGTAGTGTTTGTAGCCAGGCTCCAGAGTGTATGGATGAGACTGCTCGAAAATATGGGCCTTGCCACTGAAGTTGGTAGCTGATGAAAGCAAATTGTTAAAAACGAAGTTCAACAAAGGTAAGTCCCATTCTTTTTGAATGGATTTATCATGGTTTAAGCCAGACTGATTTGTTTTTGAAATCCAAAGCGATTCACCTTCTTGAAATAAATTATTGTATGGGGCGCTTAAGAATTTTGAGCACGTTTTCTGAACTAATGTTGTCGATTTTTGAAAAGAAGATAAGAAAGCTGGCAAAGAAAGGAAAATAGATGAGCAAATACCTAAGCCACCTTTTTTTTTATAGGAAGGGTGGCTAGTAACCATTCTTTGAAGTGAGTTTAGCATTGATCAGTTTTTCCAGCATGTCGCGTAACACATTGTCAAATTGGCATAAGATGTTTTTATATTTCCAAGTAGGTCAACGTCTAAGTAAGCAAAGTAGTTTAGGTTTTGCGAGACAATTTTTGATGAGGACATACGATATATGAGTAGGAATTTTAATACTTTGTAAACGAGGTGAAATGCGTAATAAAGTCCTGATCTTTTCGATTATACAATTTGGAATTGATTCTAAGTAGATAGGAGCGCAGAGTAAAGTCCAATTTGTTTTATCGGGAATTTGGATAATAGGAGCAATCGAAATGAATTTTTCGGCAAATTTAGATTTAGACCTATTCTTTTGGAGCTATCTATTATGTGTTTTAAGTTAACATATACCGAATCTGTATCCCCGCTAATACATCCGTCATCTAAATACCAAGCATTGAATTCACATGTGATTGATTTTGTTAGATTGTTTATGGCTAAACAAAACAAAGATGGTGCTAATGAATCTCCTAGTTGGAATCCCCTTTCGGAAATAATGATTTTGGAGCCAAAGTTTGGGAAGGTGGGGTGAAGATAGCACTGTGGAATGAAAGGTTATATTGAAGGGACATGTTCAAGAATACTTTCAAAGATTATTTCTCTATGCAATATACGCTTTATTTAAATATTGTGTTATGCTTGTAATTCTAATACATTCCTTTTTGATGTTTTAATCCAGTAATAAAAGTTGCTTGCGTTATTAATTTTAGAAAATATTTTCCTTTAATTCGTTGACAGTTAAATCTCACCCAACACAACTGAAGTATATATAAACTTCTGTAATAAAAGTCAAAATTGACAGTTGCTTTCTCTCTTTCTATCTCTCTCTCGCGCTCTCGCTCTCGCTCGCTCTCTCTCTTCTCTCTCTCTCTCTCTCTCTCTCTCTCTCTCTCTAAATCCACTGCTTTGCTAGTGTTAGTAGATCATTTTTTAGTTAAACCTCCCAGAATGAATATTTTAGTCCTGAACGGTATGTCATATATTTATAGGGATATGGCGAATAAAGAAACTCTGTTTCGTTACCTGAAGACCCATTAAAGCAAATGATGGTAAGATATGCGAAGATATAATTTTAGTTTCTGTAAGCACGTGGAAATATCTTCCTAACACAAACTGGTTTCAGTGTCTTCCTTAATATTACATTTTATTGTATGATCTACTCCGATATGATGTTCGTTGGAGAGACTATTGTTTAATGTGATGGTTTAGAAATATAATTATATTAAGTGGAATGGACATTTTACATAATCTCTCTTCTGCACCCGGATGTGAACTATATGGGTCTTAGGAAATTGTTCCACTGGTGATCTTGGCCGGCTGTACCTTGTTGGTCCAAGAATCGTAGGTGACTCTGTAGACCATGTGTCTGTGAATATAGCTAAGTAACAAGTTTTACTATGTAGTTTTCGTTACTGTAATTCTCCGATTTTCTAAATGGATAGAAGTAGATTAGCAACTTTTCAAATGCAAAAGTTGTAGCAATTTTATTTTCTACCTTATATATATATATCTGTATAATCATTTCTTTTATTAAATGTTAAATAATATAACACATTATAATGTAATCCAATCCACTTAATATAATTCTATCTATTATCCAATGAAGAACTAGTATTTAGTTCATGTTAAAAGTTAAATTCTACGGAGACAAAATAAAAGCTTTCGTTTGGTATCCTTTCTGGATCCCCTTCCACTCAGGAATCGCAACGTATCTTTGTTACTGGGTAGCAACAAGCTCAGCGGTCACTTCCGACGAAGCAAAGGTTCAAGCAGGTCGATAATTGTTCGAAGGAACAATGTCCGTTTTGATTTTTATCGTTGGAAGCGTGTAAAATGGAAATTGCACGTGTATGCTATCTGCATAAATTTGTTTCGAACGGTCCGTTTTTGTGTTGAGGGCAGTCGAAATGAACGATGAAGCTTTGGTTAAATAAGACCATTAGGAACAGTAAGTGAATTTATTTTCTATAACAATATTAATTGAAACTTTCAGTGTAACTTTTGAAAATTATGCAATTTAAAACATGAACTTTCGAGATATTAAATTTAAATGTAAATTATATTGCAACGTAGATTCTAAAGAAGCTCTTTTCTGAATGGTATTCATTTGAAGTAATGGAAAACAATTTTATCCTTGTATAATATGGAATTACATAAGTAAAGTTATTCAAATCAAGTACAATCAACATTTGCTTTCTTGTGGTATTAATTATTGAAACGCAGTTTATGGAAGCCAGGTGACGGTTTTTCAGTAAGCAGCGCAGATGTTTGTTTGGTATGGAATTTTCCGTGTTAAAACATGTGTCAGCATTCACGCAAGTATATAGTGTAAATTGAACTTTGGTATGTACAAATGATTAGATCCGTATTTGTTTGAACTTTCGACGTAGTAAAGAGATAAATTTTGCTGTAGTCGACTTGTGTTAACCATAAAAATAGGTCAAGGCTAGACCTCAGTTATATTTTTCGTAATCATATGTTAGAAATCTGCAATTTGTTTTACAAATCCTATTATTAACTCAATAAAACATCAAAAGATGTCACTACAAATTAGATAAATTAAATTCTTTTATTTTAAATCTTTAGAAATTGAATCTTTATAATTGATATTTTATGAACAATTAGTTGTTATTATCATCTGTGAAATTAAGGTAAATTTACCATAATTAACTCCTTCTTTAAATAAGCGATTTTATGCTTTGTTAAATTGTAATATAAACTTCATTAAATATTAACTGGTACTGATACTTTCAGTGCCATTATAATTAACTCTTCCTAATTTTAAATTAACTTATAAAGGAAGACATTTTTTTGTAAACGAAACATTACCTTATTGGATATCATAAAGAATAGATACTTATTTTCGGACTAAAGATTATCTTTTATTTAAGAGGAATGAAAGTCGATTCTGATAGTATTTGATTATTTTGAATTTGAATGCACAAACCGTGCTTTTCTTTGTTTAATCTGTTCACAGGTGCAGTGCAGGATTGCTAGATCAAGGTCGAACCATAAGGTAAGATACCTCAAAGGTTAGGAGGTCTTTAAAATTATATAGCGGTTATAGGAAACAGGTTTCCGCATTTGCCTTGTACAAGGGACTTGTATTTGGTCTTCTCAGTATAAAAAAATACGGTGGCGCCTTATTCTTATTATTAGTGGTTGCAATTACACCCCGACCCACAGCTCATTCTCCACCCAGAGCATAAAGTTCGACTAGCCGCTTGCCTTTGAGATTTCCTCAACTTAGAGCCACTTTCCATCTTGATTTGCCGTGGGCTCCATTCGTTATTATCGGAAATTCTCGTTAAAATAAAATCGGAATCAGAAAGGAAGAGGAAAAGGCTACAAATAGCGCCCAGCGTGTAGGCCTCGATTGCAGTATCAATTGTATAAGCACATAAAGTATAGGCTTCGATTGACTTTGGTTGTTTGCACTTGTGGTTTATAAATCATTTATCCTCAGATTAATTTAGTCTATTGATGTTGTTGTTTAATTGAGTTTAATTTGTAATTAGTTAGTTAGCCTAATCCATGATGGCTGAGACGTATCAAGTTGTTTATTTGCATAAAGATGAGTTGGATTATGAATTGAGAATCCGTGGAGTTGTTAGCAGCAGACCGATGCAGGATAAGAGGAAAATGTTAGGCCGACTATTAGCCAAAGAAACAACATTACCTGGTCGTTTAATTGATCTTTCCACATATGTCGAGATTATTCAGATGAACGAGATGAAATTGAGGCTTCGATAGAGTCAGTAAGAAATGTTTTATTAGAATTTGAAGGCGAATTAGCAGACCCCACATTTAAGAGGATACAGTCGAGATTGATACATCTTGATGGTCGAGTTAGGAGAATAAAATCCCTTTAGATAATTCAGATGAAGTAACTTTATTTAAGAATGAATCATTGGCAACTATTCTTACGATGGAGGCAGAGCTACATGAAAAGCTTAAAAGAATGAAGATGTAAACGCTTATGGTGAATTTTCAATGAGAGAAACCATTCCAGCAGTTGTCAGTACTCCTATTCATACTGTTTCATATTTAGTACCCCTATTCCAATTGGTTCATGGTCAGTAAAATTTTCAGGAGATCCAAAACAGGTTCATCAATTTTTAGATAGAGTAGCTGAGTTGGCACACTGCGTAAAGTATCTGAAGAAGATTTATTTAATGCTTCTGTAGAATTGTTTACAGGTAACGGTTTAGAATGGTATCGTTGTGTTCGAAATTCTTTAACAAACTGGAATTCATTAGTTATTCGATTAAAGGAAGATTTCTTACCATCACACTCAGAGGACGAGATTTGGGAAAAGATTAGGTCACGTCATCAACAAAAAGGAGAATCTGTAGTCATTTATATAGCTCATATGGAGAATTTGTTTAGTAGGTTACCACAATCACCTGCGGAATGTACAAAAGTTAGAATGGTAAAGAAGAACCTATTACCTGATTTTATTTGTCAATTAGCTCTAACGGAAATTGATAGTATGTCTACATTGATAAGGTTGTGTAAGAAATTGGAAGAAGCATATGCATCCAAGCATAAATTAGTACAAAGTCCAGTAAAATATGTTCAAAACATTAGGAAAGTCAAAATTTCAAGTTGAAAATAATTGGTCAGCTCCTGTAAGAAACTTTTCAGCGAACTGGTCGTAGTTTTATAATCAATCATTTCCCTCAAATACAATCTCTGGCAACAGTAATAGTAATAATAATAATACCTCTAGTAGAGTCTTTGTAAATAAATATAAATTAAATAAACTTACATGTTGGAATTGTTTAGATGAAGGTCATACTTTTGGAGGTGTAAGATTCCTCGTAAAATATTTTGTTATAGCTGCGGATATAGTGGATTTAAGTCAATAAATTGTCCGTCGTGTTCAAAAACGAGTAGATAGGCAGATGCAGAGTGGCCGGCATCGCTTTCATGCAAAAGGCTACAGTTATGTTGTGTAAGCAGGAAAATTTTTTTGATATAGATGATTGGTCAAAATGGCTAGGCATCGTTAAAGATTTTTGTCAAGGGAACGTCAAGCCAAAAGCTGACGCGTTATTTTTAAGGAAACCTCAAGACAATCGTCCGTATATTATGGTAAAACTGTTAGATAGAGATGTCACAGGTTTGTTTGACTCTGGTTGTACTACTACCGTTGTTGGTTCGTTAGCGTTTTC